>JAQFVV010000842.1:0-78132 GCA_028023455.1 Epiperipatus broadwayi
GTACAATATGTATACATTTACTCCAAGATACAACCTGTTCAATACTCTTGCTATTACAAAAAATATATTTTCAAATTTTCAAAAACATTCATTTTTGCCATCATTTCCATGTGCAATTGATTGCTCTGGGGCAAAATAGTATTGATATCCACAAAAAGGCTCAACCACCAACACTTGTACAACAGCCTAGACCTGCATAACATTTGGGTTTTCTATATATGAAAAGCCATTAAATTAATTGCAGCTATTACCATCATGTACTAAACTCTTCATCACCTGTGGAAAGTAACTCCTACAGATAATACCTCCCTTAATGTCACTTTTTACAGTTCCTATTTATCAATCCCCGGTACCACAAAGCAGGTCAGTTTTTTCCACAATTCCAAGTTTACTTACTGGAAAACATACAATCTGCTTTTTCAGACTCTGTATATTATTACACTCTCCACATGCTTGACTTTAATAACAGATGTCTTTCCCAATATTTTAAAAAGTGGGCACTAGAACCCAAGTTTTTTGACTTCCTAATCAGACTCATTCTACATGCATTTCCAAATTTCTTTTTTCTGTGGTATCATTAACAGTACAAAACATTGACTCATTCTGTGAGTTATGACACTGAGCCAAAAGGAATCAACAATATTTTCTCAACAACTGCCAAACACTAAATTCCACACAGCAGATTATGTTCATTGAATACCGGTGGCATGCTACTTTCATCCACCATATAATTTAATTCTTCCAAAGATCATATACTTCCACAGTGTGTGCAGTCATATTTATCCTGTTTGTTTTATGGTGCACATATAGCACCTTCAACAACATAGAGAGGAATTTATTTACATTTACCAAAAAATTATAGCAGCTAGTAACAAGCAATAACAATGTTGGAAATTTATGTGGCAATTTTTTTACACCTTAGAGAGCAGTCTAATCAATACCCTACTATCACTACAGCAGACAATACTAATAACCTCAGATATCTCATTTACTTTGTAGTACAACTATCTGCATGAAAGTCTAATTTTCCATACATTCTCATTAGTTTAGTCTAATTCCATAGAAGCATATCTAACTAAACCAGTCAAGCTTTAAGCAAATAAACTTTTATTCAAATAGTATTAACTTTTTTATATCATATGCTATGTTGTACAAAACTTTTTATATATCCTATGCTATATTGTACAACACAGAGTCATTAATAACAATCATTTATTATTACCAATAACCACATTTATAAATCATGAAATAAATATATAAAATTTATGCTCTAATAAGTCTATTGTAATCAGCTTAGTTAACCAAATTTAAATAATAACTAACAATTTAAATTCATTCCAGTATTACTGTAAGCCTTATCATTCTAATTCATATCATATTTATTATATTTGAAATGTCTTTATAATATTGGCAAAATCTTTGTAAAACATTTCTAAAACCTATGTAACACATCTTTTGGGCAATAATCTATATTGCTCAAACATGATAATGATGATGATTATAATGATAATGATGATGGTGGTGGTGGTGATGGTAGTGACAGTGGTTTAGGCAGTAATTATGTAGCTTTCATAAAAATTAAATGTATGAAAAAGACATTAGCCAAGTTTTTGGTGGAAGTTTATTTAATTATATAAATAAAATTTCTGTAGTATAATTTTTACCACACATTTCTCCAAATTGCAGATTTCATGCTAAAACAATTAGTATAAACCATTTCATGGAAATATATTAATAATTTTTGCTATTTATTTATTAGACTAAAAATTATCCACTTAATGAATAATATTTCTATAGAATAATTTTCATTACATCCCTCTCATGGAAAATAAAGTCTATTTTCTATTCATTTTTGACACAAGTTGTATCTCAAGATAACCAGATCACATTTTCTTACTCATATATTAATCATTTTTCAGTATATATTAATAGGGGAATACTACAGTTTAGTTATTAAATGTCAAATGTATTGCTCTCACAACTTTGACACAAACAACTTAATGAAAGTACATTAATAATTTTTGTTAGACTTTGATTAGACTAGAGATTATCCATTTAATGAATAATATTTCTGTACTGCAATTTGCATTACAACACTACCACACAAGGTATACATTCTTAAAACCTTATGTGAGAACAATACAGTTAAAGTTACAGTTAAACTAAAAGATGTTATTCAATAAATGGATAATTTCTAACCTAATGAATGATTAATACAAATTATTAATATATTTTCATCAAGTTGTTCATGGGAATGTTGTGAAAAACTTAAGTTTTATACATCAATTAAACTGGAATAATTGGCTATCTATATATACTGAACAATGATAAAGATGTGTAAAAGATTGTGATCTGGACCAACTGATGAGTGTTTTGAGTATCATATATTTTTTTCACATAACTTTGGATATGTGTTTATGATTACATCTTACCCCCAGGTGTTAAAAGTGGATAGAAACCACTCTCTGTCTTGTTTAAGATCAGTGTAGTGAAAATTGCACTACAGAAATAATTTATTAAATGGATAATCTCTAGTCTAATGAATGTCTAATAAAATTTATTATTCAATAATTCTTTGAAAAAAAATTTCAAATGTCAGTAAGAACTCCATTCTTGTTAACTTTTTATTTAGAATTATAGATTAAGAAAGCTTAAACTTAATATTAAAAAACCTACTCCATTACTTGTTATTTCTTTATATATGTGTGTTTGCATGCATATGATAATTAGCAATATATTATTATACAATTATGTAGTTATGTGGGGTATTAATGCAAAGGTTTGTGTGTGTGTGTATATATATATATATACATATATATACACTTACCATTACCATATTATATATATATATATATATATATATAATATGGTAATGGTAAGTTTTATCTTTTTTTTTAATTTAGATTTTAAATTTTTGTTTAATATTTTAATTAATACAATATGAGAAAAATAGCTATGTTTATAAGATCTTATTTCCCCACAAAGTACTTACTTCTTTTTTTAAAATCTATATAGACATCTCCATACTTGCATTATAATTTCATTTACCATGAAGACTCTACAAAAGAGTATTTAATTTATTATAACAAAAAAACTGTGTAAGCTTTTAATACATTTTGCATCCTTCTCATAATTACCAACTATGGGATCTTAGTCTTTAATAATGAGTAGAGTATTTATGTGTTGAAATATATTAGTTTATTGATGCAAAAATTAATATACACACATATATATAATCTTTAAAATTAGTCAACACTTAGACAATACCAATATGAATAATAATCAACAATCTCAATCTGTTGTCAAAGCAACCAACTTCTAACAATAAATATAGACCCCTACCTTTATTTGTGGTCCAATATATTTTGACCACAGACAATGAAATTATGGATACAGAGATTAACTAAATCTTCTTAAACAGGTAAATGTAACATGTTCTGAATGCAAACTAATAAATAGTCAATTATGCTCAAGGCTAAGTCAGTTTATAATTAATTATGAAAACCAGTCAACACTTAGATAATCCCAATATCAACAACAATCTCAATTAGTTGTCAAGGCTATCTCCTTTTAAAAATAAAACTGAATCCCGCCTTTAGTGATGATCCAATATATTTGTATGGACATTTAAGATTGCAACTTGACAACAGACATTGAAATTATTGTTTCAAAAATTGTATAAATTAGCTTTCTTAGAAAAGATATATATATATATATATATATATATATATATATTTTCTAAGAAAGCTAATTTATATATATATATATATATATATATATATATATATATATAACCTATTTGAATGCAGACTAATATATAGTCAATTATAACATTAAGAACTGCAACTATAATATACAAATTGCACCCACTGTATTATTTAAATAATAACTGTAATAATTCTTAAGATTAAATAGGTTGTAAGTAATCATTATAAAATTTGTCAATACTTAGACAATCCCAATATCAATAACAATCAACAAGGCAACCTACATTTAAAAATAAAGGTGGAAACTCACCTATATTTATGATCCATTATATTTATGTAAACACCTAAGTCTGCAACTAGAGCACATAGATTGAAATTATTGATAAAAATATATTGTAATAAGTTAATGAATTATAACAATTGTAATATATTTATAAATAACTATAATAAAAAAAACAGAAGTATTTTATTTAATTTCTTAACCCTCTTCAACTGAAAACCATTTAAATTTAGTGGAAGAAACATAATTATGTCACACTCCAAGATTTATGCATTTTAATGTCTGTTATGATGCAAAGTGCTAAAGTTAAAATTCATAATTTTTGGGATATGACATGATTATGTTTACTTCTGCTAAATTTGAATTTAAATTGTTGTCAGTTAAAAAAGATTAAGATTTTAACTGAATGTATTCTGTGGTTTATTACAATTTTATTACACTATTATTACAATAATTATACTGTAGTGGACAGTTTATTTTATTTATATAGTACCATCAAATATATATATATTATATATTATAAATTAAATAATAAATTTAACGGTTTACAAACTATTACACGCAATCCTTAAAATAATGGTGATTTAATATCTTCTTTGGTTTTCTTTGATCACGAAAAAACATGTAAATATAAATTTAAATTTGATTTTGAAAATGTAAAAATTCTTCATGAAGAGAGAAACCATTGTAAAAGAAAAATTAAAAAGGTAATTTTTATAAACAGGAATAAAATGCATTTAATAAATCGACTAGCTGCTAACTTTAAAATATGAGATTCGTGGAATTTGAAGTGATGATGTTTGCTTCCGCTTTTGATTATGAATTTAATGGCAGTTGAGGCAGGTTGAAGAAATTCACCGAAAGTACTTCTGTGGATTTTAAGGATTGTGTGTAATAGTTTGTAAACCGTTAAATTTATTATTTAATTTATAATTACAATTTTGTTTTTTAATTAACGGACATTTTATTTATTTTATATATATATATATATATATATTGAAATTATTTATATTTATTTTATATATATATATATATATATATTGAAATTATTTATCACATGACTAGGTTAATAAATAAATGAAATGCTCTCAAGTCAAAAGATATTTTTTCATGGAGAAAAGATTAGACCATTTTTTCTCTTTACCTCTTTGTCTTATACAGAGTTGTCTGAAACACTTTGATCAGCAAGTACAAATTTATATCAGTCACACTACTTAATTTAAAGCTATTTTAATTGCTTTTTATTAATATTTGACCTGTGTGAGATTACTCTCCTATTTAAATATTGTCAATAGTGATTCAAAGAATGAAATATCTAATATAAGATATATTTAGTATTTTAAAAATATTTTAACACTTTAACATTATTTTTCATATGAGTTTCAGACAGACCTCTATATAAGAAAATGAAGTAAAGAGATAAATTGTTCCAGTCTTTTCTCTATAAAAATAGATTGTCTTATGCTTTGGCTTGGGGGTATTTTAATTAATAAATCAATTATATGAGAAATATTCTCAAAGTCTTACATATTACTAAAGCACTAAATATATATTATAAGTTTAAATATCAGTATTACATAACATTACATTATTTTCATAGCATCTTTATGGGACAAAAAATCTGAATAAAGTATCATAAATAGAAGATCAAACTATTACAGATGCAAAGTTGTTAAGCATATTTCAATTCATACTAATGTAAATAAAAAGCTGGAAAGTAAATATGTGAAGGTCTTAATAGCTAATATACTAACATAAATTTATATTATATGTACATAATGAGATTAATACAATAATCATTTTAAACTTTAAAAACTTCTAAACAAGATTATATAGGAAGTACAATGCTGCAATATTGACACATTATGTTTGTCCATAGGGAGTACTGCTATAATAATGTAACACTAATTGATATATACATTTGAATTTCAGCTAGTGATAGGAAACTGATTCTATTTTATGTATATACATATATATTGTAAGGATTAAAATGGCTGAACCCATTCTCTCAGTTGTTGTCAAAAAATATGTTTAAATAATATTTCTGAGTCTTTATATCAAGTTACTTTTTTAATGACATCTTAATCTTTTATATAATAGTAGTGAAGAGGCAACAGTAACAATACTAAAAATAAAATAAAATGTGTGAATTGTATTAAAATAGAAATAAAAGAAATAGTAATTACGAAAACCAGAAATATACATGTGTATTGTTAGTTATTCACATTTAAATGTTTTAACACATATATGTAATCATTATAAAATATTTTAGTATAATCACTTATGTCACTGTTATTGTTTATATTAACAATAAAAGATTACAAAAAATATGTGACTCGTGAAAATTACATATATATAAAGGAAGAAATGTAATTTTTTGGCTCTATTGAGTGCAGTGAAAAAAAATTATCAGAACATTATTGCCATATTAAATTTCTCATATCAATGGAAAGATAAATCTCCACTTATGTCTTGCATAATAAACATGATACACTAGAAAACAAAACCACTTACATAATGTTTTTTTCCATTCTTTTGTTCATATGTTCCATCTTATATCAATGGAACACTGTAAGCATAGACATGCATAGCTAAGAAAGCAAATAATATGTTTAATCAACTCATACCAATGTGGAGAAGAAAGAGACCAATATTCAAAACCTCAGCAGCAATTGCAAAATGGACAATATTATGGCTACTGCAAAATGGAAGATATTATGACTAATAATCTAAATCAAATGGTCAGTCAGCAAAGACAATATTTAAAAAAAAAACAAGAAAAGTCATTCTAAATATAAGCTTCTTCATTTAACTACTTCAGGTAATGATATTCAAAACATTGCATCATTAAGAAGAAACTGTTAATTAAAAATAATGTTTGCTCTCAATAAAAAATGGGAGGAGGGGGTAGGTTCATATATATATATATATATATATATATATATATATATATATATATATATATATATATATATATATATATATACAATTTGTAAAACTTAGTTAATTAATTTTAATATGTTTTTTTTTTTTAGTTCCACACACAGAGATCTTGCTATTTTTTGGATTTTAGTCTATTGCAAACATCACTTGATATTCAGTTATGTTTCATTATTATTGTTATCAATTTTTATTATAAACCAACAAATTTAGAATTGATTTAAAATCTGACAAATCTATTCAATCCGTTTTTTTTAAATGTGAAAGATAATTTTGGTACTTAAAATTTGGTCCAAAATCCAATTCATTTTTGTAAGTGAAATAGAATTAGATATATGTATATTTTCATACATCATTTTTTTAAAAATCGGATTGCATATAAATTTTATACTTATTACTGCACTTAAATATTTGTTTACTTATTTAAATCAATATTACTAATAGAAATAATTTCATTAACTCAGAGTTGATTAGTTATTTGTTTATCTTGTCTGGTTACAAAAAAATATTAATCGATTGTATTCTGTCATTAGTCAGAATAACTTATCTTAACTACTTTTTAAATATCTTTGAAGTGGAGATCATAAATATCATTAACTAGCATAACTGAATATTATTTTTGGTTTGGATAACTGCTAATTATTGTCATATATAACTTAATTGTTACAAAGTCCATTTTATAATTGATTGACTGGGGATTTATGTAGATGAATAATCTCAATGATTCAATAGAAACATAGAGTTTATTTTATATAATGTGATTGGGTTCTACAAAAACATGAAATTATCTCATGGGATTTATTGATAATAAATGTTGTGGTGTATTTCATTTTGAATATAACTAGAGCAATAATTGCATATCAAGCTACTGTAGGATACAAATGAAATGTTTATATTATATTTAATGTTTTATTAAAATAGATATAAAACTGAGCAAAGGCTTATTCCCTGTAAACATGATAAATATTGTATAGTTTAGAAAACATTCTCAAAATGTAATTATAATTATTTAAAAACTAGTAGATTTAAATAGAATATCATTGAATATTAAAATAAATTTGAATTACTATAAATAATATTAAATTGATAAAGTATATCAGGATTTACTTAGTTATTGATTCAAATTGTTTAGGGCAATGATATATGATTCTACTTTTTATTGCGGTTTATTTTGGAATTGCAAATGGATTTGTTGATGTCTGAGGTGATGATCTCATTTGCTTTATTTTGTTTTAAATATCTTCTGAATAAATTAGATTTTAATAGAGATTGTTAGTATTTTATCATAATGTAGTGGACAATCTAAATAATTATGTATGGGAAATATCGTTATTGCCTAGTGTGGTCGATTACTGAGCGAGATAATTTTACACAGGTTGTGACAGTTACTATTTGCTAAGTCATGATTTTTTCCACTCTGTAATAAAGAATATAAATCTTGAGGGTATTTCTTTATGACAAACGTTGATTGAGCAAATGTAAAGAGATAGTGAGATAAAAATCCATTATTATTGTGACAAAATAGCTACCTAATGCTAGCTAATGATGATAATGTTTAAGTGGCCTTTATTACAAAATGCCAAATCAAATTTAGGGTTATTATAAAGTGGTGTTCTACATTTAGGTTAGATCTATATTATTGTAAATGACATCTCAATTCTGAAACATAGTAAAGTTTGTTATATTATCATCCCATATCATAATCAATAGTGCATTAAAAATGGTGACCAATGATGAGGTTATGTTTTATTCAGATTAGATTGATCATCTACCGGCATCATCATTTTTTATCACATTATTATGTGTATATATAATATTTAAATACATGTATTTTGTCTATACTAAATTTAATCTAATTATAAGAAACACATATGTGGTCATGTATATCCATTGTATAAGATGAAATGGATAGTCTTGGGAAACTTGAAAGTCTGAGCTCAAGTCCCTTATATATATATATATATATATATATATATATATATATATATAAAAATATAAAACATATTAATACTAAAAGTTTTTAACATGGATGAACCCACAAAATATGTTTTTTATATATTTAACCCATGCAAATCTTCGCTTTAACACACACACACACGCACACACACACACACACACACACACACATATATATATATATATTAATTCTAATAATATTCTCACAGATAAATTACAAAATTATAGCATTATTTTTAGAATCTTTCATGCAATAAAAATGTAATAGCTTAAATAGCTGATGTTTCAATACAATAACAAATACTTTTCTCAGAACATTTTCTTTCTCAAGTCATAAGAATGTGTGTGGTGAGATTTAATTTTTTTTTCTTTTGTTATTTTTTCATTCTCAAATTTTCTTGGTTAAGAAGTTTTAAAAAAATATTTTTTTCCTACAATAGCTTTTTCCAAATATTGTTTTCTTTAATTCACACTTTTCATTTCTGCTTTTTGGCCTTTTAAAAATCTCTACAGATTCCCTTAGCAAACTCTGGACAAATTGTTCAATGTTTGCCTGAATATTTGTTTTATGAACATGATGTCATGGTTTGTTAATTTAATGTGTGAATAAATGGCTGCTGAATATATATATATATATATATATATAGCATATATATATTCAGCAGCCATTTATTATAAAATAATACTATATATATATATATATATATATATATATATAGTATTTTTTATATGTCAAAGCATTGACCAGAAAGTGAACTTGGGCCAGCTTCTTGGAAGGGAATGCATCTTTGCTAACCACTTGACAACATATAATATTTTTATTAGCTTTTTGTTGTAAATAATAATATTTAACTGAATATCATCTTGTTTTTTTTCTAGATAAATTTCAGCTTTTATGTACACTTGTAAATTGAAATCATTTTATAATACTATTTATCAGAATATTTTTGCTGAAAGCTGGCTCTGTGCAATTAATTAATGTATTATTTATACCTTTTTATGTGAACTTGAAGTCAACATGTGCTTTAAAATTATATATTTTTATGAAAAGAGTTAATACATTGAGATTTATATAAGGATCAGAGATTAAATGACATTATTTTAATTTGAAATGCCTGTTTTAATTGTATATTTGTGAAATATCATAGATGCAATTAATCTAAAAAAAACACAGGAAAAACTGTTAGATGAAAAATAATTACATCTAAAAGCTTGTAAAAGTCTTTAAATTATATATATATATATATATATATATATATATATATATATATATATATATATATATATATATATATATATATATATATATATATATATATTAAGGCAGACTTCTTTATTTGTAAAAAAATATTCCAGTTTTCATGCATATTTTGTATTAACATTGATTAATAATTCTTATATTTAGAGATATTAAACTAATTTTTTTTTATATATTTGAAAATGGGCCAGACAAATATTACCATTAAATAACAGTATTTAAGTTAGTATTGTCTGTTTTTAATAGGTTATTGTCTGGTTACATTGTAGCATTAACATTAAACTTTTAGTTTGCTGATGATAGTTATTAAAAATAACATACAACTAGCAAAGTTATGTTTTGTTAAATATTGCCTCTTGAAAACTTGGAATTTTTTTATTGCTAGTGTAAGTTAAATTACATTTAAAATCACTGTTATTATCATTATATATGTATATAAATAATGTCTAGAGAAATGTATATTTGCAGGAGTGTCTGTATGAAACATAAAGTTACTCTGAATTTGTAAATCTTTATAGTTTTGGAAGAAAATCTTGATGTAAAAGTAAGTGGCTGTAACGGTTGACCATTTTTTTCACTTTATTACTTAATATTTCTAGCATATATGATCCTATCATGCATATATGTTTAAAACAAGTGAACATGATTTAGATAAAATTTATTTTAATTAAATTTTAATGAAGTATTTTATTATAAATGTTTCAAAACTTTGGTTTACCATCTAAAATGTTATCTGAATAAATTAGTAAATATTTATCATATAGTAAATTACTTGAGATGTCAAGTTATTGGGGAATATGGCATATTGAGCATTTAACAATTTTCTTAAGATAGTCTGATAATTTTTTTAGCATTTATAATATTAAGCTGAAAACTGATTCTGAAAGCTCTGGTTTCAACCGACACTCCACAATTGCACTAACTCACACAAGATGTCAGTGAGTAAATGTTTCTGAATTAACTTCTGAGTTAATGAAAATAGAAAAAAATAGTCACATGACTTTCAAATAATGTGCATTGCTTTAGTTTTTATTGTTATATTGCTATCTAAATATTACTTGCTATTACACATAATTAATCTTAAAAATATATTAAAATTATCTTATAGGATTGAAAATTAATAAAAATCATAATTCTAGTCTAAAAACTTTACTTTAATTTCCGATATTTTTTTTTGTTAAATGTTACCAACAATTATTATTCCATATAACCTAATATGTTTATAAAATAAATTGTTTGTTTTTCTGCTACTATATTATGCTTTTTCTCCTTTTATAATTCAAAAAAGTTAATTTGAAATTGCTGTTGCGATTTTAACTATAAGTTATCACAATTTGTAAACATAATGCATTAAGAAAGATGAAATCAGTTTTCTCTTCTATTTGTGCAAATTATAAATCAATATCTCACATTAACTCTTATAAAATCAATATTATTAAACCTACACAATATTTTAGCATAATATTTACAATAAAGGTTAAAGTTTATTAGTGTATTACTGTAATTATTTTTTTATGCTAAGACCTTTATTTCTTAATAAAAATTGAGGAGAAAAACGAAGTTACATGTAAAAAGTTAATATATATTATACTATTCTATATATGTAAATAAATTATTTCAGATTTTAGCAATGGATTACGTTTAAGATTTATTAAATAGAAAAGTTTAAAATTGTTTGGCAATACAGTAATGTATTTGAAATCCTAAACTATACATATCGAAAATTATTACATTTTTTTTCTGATTACTTTTAATATGTGTTTTTAAAACCAATTTTTTCCATTCTTCTGTAAAAAAATAATATAAGTATTTAATGAATTGTAAAAGATTATGCTATTATATGTAAATTTCAAGACATTGTGAGCTTTTTCAATAATGAATCTCAGACTAATGTATCTCTCATTCATCAACTAATGTTACCTTGTATACTAATTATGTATAACTCATGGATTGCAACCCTTCAGAAGGTCACATAAACATTGTTGGGGCTAGAAAATTATTTTTAAAAAAAATCTTAAGTTTTGGATAATGTTAAGTTTATTTTTAAAATAGTTCAATTTTTAAAAATAGCTCAAAATCGTATGAAAATAAACTGTTGTCTATGTGTCATTTAAGGTTATATATTTTAATGATGAAAGATATAACATTGCAGACTTTCAGTACAATTAACTAATATGAAAGATATACCTTGAACTTATACATTTATGAGTAGTTTTTTTTTTAATTCTGCTCTAAAATAAACTACTATACACTTGAGTAATTATAACTAAAAGAAAGTAAATAAAAATATAATCCTGTATACAATATTGTAAATAATATAATAAAACAGAATGTTACTATAGAACTTGAAAGTGAGATTTTGGATATGAAGTATTCAACATATGATAAAAAACTAAAGATATGTCCTATTGTTAATCTTTTGTATGATATTGCTAGAAATAAAAATATTTGAAAGTTAATTTACAATATCTCAAGGCAAGAAAAAAATGTAAAGCTATAAAATATTATTGCCTATAATACAAAGACTATGAATCAAATAGATTAATAAAAAAGTAAAGAGATCACATACACTTTTATTTTTTAGATGTTAGTGAGTATAATAAGCAGACTGGAAGATTTTACATTGAAAAATATATTGTTTATTTTTCAGCAAATTACAACAAAGAAAAAATGAGATAGCTTGTATTGTTAGGAAATATATTTACATTAATTTGATTTAATGTACAAGTGTTATACTTTAATAATACAAGTCTATGGTCAATAATTCAGTTAAATATAAAAAAGAGGTTAAAATTGTATACTAAGATATTAGTACAATATAAAAAAAACGGTAAAAGCAAGATATAATTTAATATTCAATGAAAGATTGAAAGTGAAAGGAATAAAGTATTATTTATGAATATAAAATGAAAAGCAAAAAAAAATGGAAGCCATAATAAGCTTTTGAAAGTTTAAAAACTTTTTTATTGTCAATGCATTCTTAAACAGTCAAATCAAATGGACATCACTAGATATAGAAGTCAAATAAATTATATAGTTTTCACTCATTGAACAAGATTAAAAAAAGTTGAATAGTGTTTAAATTAAGACCATCTTGTGACAGAAGACCATTCAACAACCTATTATAAAAAAAATAGTGTAAAAGGAGAAGAAAATGATCATTAATCTTTGCAATTTTCAGTAAGAGTAAAAGTATGACATTTTATTTTATTTTTTATATTTCATGTAACACAATTTATATAAGCATTCTAAGCTACATAAAAAATCCTAAATCTTATTCATATCTGAAAAATATCAAGTTTTATTTAGGATGGATTTGGGAAAAGATAATATTTATGGCAGACAGATTTATGAGGTTCATCATAAATAAATAAATAAAGGTAAGATTTTGAATTTACATAACATATGCATATCAAAAAAATCATATTGTATGTGCTACACATGTAAAAACAAAAGAATATCTATTTACATGTACTTTTATGATTCATGAACTGACTTACAGATTAATTCTGATGGGATATTTTTCATCTATAATGTAAGTCTCAAGTATAATTTTAGTTATTTAACTGTCTGCTTTATCAGTAGAGCTGTATTAAAAATGATCAGGCTTCGATACATGACAGAGATTTTGACAAGAAAAGGATGATAACAACCTTTTCTCAACTTATATATATATGAAAAACAAAAAACACAAGTTAAAAACTTGCATATGCTTGTATTTATGACAATAGATGGCATTATACCAAAAACACCTTCAAGCGTTTGTTTATATAAACGTCAGAGCGAGTATTTCACTATCTCTAACTTAATTTCCACCTTCAGATCATGATTTCAAGCTATTTGCTATCGTCAGTGAAGTACAGGATTAAGAAACTAGATCTAAAACACAAACTCTGAGTGTTTAAGAAACAGTTTCTATTCAGCTTGCAAGCGTGAATCTTTTAGACACGTAATGTCTTCAAACTGAGCATAGCATGCCAGATAGCTATATGGGTCTGATATCAGTTCAGCATCACCACATAGTAGAAGCCTCTGCAATATATATCATTGCAAGAAAGACCTCAAAGGTACATTTATGAAAAACAAAAAACACAAGTTAAAAACTTGCATACGCTTGTATTTATGACAATAGATGGTGTTATACCAAAAACACCTTCAAGCGTTTGTTTACATAAACGTCAGAGTAAGTATTTCACTATCTCTAACTTAATTTCCACCTTCAGATCATGATTTCAAGCTATTTGCTATTGTCAGTGAAGGACAGGATTAAGAAACTAGATCTAAAACACAAATTCTGAGCATTTAAGAAACAGTTTCTATTCAGCTTGCAAGCTCTGACGTTTATGTAAACAAATGCTTGAAGGTGTTTTTGGTATAACACCATATATATATATATATATATATATCGAAACCTGATCGTTCTTAAGACACCTGTTTAAAATCTAAATGGCTGTCTGAGAGATAATTGCGCATGTGAAAGACTAGCAAACTTTCAATTATTTCCAATTTATTAACAACATGCAATTTAGACAAATATTATTTACCAGTAGAGGTAATCCTAGAACCAAAATTATCTTTCTAACATGGATAATAAGCTATCAAAGTCCTACTAATTAATTCAAATGAGCAGTATGTTTTATATGAATAACCAAAAACAAATTATTCCTAAATTTCATTAATTTTTACCATCTACTCCTAAAGTAATTTGAAATTATTTATTTTCTTTTTTCTTAACTTTAAATTTTTTTATTTCATTTGCAACTTCAATGAATAAATACTGTTAATAAGATTATTTTACTCAACATCAATTTTAATGGTTCCCTATTTCATTTGCAATTAACTGATTAAACATAAAAGTTTGAGATTATTTATTATTCTGTGTTTTTACAGTAAAAAATGTCTTTGTAAAAAAACAATATATAAAAATACAACCTTGATCAATATAAATAATATTGTTAATATGTTAGATTGCTATTCTAATGATCTGCTTTCTATAGAACCTCACAGTAAATGACTTTACAGATTTTATTTTAAATCAGTTATAATGATAAACATTATTTTATAAAGTATTCTAGTGGTGTTGCTGTATGCTTGTGTGACTATTTTTAATGCTATTGTGTCAGTTTTACATTTATTAACAGCAATAATTTGAAAGAGAAAAAATATTTATTTATAAGTTGAAAACAAAATTTAATGATACCAGTAGTTCATGAACAAATAAAAGCCTAGAAAGTCACTGATTGGTAAATTCTTTAAACTTGGATATATACTGACTGTTTTTTTTGGCAGGATGGATCAATTGGTTAGAGTGTTACATTAAAATTCAATATTCAAAAGTATAATATTCTAGGTTTGATTCCCATGCTGGTATTGCAACTAATCAAACCATGAACAACTGAAGAAGAGAAGAGTGTAATATCTCTCAAAACATTGTGAATATAATATTATGTGTACATTACTAATAGTTTAATGAACTGGAATATTTAAACAAAGTTACATTTTTCTAAAGACATTCAAATACTTAATATTAGATGATGTAAACTCCTATTTTAAACTCCTAATTTATTGTTGATAACAATGAGAAAAATGCATAATTTCATAATTTAGTTAGATATATATTATTATTTTTATAAAATATTATAATATATTTTAAAATAAAATTATATTAATGTTTTTACTTAGATAAAAAAGTTGAATCAATAATAATAAGAACACAATGATCATTAAACTTTGCCAAACATCATGGTAATAAACTTTTGTGATATTTTTATAATTATAAATACAGTTTAAAAACTTTGTTCTATGATGACTTTATAGTTATTTGTTTTTGTTTAATCATCGATTGTTTTTCAAGAAAAAAAATGTTAATTTACTTTTTTCAATAGCATTAAAAGAGTCAGCCAATATGAAACAAGTAATTGTTCTTGTTACATATTTCATATTATTATTATTTTTTTCTATATTTGGAAAGTTCAAACATTACTTTTATTTTGCTTTTTGTATATGCTTACATGGCTAATAAGTCAAGCCCAATTTATTGATTCATAATATTAAATAAAGGATTTTAACACTCAAAATAAAATGTTGAACTATTAATTAAAATTGATGAAAAAACTTTGAAATACAGAAGGGCTATTTTACAAAATATTTTTGTTTTGTATATATACATATATGACTTTAATATTCAACAATCTTACATTTTATGTGCCTTTTATTTATTCTTGATATATTAGACCTTATTTGTAAATGTGACTCTTGATTATAGTTAAGTTTGGTTAAACACGTGTCATACAATTAGAGGTATTTTTTGTATGTATTCAATTACTCTCTTATTGCATACTGTTTTATTTCCAATATTTTTAGAGCTTATCTTTATAAATAAATATTTATTTTTTCCAAGCTCACAGGCTAGAGTTGCTGTAACAGCTATTATATCACGTGTGTGTGTGTTTAATTTTGCTATAGCAATACATTTTACAATAATAAATAAAATATAAATAGTTAACGTTTAAAATATATATTCTAAAAGTCTCATAATTTTTTTAATAAAATATATTTCTGGTAAATATCTCATCAAATAAACATACTATTTTTTTTTCCATTTTGCAATAAAAATTAAACTCGGTGACTAAGATGATTTTGTTGAATTTCTTCTTGAAAGAACAATATTAAGTTTAAATGCTCCTAAAGAAGAAAAATTGAAAAATCTCCATAGAAATAATAATGAAACTTTCTGTTCAGAAATCCGATGCTTTTTATTGAGCATTTTAAAAAAATCATTGAAAACTAGAGGAAATTATACATAAAATGAAAGTTCTATATAATTTACTACTTTCTTTGTTTTTTTTTTTTTTAAGAAATATCATAGTGATATTGTATAATTTTTATTTTTTTTATTAAATTAACTGAATAAATATATATATATGATATTCATGAAAAAGAAAAAAACAACGTATTCACTGATGAAGATATGCTATTCATCAGATGAATTGCAATAAATTCAGACAGTTTTTTTTTTTTTTTTTACATTGGATGAATTAATTATCATTAAAGTATATTTATATATAAATTAATAAAAAGTAAGATTATATTTACAGGAAAAAATATTTTTAACAATAAAAACAGAATTGAGCATTTGATTATTTTTAATAGACATATTAAAATCCTACATATGAGGGGCCATATTGGCTTAAAGTCAACATGGGTAAGATAACAATATTGGCATTAATTAAGGCTTTAAGTATTGCTGAAGAGTTTGAGAATGGAGAAAATTGAAGCCTGTCAATTAAAGTTTGAAGATTTGCTATCTTATTATTAATATAAACTGAGCACTGATTGTATATATGTGTGGAAGATGGTAATCTGGATCGACTGATGAGTGCTGGTTCAGCCCAAAATAAGTTTATTGGAGATTAGCAGTTTCACATGTGTGTGATCATGTGTATTAGTTATTGAAGATAGAGTGGATAGCTGAAAAAAGTTTGAATGTCTGTGTTTGAATCTTCTTTAATTATATCTAAGGTTCAATATATTTCAATATACTTGTATTTAAATATCATATTCTAAGTTGTAATAAATTAAAAGAAATACTAATATCTATATTTAGAGAAAGCATTGAAATTATGAAATATAACATTAATGTATTTTGGTGATGCTTACAATTGTAAAGGTAAAATTTATGTTTATCATTGATAGTTTTTAGCACAGAATATAATAATGTTGTAGTATATAATTTGAACACTTTCCCTAAGTATAAATACTAGATTGCTTTTAATTTATTATACTTTAATGACAAGTTCTAATATAAGTGCTAAATTGTTTTAAAGTATAATATAGTGTTATCAAATAAGGCAAACACACTATACAGTAGTGCTACCCTGTGCCAAGCAGAGTAATCAATGGATGCCAAAGGCTTGTGCATAAAATCCCCATCTAGTTCCTACTCATACAATATCCCCAGACTAGTTTCTGAGTTGTGGCCTTCGTCAGTGAGGAGCTTTGGATCTGAGAGCACTGCACCTAGATCTTAGGATCTAATGCAACTCTCCAGCAGCCACCTTTTATCTTCTGGATGATTGCATTAGATCCTAAGATCTAGGTGCAGTGCTCTCAGAACTAAGGCTCATCACTGATGAAGGCCACAAGGCAGAAACTAGTCTGGGGATATTATATGAGTAGGCACTAGATGGGGATTTTATGCACAAGCCTTCTGGCATCCATTGATTACTATGGTTGTCACAGGGTGACACTACTGTATTGAGAGTTTTGCCTTGTTTGATAAGAATTATGTGCTAGTATAAGAGATGGTGATCATGTGATATAATATAGTGTCTTAAATATTATTTTTCATATATTTAAATTAATAATGTTAGATCACTGATTATAGACACTATTATTTTATCTTTTTTATCATCTCCTTAGCATTGTAACTATTTTTTTGTAAAAAATAAAATGACATGCAATACTTGATTTTGTCTATTTGGTCAAAACCTAGTATTCATTTGGTTTTATAGTATAAGCTGAAATATATGAACATCCATATTAGCTTTAAAAGTTAAAAAATGCATTTTTTTCAATGCATTTTATGTAATTCACTAGATAAAACTTTATTTAAAGATCTTTATTATAATTTGGGTATCATTTCAACAAAAAATTAATTAAATTATATTAAATGTTTATGTATTGAAGATTTCAATAATAAATTTCATATACACAATGAAACACAAGTGATGGTCCTAAATACAGTTTCAAATGAAAGGATGTTTAAATGATTAAAAAAAATGGCACCAAAGTATTAATTGTAATTAAATACCTAATTTTGGACAAAAATACTACAACATTACACTAATTTTTGCGATTACATCAATGAGTTTATTTTAATACTTATCTCTTTTTAATCTCTTTCACTCTATTTCATGTTCACCATTGTTTTGAAAGTGTCCTTAAATACCTGTGTAACTTTGGAATGGATCTTTTTTTTAACAGTGTGAATGATGCAAAAACAATTGTAAAGTATCTTTTTAAAAACAATATTTATTTTTAGTAACTCAGAATCTGAAGCTTTACTATTGATTTTAATTATGTTTAAATTTATTAGTCTTATTTCCTACTTTTCTTTTATAATCTTTAAAAGTAATAATATAATAATTTTATCTAGGATTAACAGTAAATTTTATGAATCTAATAACATATTACATCACCTTTTTCAAATATATCTAATGTTAAAATATATTAATTTCTTATTTTAATCAAACAACTTATTTCAAATCATTATTAAAGTTTTTATTCATCCAAGTTAATAATAGATTTATTAAGAAACCAAAATTTTAGACAGATGACATTAAAATTACTATACATCCTAAATTTATCATTATTTAAATTATTTCTGTTTCTTCATCAGTACATAAGTCACATAATTTAAAAAATATTTAATTATATAAAACAGTATAAAACATTATTGAAATTATATAAAAGACAAGAATTTGAATTCATTGTAGTTGTAAAAACATAAATATTTAATGGAACTTCACTGTATATCAATGTTCCAATAAAGCTCAAAATAAGTCACTGGTAGTTTTTTTTTGAAGACTGAAGAGTTCAAGAGTAGAGCAGATTGAAGCCTGCTCAATAAAGTATTTAGATTTACCATATTAGAATAAATCAAACACTGATTATATAAATAAATAAATAAATATATATATATATATATATATATATTTATATATATATATATATATATATATATATATATATATATATTGAAGCAGTCAATCTTAGCTTAAGATTGTGCTTCATGTTTCTACCTACTAACCCATGTTTAAATCCCTATTTCCCATCCCGCTCCTTTTGTCGTGTATATGTATTTTATGTATATATTTGAGATGCACACCTAAATTATAAAATTTGGTGTTTCAATAACATGTTTTAAAATTATTATTAATTCTTTTTTATCAATTATTAATTCTTTTTATTAAAATAAATAGGTGTGACTAAAAATATATATAGGAGCAAAACTTACTAACAAAATATTGATTTTTTTTAAAAAATATTTTATTACACGTCATTTTTTAACTTTTTCTTTTTAAATTGCTTGTTTTTTTAAACTATTATAAAATCCAATATGGAAGATGCTACAGTAATTGTCTAAAAATAATTAAAGGGGTTGGAAGCACTATTGCTTTAATCTGGGGTAGGTACTTTTTTAATTAAAGTTTTACTTAAAATGGGATTAAGATTAGAGACACTTTTGTTAAAAACATATTGTGAAATCTATTTGTAATCTGGAAATAGATTTTAATTTATTTTTGGACGTTATCTTACTGTTGCATCTTTAAAAACAAATGATAATGAAAAGATATAAAATGACTGAATTTTGAGTCACAGATAGATTAGCTACTATTGAGAGAACTGATTGTAAACATATTACATGTCGCTTGACACTTAAAATGATGTAGCAGTAAATCCACCTTTCTTCTCGGCCCTCACGTCATCATCTTCAGTGGCCATCTCATTCTGCTGCCCCAGAGGAAGTAAAATCCCAACCTAAGAACTTTCATGCTAATAGAAGCTTGCTGCCACCAAAGAACTTGCATTTTAATTGCTGTGCATGTGCAATATTTTAAATTGGACTCTTAAAATTGCAAGGTAACTTTTATGCTACTATTTGAAAATGAATCTAGCCTCACTAATCTCACATCCTTCTATCAAGATTCTAACATATTGTTTAATTTTCTATCTTTTAAATTAATATGTTTTTTTAATATAAATAACATGTACTTTGCTCTTAAATAATTTATATAAATTTAATTCTCTCTCATATGCTCATAACTTTCTTTAACTTTGGTGCGGTCATTTATTTATATGTATTTATTATTTGATTTATATATATGCTTGCTTATTATTAAAATGTCAATATCACAACCTGGTCAGCTTAATTTCTAAAACCTTTTTCTTTAATTTTTTCTTCTAAACCTTCATGAAAAGGTTATTAACGTCCTCTTAAAATATATATATATAATGCATTATAAATTAATATGTCCGCCAGTTTGTTTTTTTTACGAGTCAACATTTTATGTTGGTTTATTATAAAAATATATTAGTTTAACTCTGGATTTTCTACCTGGAGAATACAGAACTTTGGCTAATTAACACTTTGAAATTTTAAAATATTCTTTATTCATTTCTAAAAAGGTGACCAATTATTTGTTTTCTATATAACTGCTAGTTATTTTTTTTCTATACTCTTAAAATAGTCTATGCTTAAAATATCAAATAAAGTACTTATATATTTTATTTATTGTAAAATCAACGAAGGTGGGATTGATAGCAGAAAAAGGGATGGGGGTAAATCTTAATGTTACTTTTACTAAATAAAATCATCATGTATATTTTATTAAATGAAATCTTCTCTATATATATATTATAGCGGCATAACATATTATTTATATAAATTATAGTATTTAAACAAGGGTCATTTATTTTTAAAGCAGTAAAACTTTTCCAATGTCGTTAGTGACATTTTAAGTCATACTGCATTACTGACATTTAGCATATCTTTGTATATATATATATATATATATATATATATATATATATATATATATATATTACATGCTTCTTAATCTGGGGGCTGCGGCAAGTTTGAACCCACAGATTTATTTCTCTAAAATGCCTCTGGTGATGATCCCGTAAGTTTGGCACACGCTATGCACATCCACTTTCTTCATATAAAAAGGCCTCTGGCAGTGATTCCCTAAGTCTGGCACATGCTCTACCCATCCACTTCATTCTTGTCCAGAAGCATGACTTTTTCCTCTTAGTTATTTTTAGGCTATTATGTCAGCACCGCAAACTTCTTCATATTATTATTTCTTTTGCTTCATAACCAAGTTTTAATGCTCTAATATTAAAATTGAGCTCTGCTTAAAATATATATAAATGCCAACTATTACTAGTTTTATTAATGAAATTTATTTCAGTCTTATATACGTCCACCATCGTAACTTATTTATCTATTTAAGAGTATATGCCTTGGGAAAAACAAAGCATTTGTCTTACTATTGTTAAAATAATTTTTCATTAAATATTTTGTCATAGATTCAAATATAATCTTTCAAATATATTTTGTTTATTTTCACGACCTCAATGGCATGAAAATAGTTTATGTCATATGTATAATGAATTTCAGAATGCTCCTAGAGAAATATATGTTAAGTCACCAGGTTTCTGAACCATAAATCAAATCGTTAATGGCAATATTATGTAATTCTTTCTAATATTTGATTGGCATCTTAATATTGGACCCACCAAATATGTGTGTTTATTTGTAATATATTATTTATCCAATAAAGAATATATGAGAAATAATAGTGTGAATGATACTATGTAATTATCTACCGCTTGCTCATTCACGCACATACTAATGTACTTAATTTATAAATGTATAATAATTTGTCAGTATATTAAAATATATTTTATTGCCTAACTTATTTGAGTAGTTCGAATTCGTTTTTTTCTTCACTTCCACATATTACAGCCATGCTGATATATTATTTTAATAGAGTCATAGTTAATAGATGTCTCATTGTTTTGCTCAGCTTTGCTAGTCGGCAGTATTTAAAATTATCTTGTGCCATCACTACTATATTATTCATTAGGTGTTAGACCTGGGGCTTAGGGAGTGGGTTAGAATAAAGGCTGGTCCCTGATCTAAATCTTGGGCTGGACTGGATTTGAAGTACATTTTGTGAGTTCCAGCTCATGTTAGATGGATAAACATGTTATGACCGGCACAGTATATATATATATATATATATATATATATATAATAAATAAAGTTTGATATGTGTATTCATTTCACAATATATGTAATATACAAATCAATATATATAACAAAATACAGTACAATTTATATAAATTATATTCTTTTAGAAGTACTTTCAACTATACACTTTGTAGTCTTTATCAACTATATAACGTTGAATAATCAAAATGAGTCAACCCTTAAAAATACCCATAGTTCAATTCAGATTTCCCACAATTCTGTTATCTTAACATTTGATGACTGGCAATTCATTAACATTTGACGATTTCTTGAAATCAACATAGCCTCTTTTATTTTACGTTTATTATGACAACGTTCAATTTGAATAATTTTCATATTTTTATAATCAAATTTAAATCCATATTGACAAGATTTATTATGATCAAATATAACAGATGATGAAGGTTTATTTACATCTGTTCCATATTGATTCTCTTTTTGAATTCTATTATATAAAAGCATATGTTCTTTTATTCTCTTCTCAAATGTACACTTAAATTCACCAATGTATTGTACGCCGCATCCACATATCAATCTATATATAATAAAATTTTGATTAAACTTTGAATTTTGAATTTTAGAATTATTAAGCAATCTATTTATGTTATTTGTAGAGAAAAAAGCAATATGACACAAACCATTATAAATTTTCCTAATAAACTTGACCTGCTCATCTGATATAAATGGCATTGAAATCCATTTCATTTTGATATTTTTATTTTTAATTTTATTATAGTGTTGATTTCTTTAAAATCCTTTAATAATATTAGCAATAGCATTTTTATAATAGCCAATTTTCAACAAGTCATTAACAAATAAATGTACATTTTTAATTTTATCACTAGAATATTTGCATAATTTTTCATTTCAAAATAAGAATGATTTCAATCCAGACAGTTTGGATTATCTTATGTTAATTAAACCAATTGAAACTAGAGGTTTTATTCCATATGAATCACATGTACCTATGTGTCATAAGCTGTCTGGATTGAAATCATTCTTATTTCAAAATGAAAAATTATGCAAATATTCTAGTGATAAAATTAAAAATGTACATTTATTTGTTAATGACTTGTTAAAAATTGGCTATTATAAAAATGCTATTGCTAATATTATTAAAGGATTTTAAAGAAATCAACACTATAATAAAATTAAAAATAAAAATATCAAAATGAAATGGATTTCAATGCCATTTATATCAGATGAGCAGGTCAAGTTTATTAGGAAAATTTATAATGGTTTGTGTCATATTGCTTTTCTCTCTACAAATAACATAAATAGATTGCTTAATAATTCTAAAATTCAAAATTCAAAGTTTAATCAAAATTCTATTATATATAGATTGATATGTGGATGTGGCATACAATACATTGGTGAATCTAAGTGTACATTTGAGAAGAGAATAAAAGAACATATGCTTTTATATAATAGAATTCAAAAAGAGAATCAATATGGAACATATGTAAATAAACCTTCATCATCTGTTATATTTGATCATAATAAATCTTGTCAATATGGATTTAAATTTGATTATAAAAATATGAAAATTATTCAAATTGAACGTTGTCATAATAAACGTAAAATAAAAGAGGCTACGTTGATTTCAAGAAATTGTCAAATGTTAATGAATCGCCAGTCATCAAATATTAAGATAACATAATTGTGGGAAATCTGAATTGAACTATGGGTATTGTTAAGGGTTGTCTCGTTTTGATTATTCAACGTTATATAGTTGATAAAGACTACAAAGTGTATAGTCGAAAGTAATTCTAAAAGAATATAATTTATATAAATCGTACTGTATTTTGATATATATATATATATATATATGGGGGGAGATGATACAGACCAACTGATGAGTGCTGGTTTAGCATGAAATATGTATATTAGAGATCATTTATCTTTTTCACATGAATGTGATCATGTGTATTGGTCATATTGGATAGAGTGGATGGATGGCTGTAAAGAGCTTGGAATTCTGTGTTCAAATTCCCTTTAATTATATCTATGTTAAGTATATACACTATATTTGTCTTACATTTTGTATTCAGAAGTAGAAACTTAATACCATATTTTTTTCTAGTAAGAAAAAAATTTAACATTTTCTTAGATAAAAGTTTACTATAAATAATCAGGAAGTAAAACAATAGCTTTGCTTTTTGTGTTAGCCATTAATGTTATAACTGCACATCAGAAAGTAGCCACAAACTAATATGCAACAAGCATAAACTTCCTTCAGTGTTTTGAGAAGCTTGCATATGAATTGCTAGTTTGCTCTTGGAATCTCATTCTGGGTATAAGATGACTTCAGAAAAAATTGTATCAGGAGAATATAATCATTTATATCCATGATAGAGCTTAACTACTACTGATGTGAACTAATTATGACAAAACAAATCTTTCCAAAATTTGTAAAAACTTGACTGTGGCAAAGTTAATGATATAACTGCAAAGAACTCAGAATTCAGCATTGTAGATTTTAAATTGTAAGTTTTGTGTAATAGATAAATCTACAATAAATATACATGAATGAAAATAAATATTTAAACCGTAATTACAAATCATCATGGGAACCTCCTGAATGCTGAATAAATAGAATTTATACTCTTCTATAATCCTAGATAATCACCCTACAGTTATTTTGAATTTATAAACTTTCTGAATTTTATTTACATTTTAAAATGGCATTTATCTCAATAAAAAGACAAATTATTTTATTGCATCATTAATTCACTGATTGAAACTTGGTCATGTAAATTAACAATTATTAAGTATATGCTAGATTTAAGAATTTTGAATTTACTTAACTTAAAAATCCTCACCTTCATTGAAAATTGCTGCATGTTTCCTCAGAAAAAGAACTATTTTGTGCTGTAACTTTAGATTATAGTATTAATGTTATACTAAGTGATAATAATCTGGTGTTGTTGTAAAAGAACAAAGACTTTATCATAATATTTTACTGATAATGATGTTGATTTTTTTTTGAAAAGGTTAGAATCTTATGGACTGCAGTTATCAAAAAACTTCTTTCTTCTTTTGATAGATGAAAACACCCATAGTGCATTAGTGTTCTGGTCTACTTTACAAGTGAATATTTTGAAGTATAATTTAAAATGTTTTTTGCTTGTTTACAAAATAGTTTTTATTATTTTTACACACTAATTAGTTGATTATTATAAAGAAACATACAGGTACTTAATGTATTAATGTTTTGTTTTTAGAAATAAAAATCAATAAACTTGACAGTAATATATAAAAACAACACTGTCTATTATGATATTATATCTCAAAATTGACAAGATGTTAAAATATTTTATATTGCACTTTTTTAACAAAATGTCAGATTTTAAAGTAGATTTTTGATAGAGTTATCATACATCTACTTTTATTCATTTACATTAAAGAATATATTTAAAATAAAAATGAATTAGCTCATTTTTAGTTTTAGTGTTTACATAAATATTGTGATAATGTTTATAATACATTGTTATATTTACAGGTCAGATTTTAAATTTTTAAATTGGTTAAATGTTATTTTTTAGAATATTATTTGCTTATATAATTAAATGAAAAGAAAATCCAAGCCCACTTTATTGAGTTTAGTATAAAATAATATTGTTTATAAAAACCAAAAGGTTGAGCAAAGGAACTATGCAAAAGGGTTACTGAAATAACTCTGACTGTCTTCCTTTGCATAATTAACAGTTTTGTTCTGCAAGTTTAGTTAAAAATTATATTTTGATTTTTGCAAATTATCTTCAGAGAACTGAGAATTTAACTACTATATAAATTATTTGTTGATGGTGTGAAGGTGAATAATTGTGATCAAGAGAGATAGATTTAAAACCTTGACTGTCTAGCTGCAGTGATGTGGCCATTGTATTTTCAAGTTAGTTACTCTTTACTGATGTGAGCCAACTAGCTCCAAACCATGGTTTAAAGGTTGAAGACAATTTGAAAAATATATTGAATTCTATATCTCTCAGTGTTTATGTAAGCAAAGCTTGATAGTGAGCTATTGGCAAAGCTGCATCTAGTGATCGTATATATATATATATATATATATATATATATATATATATATATATATATATATATATATATATATATATATATATATATATATATATATAAAAAAAAAAAAAAAAAAAGCAAATTATTTTCAGAAAAACTGAGAATTTAACTGATACAAAAATTGTTTGTTTATTTGGTGTTTAGTAAGTTTGCTACCAAAGATTTTTTTTAATTTAAAAAAGAAAATGATTTCTTTGAGAAATATAAGATTTTGATGCCTAAGGTTGGGAAATAAGTGTCTATCGATTGCCATTGTAAAAAAAAGTAAAGATTTTTTTTCCTTGTGTATAAAGGGAGTTGAAGAATAAAAATGGAAATGTAAAGTTAAATATAGAGTTGGTGGGGTTAAAAATAAGAAATATGTATTGCATTTGCATTTGCATCCTACAATGCATATATATGATCAGAAAGAAATTAGGCCTGCTGTGAGAGAGTTTACCATATATAATGCAGTTTATCACTTGAAATGTTTAAATGACTAGTAAAAAGTAACAGGTTTATGGTTATGTAGACAGTGTGTAAGTGTGATAAAAGAAGAGAAAAAGTGGTTTCTAAGTGTAGATAGCTTAAAAAGAAAGTCAGGAGAAATGGAGCAAAATGTAGTCAAGGAAGTTAGAATAAAGTATGTTCTTAATGGAATGACAAAAGATGTAGTTGAAGAAATAGGTAATGCAGTACAGATGGTTAGTAAAAGAATAAGAATGATGGAGGAAGAATTGAAGGATGTAGAAGTAAATTTAAAATTGTTAGAAACTATGTTTGTGCAGATAAAGGAATTATTGAGTAGGAATGATAATGAAGAAATAGATAAGGAAGTCCAGAAGGTAATAGAGAATGTTACAAATAAAGTGGGTAAGTGAAAAATGAAACAGTATTTGTACAAGGAGATTCATTAATTAGAAAGTGTGGAGATATAATTGCAAAGGAAAACAGAAACAGGTATGTAAGAAGATGTTTGCCTGGAGCTAGAATTAGGGATGTTACAGTTGAGGTAAAGAACCAAAGGGGTAGAGATGTGTATGTTATGGTAGGGACAAATAATTTGTCAGAGTCATTAGAAAAAGTAATAGATGAGTACATATAATTGATTAGTAATTTGAGTAAGAGTAAAGGAAGAGTAGGAATAGTTTGAATTATTACCAAGATTTGACAATCGATATATGTTAAATAGGGCATGTTCTATAAGTAAGAAATTAAAAAAAAATTGTGTGAGAGAAATGTTACGTTTGTGGGTGTGTGGGATTTTTTTATTATTAAGAGGGAGTTATATAGTAGAAATGGATTGCACTTAGCAAAAGAAGGAAGTGAAGTTTTAGGATGTTTGATTTTAAAGAACGTAGTTCAGGAAACTTATAAAAAAGAGGAAGCTAAGGTTTTAAGTGGCAGTGTTATCAGAAAGAAGAAAAATGGATGAGATGTAAGAAATAAAGGATAGTTAGTTTTGATATAAATATACATGTGGAGAAGGAATGGGTCTGTAAAATTAATGGTAAGCAAATAATTTATAAATGTAATGGAGAAGAAAGACACAAAACAATTTATAATAGAGTAGTTAGGACAGACAAATTTGTTAAAATTAGATATATGAATATTCAAGGTGGTAGGAGACCAGAAGAGTGGCTGGAATTAAACAAAGCAATTACAAATGAAGAGTTCAATCTACTAGCCCTAGTGAAAACACATCTAAGAGAAGAAAAACCTATACTGGAGGACTTGCTATGGCAGGGTATAAATAGAAAAGAAACAAAATGATGGTGGTATATCATTTATGGCAAAAAATACTGTTCTCAAGAACATGTGTGGTTTCAGACAAGATTATGAAGACAGGAGTGGATAGTGACTATAGTGCATATAGCCCTGTAAATAGTCAAACTATAATAAAGTGGAACAATAGCATATATGAATACCTAGTTAAGAACATACAAAGTTTTAAAAAAGTGGAAGTGAATAATGGTTATAGAGGATATGAATGGGCATACTGAAGAAACTGATGATGTAGATAACAAGAGTGGACAGCTTTTGAAGAATTTTTGCCAGAGAGTAAATTTGAAAATTAAAAATTTGTCAAATATTTATGAGGGACAATACACATGGTCTAGAAATAATATATTTTACAAAATAAATTATGTATTAGGGGAGAAAGACAGAATAAATAAAGTACAGAAAATTAAAGTGTTTGATAATGTAGAGAGAATATGTAATAGTGATGATATTTTTTTTATAATAGAAATGACTAGTAATGTGATGGAAAATAGTCATAAAGTAGAAAGGATAGTGAAAGATGTGGCTGGATAATGAATGATAAGAATAAGTTAGAAGAATATAAAATAAAAGTTGAAGAAACCATGAAAGAGTTTGTTGGGAGTGAATGTATGGGCTAGTGTGGTGAAGTAAAAAAAGTGGTAAATAGGATTTTAGATGAGAATATTCAGAAGAAAAAAAGGAATAGGAAAGAGAGTGTTAGTAAAAGTGTAAAAGAGAGAGAAAAGCATGCAGAAAATATGGGTACTAAAGAAAGTGAAAAAAGATCTTAATGTTAAATAGAAAAAGTATTTCAAAAAAGTTGGTTAAAATTGATAATTATAGAGAGAGAGTGTAATTGAATAGTAATATGTTGGAGAATATTAATAAAAGTGGAAGTGATAGGGGAGAGAGAAATAATATTACTAGATAATGAAGGAACAGAGTGTAGCTCTAGAAAAGAATTAGAGACAATTTTAAATAAGTGTGTAATGAATATAGAAAAGATATTTGATGTGAAGGACAGAGTGATAAGAAACATGAAAGCATATACTAATGGAAATATTAGGTTTACAGAAAATGAATTGAATGAGGCAGGGAAGAAATTGAAAAGTGGGAAGGTAAGAGGTTTGGATGGATGGAAGCAGAGATGATAATGAATTTAGGGCATAAGGTAAAATTAGAACTATTATCATGTTTTAATAAGATGGCACCAAAGAGAGATTTTCTGGGTAGTTGGAGTAATATAAGAGTAATGGTACTATATAAAAAAGGAGAAATGATCATAGAAAGTTAAGCAATTATAGACTGATAATGATAACAACAGTTGTATATAAGGTTTTCTCACATATGGCAGATGGAAGGATTCAAAATAGATAGAATTAAATAATATAGTGGGAGAAATGCAAGGAGATTTTAGATTGTATAGGTAAATAAAAGATAGTTTATTTGTAGTTACACAGCTTATAGATATGAATAGAAATACAGGTAGACAGTTATATATCATTTTTATAGATATAGAAAAGACATATAATAGAGTAAATAGAAATAGATTATGGGTAAATTTAGTAAATTTGAGAATGGATGGAGATTTAGTGGAAATTATTAAGGGATTATATAAAATATGTATCCATTAGGGTATATAGAATCAGTTAAAAGTAAAAATGGGATGGGATTAAGGAAAGAATGTCATATATCACCTATTTTGTTTTTGTTGGATTTGAGAGAAAGTGAAAAAACAATAGAAAAACTAGGAAGAGTGGTAGAAATACCATTAATAGGTGGCAAGTGAGTATATACATTATTGGGTCTTTTAATTGCAGATGACCTTTTCTTGTGTGTAGAAAGACAAGAAGATATGAAAGTTAGGTTGAGGACATGTGCAAGGGTAGGTAAAGAGATGGGGATTAAATTTAGGGAGAAAAAATTAAAATTAAAGATGAATAGATATAACTATTGGGCAATCATCTTAAGTAATCAGAAATATTGTTTGAATGAATGGGGGAAAATGAGAAATGAAGCAAATAAAAAAAAGGGATTGATAAAAAAAATAAGTGTTTTAATATAATAAGTATGATGCAGCTAGAATTGTATGAAAGGAAGTGACAGTAGAAGGGTTAATATATAGTAATGTTGCATTATATGTCAATAAAGGGGTATTAGATAACTTAAAAAAGTATAAAGAGGAGTAGAAAGACATGCATTAAATGCAGATGTGTAGATGGCAAAGAAGACAATTCAAGGAGCAATGGAATTGTCAAGTTTTTATATGAGAGACAAAAAAAGCAAAATAAAAATATTAGGTAGATTGCAATTTACAGATAGTAAGAGAATAGCCAAAATAGTATTTAACTGGGTTATGAGGAAAAGGCAGGAAACAAGATGTGTGAGAAAGATGGTATAGTATGCAGAAGATTTGGATAAAAACTTTATGTCAGCATGCTTGCACAAAAGGTGAGATGATTGTGTCAGCAGAATTATTGAGTCTTATAGTGGCAAAATTGCAATGGAAGAATAGATAAATCAATAAAAAATAGGAAGCTGAAAAGATGGAGAACTAGTATGGAAAGTAAATAGAGGCTAAATATATATAGAAGTAAATAAAATATTGGTGTGAGCCAATTGAGGATAATAACAAACAAAGTAGTCTACTGTTTAAGGCTCGAACAGGGATCATTAACAACAAGGAAATATACATGTAAAGAGAGAAATGTGGATGATTTACTGTGAAAATTATCTAAGGATGGCATAAAAATTATTAAGCATCTTCTAATTGAATGTAAATGCTTACAAGCAGAAAGGTTACAAATGATGAAATTGTGGGAGAATAAATATAAACTAAGTGATTATACAGAAAGTTGTTTCTTGGTCTTCATGCAGAGTTTGGAAAAAGATATGGGGAATATAGATATAAAGGCCATGGAGTGACCAAAAATGATGTGGAAATGGGATTGAGCAGGATAAAGAAGAATATAGGAAAACTTAGGATAGGGAATGAAAAGAGAAACTAAAGTGGCTAACGGGTTTTTCTTGAATAGTGGTTTGGTGATTCCTGAATTTAATAAGTGAATAGGCATATTACATCACATCACAATAGTTTTATCATAGTCATTTTAGTTTTAAAATTTAAAACAATAGACCAAGTTGTGGGGGAGAAACTTCACTTATTATTTTAAATTATTAACAAGAATCAATCGTTTAGCTCATAGAAATCATTCATCACTAAGGCCAACTATAATTTATTATTATCAATTAACATATTATAATATAGGTAAAAATATATTAGATAAAAATAAATTATTATGCATATATCAGTTAGAGTCATTTGTAGAAATCGATATCCAGTAATACCATCAGCTTTTTTAAATATTTTATTCTGCCTAAATGTTATAAAATGAGAGAGAAAACCTAAAAATTTGTTGGCAATTTATTAGGGATAATGTTGGGGTGGCATGTATCATGTTAAGAAGTTTATTATTTAGAAGTTTTAAAAACAGATTTTATCTCTAGAAGAGTATATCTATGCCACTCAATATGTTTATATAGCAAGTAAATATCTTGATATCTGTAGGAAATTTGTAATATATTTTAACGAAATTTATGCACTTCCATTATACATATTTTGAAATATATATATAGTATATTAATTATTCATGCATTCCAATTCTTTATTTTTAAGTATAGTATAATTAATAATGATTTTAATGCTATTTTATATATTTTTGAAGTATTCCTACGATGATTTAATGATAATGTATGTGTTTGATGATGCTTGATAAATCACTATTATAAATATATATCTTGACGTTGATTAAAAATTTGTAAAATGGTGTAAAAGATTAATATAGACTCATCTTATTAGAATTCATGTTATATTAAATTTTGAAATGATATTTATGCAAACAAACCTAAAATTATTAACCAATGAATTCATAAAGATGAAACTTAATTCACTATTGATAAATAATCATAAGAGAGTCCACAATAGCATGTGGGAATGGCAGAAACATTGTTGACATGGGGATATATAATATTATGTACCAAGTTATGCCCCACACTATAGCTTTCATAAATTTTAAAGTTAGAAAAATTAATTGTAAATATAACCACAAATAATATTTTATTTTGATTGATATATTATAATAGTAAGTTATTTGTAATAAATATTTGTCATTAATTACTTGGCCAAAAGTTTATTTTATTACAAATTTATTCTGCCAATTATACATTCTTATGCTATGGTAAATGAAACATTCAAAGAACTATCTAAATACTCCTAGGTATAGGGGGTATATATATATATATATATATATTGTAACGATATATAAATATGTCGTTACATTAATTTAAAATAAAAACTTAAAAGTTCGCAAATAAAAGGAAAAAAACGAAACGCTAAAATTAAAATGTTTGTTAAATATATATATATATTCGCACAGATGCTAAACTAAAATATTTTTTTTCATAAACAAAAAAAAAAAAGTAGTTGAACGTATTTTTTTAAATAAAAAAATACAAGATTGAAATATAAAAATATTTTAATAAAAAAATAACGTAAGTTAAAATAAAAATAGGTATTAATTAATTCCTGTAATCTGTAAATGGAAATGATTGTTTATTAATTATCTAAAAGCTGTGTAATTAAAAAGTCAGATGAAAAGTTAGATAAGAGAAGAAAGAGATTTTAGCTTGACCAATGGAAGCACTAGGCCTTAGCTTGGACCCTAACGAAAGTGATAGATTAGTGACGTTTTGTTCATTGAATCCTTGTGGATAATATAAAAAGGGAAATACAGTTTTTTCTGACAGTTCCAGCGTTGTGTGTTTGAGAGATGTGGTATGACGCACATACCACACTCTCTATAAAAAAAAATGAAAAGACTGTGATACCTTGAACCAGCTATTGCAATCTCCAGAACATTACCTTCCAACGGAGGCGTCGCGGGAATTGAAAGCAGAGGCCTGGACTCTTATACAATAAGCTTAATGAAATGAACAATTGTTAAAATCAATCAAGAACTTTTGTCAAGTTTTACAAATTGATAAACAAGCCAACTGAAATATTAAAACGGACTCTTATCTGACTTTTTTAAGTTTTTAAATCAAATTAATAATGTTTAATTTTATATGTTTCCTGATTGATAAACATCATTTCCATTTTTTTTTCTTATTGTAAAGATTATTTAAATGTATGAAATTTAAGTTGTTTATAGACACTTGCATGGATTCGTTTGCGGTTAATTATATTTTGGTTTTCATATTTGATCAAAATATATAGACATTCGATAAATAATGATACCTTACGGTGAGTATCTAAAATGTATTTATTCGGATGTCTTTTAAGTTATTGGTCACAACGCAAGTATCTTATGGTGAATACTATTGGGTTACTTATAAGTTTCCCTCTGCGATTGTCGGTATCAATAATTTTGTATTTTGATCGTTTATGTTTATTTTGAAATGTTTTTGACCGTGGAATCTATGTAATCGATCTATACCCAACATTTTTAAACAAATCTGTGCGAACGTATTTAAATGTTAAAATTAAGTCGGGCGTGAATGACTATATAGTTTTGTAAAGTTGTATTAAGGGAGGGTAATCTTAGGTTATTCATTTCGTAGTTGTATTGGTTCAATGGATTGGATATATTTGTGTAATTAATAGATGTAGTATGAGGTCCGCTATGGGCAGGATTATAGATATACGCCACCCACCCTCTGTTTGCCTATAGATGGGTTTGTAAGTCGGCAGAAGACCGCAGTCCATTCCTATGGAGTTTTTTTGTTTATTGATCTACTTGCCAACAGATGTCACATTCCTGTTAGTGGAGAGTCAATGTCTTCTCTATTTTTACTTATTGTTCAGATGTACATTCCTGACAATATAGTATTTTGTGTTGTCGTATCATGCTACATTGAATACATGAATGTATCAGATGGATTGGCGCCAGTTGATTGCGAAATTTGTTGCCTAAGGTTAAATCAGGGAAGAATATTTTCCTTTCAAATGCAGACCTAGGTAGTCCATTCATACTCGACCCTCTAAATAAATAGTAAACTCATTATTTGCAATCTACTTAAATTTAGAATTAAAAGTTAATATAAAAATCTACAATGTTAAACTTATTCCTCAAAATTTAAATATTATTTTATATGTGCGTAAATAAATATTTTTATATGTTAATTTCTGGCAGTGGCTTTTACTCTTTGATATTTAAGATTTTAAGATATAGATTTTTATCTCTGCGTCTCCACTGAGCTAGTGACTTGGGCTAATGATCGGAATATTTAAATAAAGTGGAATCTTAACAGCGCATATCTGCCTACTTTATAAATTTTTCTAGGCTCAAATGCCTAGATGGCGCCCTTGTAGTGCAGATATTGTTTTTGCGGTTAGATTCGATCTTCACTTACATTCCGATTGGTACAATATATATATATATATTAAATGTAAAATACAATACCCATTATAATGGGTATTGTATTTTACATTTATTATATAAGTTTATTATCTTTATGGAATTTTCAGTCTTAAGTAAATTTTGGCTAATTAAAGAATGGCGGAAACAAATCAAGAAGTTTTTTTTTTTTCCAAAAAAGAATGTTATTAACTAAATCAAAAAAGAATACAATGACAAATCAGTCTTTGGACTCACACCTTCTGCTAATTAGATTTCTGCCAGATGGCCTGATGCTGGTAACTGAAAATCTTGAGTTGCAAATTCTTACTAGACTAGGTCTACGCTGGCCCAGGATTCAGTGTGTAACCAGACTGGTGCAAGAAGCCAGTCTCTATTGCCAGTACTTCTTAATAGTTTTAAGAAGGTATCACTGACATTGTTATTTGCCTGTCCAAAGATGTACTTGCACCTGGTGAGCCAGACTGCAAACGTGAGGAAAATGGATGTTCTGATGGTCGAAAATATTTTGATGGCATTTTGAATGCAAAGCATGTTTCTATAGGCTATTGATACTTTTTGGCAGATGAAAGTTCTGAGTGGACTAAGGAATGGGCATTCATGTAGCAGATGTGTAATGGTTTCATCAGCTGTTGAGCAAAGCTGACACAAAGCAAGAAGTTGATTCATGAAAGTTGCCTATTATACTTTTTTAAAAAGTGTAAAATGTTTTGTGTTTTTCCTAAATGCTGTAATATTCATTTGAATAGATGTCTTAGATTTTCCTCAAATAATGTTTAAAATTAAATCAATTATTTTGGACAATATAATAAGGCAATGTAAAAAAGAAATTTATGACATTAAAAAATACTTAACGGTTATTGAACATTTAATAGATATAACCGTTAAAATTATATATATATATATATAATTTAATATATATATATATATATATAATTCTAGTAGTGATGGGGACCTTTTCAACATTTGTATTTGGATGTTGTCAGCAGTGAACTTTTAATATTTCTATGTATATTAGTAAGTGAAGTATACAATGAAGAATTATGTTGCTTAACATTTTCAAACTAAAAATAGAAAATTCTAGATTGAAAGCCTAGTAATACCCTCTGGTGATTGATGTCTACACTATGATCTTCAGCTGACCATTATATAGGCATTCTTTCTTTTTAAACTGATTTCAAATCATTCTTCTATTGCTCTATAACTGTTCTATGCCAACCAATCATAAAATTCCATGATATGTCCACTTCAATAATAAGTGATATCATTGAAAGTACATTTACTGCCATAAATTTTAGTAAATTTAATCTCTGACTTAGTATTTCTTTTACATTAATAGTTATAATATACAGTGTCAAAATATAGTTATATATAACTATTCTTGGAACAAACAAAATCTGTAAACATTACTAAAGTAATTCACAAGTTAGATTTTCAAAGAATTACTTATTACAATAACATTTTAGATTTAGTTCGTCCATAAATTAGTTTATATTTTTAGTATTACTTATTTGAGAAAACTGTGTTAAATAATACATGTAAAAGCTGTTTCCTGTGCTATTAATTCAATTTTAAATTTTATAGATATTAGAATTTCTTGTAATAAACTATAACTTTGTAAAACTGTTGTAATGTAATATTAATTCCCAATTTTATTTAGTTTGTGTTTTATTTCTGGTATGTATGAATGCAATTTAAATAAAGTTCAATATTTATTATTAGATGAAAAAAATAATCCAACATGAGTTTTGATTAAGATTAAATATAAACAAAAATATGAAATAATCAATTAATATTGAAAATTAGTTATTTTTAAGAAAGCATAAATATAGTAAGTAAAAATACTATTTTAAAACTCTGTATTTCATTTTTTATTTTATTTATTTGCACTCATTGTTTAATGATTGATTCAATGTCATGCCAAACTATTATTTTTATTTGGTTTAAAATCCTAATCAATATAGTAAAAGTTATACGTTTTATTGTTTTACAAACTAATTATTACAATTTACATATTTATTCCAAAATGTGATGTTTTGAAAATGAATCATTTAATAAAAATATTGTAAATTGCTATAGTTACAAAGGCATAATAAGTTAACTGAAAAACTATACTAACTTAACTCTCATAATTAGACATAAATAAAGTTCAAAATAAAATTCTTTCATTATAAAAGTAAGAATATAATTGAAGCAGAAGATAGTCCAGTAGTACTGAAATTTTTATAACTATGTTAGCATACAGAAATCATAGTGATGGTTTTTGGTGTATTATAAAAAATGAAATAATAAAGATATTTGTGGAGATGGAAAGTAATTAATGACTGATCTGATGATGTGTTGATTAAGCAATGGATACATCAAATTTTATCTGCTTATTTAAAAGGTGCTGAAAGATTTTTTTTAAAAAGTAGAGACTTTAAATATATATATTTAAGAAGAACAGATATGTGATATCTCAGAAAAAATAATATTAATGTGATTTGATTTTTAATACTAGGTTTTTCACATTAATTGTAGCAATAGTAATAGTCTATAATATATTCAAATAATAATTACTATTTAGTTTCTGGAGTATCTTACTTTTATCTGATACTTTTTATTACTTCTGTAATCTAATATTTTTATATCTATATTATACCTTAAAATATCAAGTAATATTATTATGCATTTTATTAATGTATTTCTGTGTAATATCATAATGCTAGAGATAGAGAAGCATTATTAAAAATTGAAATGCTTTGGTAAAAGATAGAATTAAATTTACAGAAAAGAAAACTGACTCTTAAATACTGAAAGTTTGTCTACAGCAAGATCCTCTTCAAATTTTATTAGATTAAATGATTCTTCTTCTTCATCTGTTCTTCAATAAGTTTATTGATAAATTTAAATTCAAAGTTAATATGTGAATTTAGTATAAATCTAAATCTAAGAATTTTAGCAAATAAATATTTTACTAAAAAAAGTATCCTATATATAAGTCCTTCAAAAGTAATTGAAAAAAAAAAACATTTAGTTATTAAAAATATATTCTGAAGTTCAAGAATATTTTCTATATACTGTATTTAATAAATTTTTAACAAACATTTGTAGACATGAACTTTTTACTTCAATGACAATATTATATCTGGGTAACTAAAATAATTTATTTGTACTCCAAAACAAAATTAAACTTATTTTCTGTATAAGGTTTTCTTGTTAGTTTGATATAAAGTCTCATATATTTATAATTTCAATAAATATTTTCATGCATTTATTTTTTAAGTGACAATTTCCATGAATCAAAACATATAAGATATAGTTTAATTGATTCAATGGTTAACCTAATGTATAAAGTATTGTAATAAATATATACTAACTACTTTTTTTTTCGTATGTCAAATGCGTTGACCAGGAATCGAACCCGGGTCAGCTGCTTGGAAGGCAGCTATGTTAACCACTAGGCCACCAACGCCAGACTATATTAATTACTTGTAGGTATTTTTCTTTGAGTTTTTTATTTTCTGATTATATTCTTATTTCTATTTAGCACTTATATAACTGTTTTAATATAGAGTACCCAAGAAATAGCATGAAAAAATTGGTTATTATATCCTTATTTTGTTTATTTTAAAAAGTGGGAACAAAACTATCTCTAATTGTGTTGAACTGTAAAATATCCTTGCACAATAATCATAGTAGAAAACCATGCAAGTTAATCTTTCCAATAGTTCCTTAAATAAAACACGGAATGAAGAAACACTCTTGATATTTCTAGCTATAAAATGATAAGAATTTGAATGAATGGTTATGTATTTATTTATGGCTCAGGTATATATAGAACATCCAAAGTTTATTGGAAAAAAAATAGTTTGTCTGAAGTTTAATTCAAGTTATTATCATGATAGCATCTCAAGACTGCTAGTATAAGTTACTAAAAGTATTATTTAAAAAATAACAACACTGTGTTTGGACCATGTTTTCTTACTTAATGAATCTTAATTATTCTTGATACTTTATACTGATTTAATGTTAAGCAAAAAAAATATTTATGCTGTCTCAACAACTATTGCTTAATATAAGTATTGCTGTACCGGAATAACTTTTGGGAACGTTTCCTTTTAAATCAATAAATCTATATTAATTGTTGTTTACATTTGAGAATATTTATTTATTTGTCACTGATAACCAATTCTGATTTATAATCGGTTTAAATATACACTAGTTTAAATGAAGGTAATGTTCCTACATTGGGGGGGGGGGACTTTTTATAGACATAAGTTCTAATAACCTACGTAGATAAAATATACTAGATTTTATGTAGAATAATATATTTTAATTACATATATTGAAAAAATCAATCATTTCGTAAAGAATAATAATAAAAAATAATTGTAAGTGATTAAAGTTTAAAATGTTTTATGACTACTAATATTTTATTTTTTTAAAAAAAAAATTCTTTTACGATTGTTTTTACCAATTGCAATGACTAAACTGTTGACAGCCGAGTCTATTATCTCAGTTCAATTTTATTTGAAATAGTTTGTAAAAGCATTTTATTGATAAAAACATGGGTAAAACTGTTAGCTTTTAAAATAAAAATATTATTTTTTTATCCATAAAAAAGTATTTAAATAAATGTTTGTCATATTTTTAATATATACATATATCCATTAAATATATGTTCTTGTGTCTTTATAATTGAACATTTTATGATTTAGAAAAACAGTATTGGTGGAGGGTGGAAAAATAATCTTCACTCATGAAATTAGCTATAAATGTGTATATCATGAGTTCCTCTTACTGACATGTCGGATAAGATATGGTTATTCAAAGGCCAGGAATGAACCGTATTTTATCTCCACTTTGAATTCTTTATTTTACTGTTTTTAATGCGATCAACAAACAATGTAAAGCTTTCATAACACGAGTCTTTCTGAATTAATAATAACAATATGATTCTGTATTGGTACAAACATATATTCATCTTTTATTTATATGCCTAGAGATTATGATCAAAATATTATTTTTTTTTTGTACAAGACTTCAGTTACGAAACGAAAAGATAACGAAAGCAACTTTACAACCCATTGTGAGCTTTATAAGAAGCAGTAAAATCACCACTTAGTCATGTTGCAGCTGCATTAGAAATAGGTATTTTAACTTGATGAAGACAACATCTTTAGAAAACACTCTTTAGGGCTCTCTCTACTTAATGATATAATGAATGTTCTAATAAAAACGATCAAAATAATTAGACTCATTCAATTTTAAAAAATTCCCATGTCTAGAGAATATTCATTACCATAGTTTAAACAATTGTATAATGAATAATGGTAAAACTAAATTACATATAGCAGATGTATTAAAACATGAAACTATTTTTACATGCTTATTAAAAAAATAGTATAACAATATGTACTTAGGTGTGATAAATGATGTCCTCTTACACATAGAGCCCATTCTGGGTATATATTTTGGGGACTGTTGCCTTTGAATGCACAGCAATATGTCCCTAATGCATTAAAAATTGAAATTTGGCAAAGATAACAATGTTTATTACTCTTAAATTAAAAGTAATGCAATATAATTTGTTTATTCACCTCCCCTCTTCCTCTTTAAAATACATATTACAAGCAAGTGGATCCTTGAAAAATCATATGTGAAAGTAGGTCTCAACCTACAAAAGTTTGAAAAATCCTGCAATCTAATAATACAGATGAGTATTTTAACTTTTTCTACTAATAAGTATGTGGAATAAAAAAGTTAACTTTATATTGATATAATATATTCAACATGTTCAAGGAAAACAACATTTTTAGCTATGGGGCTACATGATTTAAGATAAATATGGGCCCTTTTTAATGAAATATATTTTAGATTAAGAAAGTTTATTAAATAAATAGATAGGTATAAATCTTTTTTTTTGTAAGAGCAAGTAATCAAGCAAAAAAAAAGTATGGTGCAAAATTTGCTAAAGATTTAATTCATCTTCTAGTTTTTAGATTTCCTGATATACCAATAAAAGCTAAACAATATTTTTACTTGATATGTGCCATTTTAGTTAAGTTCATTTTATCAATACTTATTCTCCAATATTATATTCAGAGAGTCCAAAAAATAAATCTTTTTTTCCTTATTGGATAACATTATAATGTCAAATATTTAAAAGATTTTTTTAAAAAAAAAAAAAATACATATAATCATAGGAACATCTTTAAAGTCAAATGGCCAACTTTCTTTGAATTTTTGTATAATATATTAAATATGAAGGGTATCATTGGTGGTTGAGTTTGGTCAGCACAGCTGCTTTACAAGCAGTTGTCATGGTTCCACTTCCTGGCTGATATTATGACACATGAGAAAAAAAAATTATGAAGGGTACTTTGATTTAGACAGTAATATTGATGTTATGTCAAAAGCAATGGGGTTACATAGTAGAAATCAGAATGCTAAACAAATGTTTATATTATGTAAGCTTTTAAAAATGTATATTGTTGGACAAATCTCAGATTAATGCTCTTCACAATAAAAATGACAAATTTTATTAAAAACAAATCATAATATTAGTTTAAAAATGATATTTATATTTAGAAATATCTACTTTTCACTTAACAATTTCAACAATAATTAAATACTACAATTTCTAGTATGAATTTACAAATTGTTATGTTACTAAGCATAATATGAATACAATGAATTATATTCTAATTTCAGTAAATAAAAAAAACAATGATTGGTTCTCTAATAATAATTATAATATTCATGAATTGATTAAAAAAACATGTCATTTTCTGCTGGAATGAGATAATAATAGATTGAATATAAAGTTTAAGAATGTTTAAATATCATTACCATATTAACACTGAAAAAGTACATTTGCTGATTGTGATCATTTTAGATCTATTTTTTTGATGCCTTCAAAATAACACAAACCTGAAATTAAAAAAGGGTAATAGGGCAAAGTTATTAAATCCATGAATGCCACCTTTTTAATAAGATAAGATGAAACTTAAAATAAGTGTAAAAATATTTTAATATGTTTTTGAATAATAATATAATATTTAAGAGGAAAGCTTTTACTAATATATCTGCTTTCTATTTATTTATATTTGGTAAAACTATATAGCTAGGAAAATTAAAAAAAAATAGATAGTTGATTTCTGAAGGCATGTTGTAAATTATAAAATATAGAGATTATAAATTAGCTTCAAAATTGTTTATAGATTCATGAAAATGTGCCACCTAATCTTAAAGATGCTTATATTATTTCTATTTGTAAAAATAAAAGGATATAAAAGATGACAGTATTAACATATAATAGCATTGTTATTTATTATCGTTAAAATACTTTCATGGATATTGATAAGTAAATTATTTCAAATTATAGATGAATGATTATCAGAGATTCAGTATCATTTTAAGAAATCAAAAGAACAGTTTTGTTGAAGAAAAATATAAGAAAACTATTTAGAGCAAAGGAATTATTTATATATACATTAGTTTTTATTATTTTGATGGATGCACATCTCAATTTATAAAATAAGCCTGTGGCAATTACTAATGAAGATTTATATATTAAGCATCTTCTAAATAATGAAATGAAATAAAATGTTATTACTGTTTTTTGTTTTCTATTTGTGTGAAAGTATTCTTTGGAATTATTTAAAAGTGGATTCATCAAAATATGATTTACCATGAAGAGATATAGCCTAAAATTAAAATAACTTTATCATTTAACTTATACATTTGTAATATGCTAGTCTTTATTCTTGCCAATTCAAAACAGGATCTATAAAAAGGTTCTTGTAACATTTAATAGCATATATAAGCAATTTAATCCCTGAAAGAAGCTGTCAATTGTAACAAAAACAATTAAATTAAATTAAGCTAGGCCTAGTACTTTTAAGGTTTTCCCTCATATTCATGGCCAAAATAGATTATAAACCATTGCTGTAATGTTACTAAATAATAATGTATACAAATGCATATGCAAATTAATTTGTCCATTTTCTTGAAGTGAATGGAGGTGCAGTATTAAAAAAAGATTAAAGGAGTATGAATTGTTATACAAGCATGTGAAAAGTAAAAATAATAATGATTTAATGACTGCTTGTTTTTTTGGGATCATGAAAGGACATGTAATATAAATTTAAGTTTGACATTGAAAGTGTTAATATTCTTCATGAAGAGAGAACCCATAATCAAAGAAAAATTAAGGAGGCAATTTTAATAAATAGAAACACAATGAAATTAATTAATAGACAAGCTAATAACATTAAAATGTGGAATTCATGGGATTTGAGTTGATGATGTTTGTTTTTGTTTTGTTTTTTGAATTTGTCAGTTGAGGCAGGTTATGGAATTAATCAAAAGTACTCTGAAAATTGAAAGATTGTATTTAATAGTTAATTACCATTATATTTATTGTTTTTATTGCTATCACAATAGTTGTTTAATTAATGGACGTTTCATTTATATATTATTGGAATAAACTGTCCTAGTAGCTGCCTTACACACACACACACGCATATATATATATATATATATATATATAGGATTATATATATATATATATATATATATATATATATATAATCCTCAAATAAACAATATAAAATTAAATATAAAAGCAATGAACGTGAATCAATAAGAGATCAGCACAGAATTAACTACAAGTTCATATAAACATCATGAACATTACAATGTAATAATAAAAAAAATCAACAGTCAATCCTGTGACTGGATTTGAATATGGTAGACTAGGCTAGTTATTTAGCCATTATCATACTTAGAGCAGCAATAAAATACCATAATTTGAATGCACAAACTTAAGTGTGAATCCATCAGAATACATCAAAAAAATAATGTTGAGATATTAAAATATTCTGACTGTCATCAATGCCCTAGCCATTTAGTACCATTAATGTATTGGCCAACTAAAACTTAATTTCTAATTAATACTAAAATAAAATTTAATGCAGTGCATCAACTTTAAAGGATATATCTTTTCTCCAATTCAGTATCATCTGGATATCCAAAAACACTAAGTATACACCTCTTTTAAAAAAACAGACCACTATGCATGAATCCAACTCAGTAAGCAAAAGCTCAATAATTATTATTGTGAGAAATATATAAATATATAATATTCTAAAACTATTTTATGATTGAATAATTTCACTGGAATAAGCTTAATGATGAAATATCAATTTATTAATAACAATTAAATTAAAATGAAATTAAGGTAAGTAGAATACAGCTATAAATATAAATTAAGTATTCTGATTTTGATTAAAATACAAAACATATTTACTATTTCATTGTAATTTACATATATCTCAATAGGTTTACATAAAACACTCTTACATATATGAAACCCAAACATACCTGTATAATATAAAATGAACATATTTGAATTGTCATAAACCTGTAAATTAAATTCACATTTATATTGCATAATAATTAATTCAATAATTTACAGAGATTTCTAGATTTTAAATGACACATATGTCTATAAATAAACACAGACATATTATACAAAACATTCTATTCATTTTTTTAAGAAAACATAAATGATTAATTTAACTCACATGAGAGCCTACATGTAAATGTGTGTGCTCATTGATGTTTATATCCTATGATATTTTATTTTTCAAAAATAATAAACATTTAAAATATTATATTTTCACAAGACAATTAATTCAAGAAGAAAAGTATACATAAAATGCACATATATGTGTGTATAATTATATTAAAGGTTCATTTAAAGTTCAAGTCCTTATAATCTTATTTTCAGTATTTAAAGGAACATTCTCAGAGTTTTCCTCTTTCTTTTTTTGCTGCACAATAATGATAAATAATATTCTAGAAAAAAATGTCATGTGGTATTTTTTTTTCTTCTGTTACTTTTAGTTGACAAATATTTACTTTTAAAAACTTATAATTTAAAGATTTTAACTGTCATTTTTAAGATATAATTTAAAATATTCTCAATATTTAACACATTCTACTCAGCTGTATTTTGCATATATGATGCAGTATTTTCAACTGTGCTTCTCATCATGTAAATAAAACTGTATACAAGCTGATGAAATCTCTTTGTAAGCTGATCCCTTCTAAACCAGTAGACTGGCTTATTGTCATCTTTGGAAAAGGTATAATCTGGTAACTGTTGGGATTCACTCATTATAATTTTATAATTTGGTAGACTTCAAGCATGCTATCTAGCACATAATACAGACTACAAAACATAAATATGGTCATTTCTTCCATGTGAATTCAAACTTTAGTTATAACTTCATACTAATAGTAATATATACTTTTTTCTTCCAATCTTTTTATAGTTAGAGGTGGAATTTGAAGTAAAAAACAATAATTAAAATTAAATTCTTTTTTTTAGCAACACAAATTAATGGCACTTTTCAGTTTACCTTAGTTAAAATAAAACTTTTCTGTAAAATTATTTAATCCCCTGAAAAACACCAGAATGTACTAATGTTAACAAAAGCTTTAATAAAAAACAACTTTTAATCTAAATATAAATAGATAGGGAATTTTATAAAAACAAGTAGTATTTAATATAATAAAAAAAGTAAGCTTGTTTTAATCATCAAAATCAGAATAGATTTTTTAAAATGATTTAAAGTATTTTATAATAATTTTATGTTCAAAAATTATTATTTATCCCATAACTATTTATTATTCCAGTGTATATTTTTTAAAATAAATATCCAAAAAATGTTTGTATTTGTTTCTACTTGTCCTTTCAACATTATATATTGAACCGGATTGATATCCAATTCCAGGATTTTCCTGCCAAAAATTAAAAACTTAATTTTTGTTAAATCTTATCTAATGTTAAAATTTTTATTATTATTTAAAACACATATGTGTTTATATTTACAATAATCATTTTCATGTTTATAAAATTGATTTTAAAATAGTTTACTTTCACTACTTTGTTTATAAAATTGATTTTAAAATAGTTTACTTTTACCGCCAGTTTTAATCAATTTGTTTAAAAATGGGCAAGCTTGCTAATTATATATTCCTGTTGCTTTTATTTTAATCATTTTTAAAGTTAATTCTAAAAAGCGGAGATTTAATTGTGTTTTTTTTGTTTCAATAATCCCTGGTTGGAATTCTTAAATTATATTGAGTGGGAAATTAATATTTGCCTTGCCTGAGATAGAGAATTAGAAACAACAAGGAAGGTTTTTCATGTGAAATGTAGTGAGGTAACTATAGCCCATCAAAAAAAGAGGTGGTTGCTATTATTCTAGACTAACAATATTTTTAAACGTGCTTGGTTCAGCTTCTCATTTCTAAGAGGCATTCTGATTAATCTGTGGAACTTCATATTAATCACAGTTTGAACATTTAAGAGATTTTTCAAATTTGCCTTCGTGATGTCAACAAACACTGCTATACATTTTGGAAGCAATAAGATGCATTGCTAAATTAAATAAGGATGAGCCTCAGCCTCTAGGCTGTTCTTTCATGATGTCATAAAACTCTAACCTAAGCTGGATCCCCAATTTGCCTTGACACTTGCCTTTGTCATAAAGAGAAGTCACCTGAAAGATGAACTACTATTAAAAGTGCACACTCATCAGAAATTGCTAGAACTCTGCCTTATCATAAGATAAACTTTTTCTTATTCTAGCCAGGGTAAATAAATTGCATTTAATTAAATCTCTGCTCAATCTAATGATAATTATGTTATAAAGTTGTATTAATTATTTATTCTCTTTTATTGTACTTTGCTATGTGTCTTGGAATCTTAGTTTTAAAATCCCAAGTTTAAGTTCAATTTTGTTTATTGGAGAGTGACATGTGAGTTTTTCTATTTTTATGCCTAACTTTTACTAAATGCTTTGGGCAGTCGTGTATATTTTGAATGCTTACCTGTAATTATTTTAGTAGCCCAGAATTAATTTTAAATACTGTGTTTGCACTTTTGCAAACCCCCAAATTTTTTGGCTTGCGACTTTATTTTCATAGTTTTTGTTTCATATATCTCTGAAAGTGGAAGTTATAATTGTTTTTTGCTTTGCAGGAAGATAATATTTATCCCTTTTGTAAATTATAGGTGAGAGAGATGTTCGCTGCTAAGGTATTTATAGCTTTCATATTTTCATACTCATGTGCACTCTCCGATAGATTTACTTTGTATTTACTTATATAGCTTAAAGTTTATCAGAGCGTGTACTCAGAACTTGTGTCATAAATTTATTTTTTATTTATAATTATTGGTAATTCATTTTCTTTAACTGCTGGGGCAGATGTAACTGATTTTCTAATGATTTACTTGTCTCCTATTGAGACCTTTGATTCTTAGATTAGTTTTCACCACTCGTTTGGATGGGGATTCGCCAGTTTTAATTGTTTGTTTTCCTTTCATTTTCAATCATATTTTTCATTTGTTCTTGAGGTGGATCAATCACCTTTATTTTAAACATAATAATAGGTGCAGTTTCTACCGACATATGACATTCATGGACTGACACTTTTTTCGGACCTCAAAAAGCTCGCCCTGTGCTTGTTTTGTTGATTTATTTCAAGAATGTATTGTTTAAGTATCTGAAAGTGAAAACCAATGTTTGGGTGAATCCTCTGCTGAATGAAATTGCTTCCTCCCTTTATTATTCATTATTTGAGAATCAGTAAATCTGCCAGAGTGTTGTGTTAGTCTTTCTGGTACACGCCTGAACTAATCATATTTGTTAACTTAATAACTTTTCTTATAAGTTATTCTTCTATGAATAACATTTTTGAAATTTGTTTAAACTTAATTTGGCTGATGTTTTTCTTTGTGCTTTGATTTCTCAATTGTCTAATCAATATTTAAAATATCTTGCTTCTCCCTGAGTGTAGTCTGGCACATTTCAGTTCGCATATCCTGTCTACCCTTAAAATAAATGTTTAGTTCCGATTTTCGGACTAGTGGCGCCCTCATGGTCAGTGTATGCAAATCAAAGATCTTTAGTCCGTTACAATATATATGTATGCACACAAAGTACTGTGTTGTTGTATGCCATGGGACACATAACTGTCTGAATATATAGTACAAAAATTGTCTGTTAATTAAAAGCTATCACAATGATAATAAATACAATGGTAATTAGCTATTATATTCAATCTTTCAATCTGCAGAAGTACTTCAATTATATCCTTAACTCTCCTCAACTGTCATTAAATCCAAACACACAAATCCCATGAATATCACATTTTAATGCTAGCAACTTGTCTATTAATTACATTCATTTTATTTCTATTTATTAAAATTGCCTCTTTAATTTTTCTTTGATTATGATTTCTCTCTTCATGAAGAATATTAACACTTTCAATATCAAACTTAAATTTATATTTATGGGTCCTTTGAAGATCAAAAAAAACTGATGCTTGTATAAAAATTCATGCTTTTTAAACTTTTCTCTATACTGAATCTCGATTCATGTATATATTATAATATACATCCACAATAACATTTTATACCCAACATTAAATTTTGGTTTGACAGGTATTACAATTTTAAAATTATTCACTAAAGTACTAACCTTATTTATAATGTTAAAAAAATATTACACACATACTTATATATATCCTTAAATATTTCACTTTCTCAAAGGATTTTTTTAATAATATATATAATCATGTGTTTAATGTTTCATTTTGTGTTATAAATAATATTAATAAGTTAGTAAATAATTCTAAAACTGTCATATCTGTCATGCAACAAAGTATTGTTGTGTATCAGATTTTTTAATGGTTGTATGTTATATAGGTGAATTAAAGTGCAGTATAGATAAAATATTAAAGGAGCATGAATTGTTATGATTTAATGACTGCTTCAGTTTTCTTGGATGTGAAAGGACATGTAAATATAGATTTTAAGTTTAATCATAAATGTGTTAAGATACTTCATGAAGAGAGAAACCATAATAAAAGAAAAATTAAGGAGGCAATTTTAATATATAGAAGTAAAATAAATATAATTAATAAACAAGCTGCTAACATTGAAATTCAAGATTTATTAGATTTATGTTTTTTTTTTTGTAATTAATTACAGTTAAGGAGTGTTAAGGATTTAAATGAAAGTACTTTTTTCAGATTAAAAGACTATATAGAATAGATAATTACTATTATATTTATTCTTTTTATTGTTTTTAGAATATATATATAAAGAGGAAAATAAAATATTATCTGGGTTTTAATATATATATATATATATATATATATATATATATATATATATATATATATATATATATATATATATATATAATATATATATATATATATATATATATATTAATGTATCTGGCTATAGGCATTACAACCCTAAGTAGATGTGCCAAGCCCGTTCATTAAACCCTACTTGGACTCTAGATAGGTACTATTAACAGATTTACTATTTTCCAAGCATTTTCTTTAATTATAATAATTGAATTTAGATAAGGCCATTATATATCCCAATTTACTTTTACACAATTAAACATTTTTAAAATAAGACATTTTAAATATCATCAATGTGAGACTTATTTACCTATAAACAGATCACATCCCCTTAGCATTAAACAAATACAAAATAGTTGTTCAGTGGCGTGAGAATACCCAGATACTCCTCCTTATTAAGTATCTAGATACTCTGATGGATAACAATAATGTCTAACATATCATATTATATCTATAACTATTAACTTTTAATTCAAGCACTCATTAAATTAATCTGTCATATAATTACAGATAAACTTTGATTCCTATAAGATTGACAATAAGCATAAGAATAACTTTATAATAAGAATCTCTCATGATAATCATTGATTTTATTAATTCTTTATACTACCTATGGAATATCAAGAGAGATTTTATGGATTTCCACGGGTAGAACATTTAAATCTATAATCAAGCATTATATGTATGTTCTTTAATACTTATTATTTAAATAATATTATTAACTAAACTGTAATTAACACTAATATTTTCACTAATAATTAATGTATCATTTAATTTTATTAATGTCATCAATGACCTATGCGATTAAGGCAGCCTGTAGCAAGTAAAAATCTCTATGAAGAAATGTGTGCTCAGTAAACTGTTAGATTACTCTAAACTGAATTGATTTCTCATTTTAATTTCAACCTGTACATTTTGAGTTCATGTGATTTTGGAACAATGAGCCCAGAAAAGAACTGCAACATTTAGAACTTAAATAAACTTTCAAAACAATAATTTTAATAACATTATTTAGAAATCATTACATAAACATTCTCATTAACAAGTAATTTAACATAACTGTTATAATAAAGTTGTATACAAACATACTATGATAATAATAAAAATGGAAAATTAATATTTAGAGTGTTTATAGTGAAACAAAATTAATAATCTACCATAGTATATTGGAATATTTACCTCAATGTATATGCTTATATATCACACATCCAATTTTTTTTTTTTATTAAACAATCATTCTCCCTTTTTTATAAATTCATGGTCATTTATTTCAAACTTCATAATAATAATTGTAATAAAGTTGTATGCCAAGTGATTAAGAAACAATATAAAACAATTGAGAACAGATTGTTATAACTCTGCATGTTTACAAGAAAAACAAAATTAATATCTTATTTTTCTCCTTCACTTTTTTTGCATATCTTCATATAATCATATATATTATTTATAATACTTCACTCATATACACTTTAATGCAATTAATTTTCTTAAAAACTTCTTTATTTTCTTACAGTTTCGACTGTCCAGCAGTTTTCTTCAGAGCTCCATCTTCCTTACAGTTGTTTTAACTTTAATTAAAATGACCTCCAAAACCTGTCTTTCTTCTTTTCTTTAATCCTTTGTGTGATTTTATTCTTATCAGAAGTATATTCTTTTATTTTTCTCCTTCACTTTTTTTGCATATCTTCATATAATCATATATATATATTATTTATAATACTTCACTCATATACATTTTAATGCAATTAATTTTCTTAAAAAACCCTAACCCTAACCCAACTGTAAGGAAGATGGAGCTCTGAAGAAGACTGCTGGACAGTCAAAACTGTAAGAAAATAAAGAAGTTTTTAAAAAAATTAATTGCATTAAAGTGTATATGAGTGAAGTATTACAAATAATATATACAAAATTAATATCTTGATATTTTCCATAAGAAAATATCATTGTTTTTGTTTATCAATTCATACCTGTAATCACACCCTGCCCTCTTAATCACACACACACACACACACACACACACACATATATATATATATATATATATATATATATATATATATATATATATATATATATATATATATATATATATATATATATATAGTGTTAAATACATTATAATACATTTCATTCTAGCATATTGATCATATTTGTTCATTCAAATCAGTAATAATATTTAATAACAACATAACTTTTAAATAACTGCTGATATAAACAATTGAATTAATTCACTTATTAATTCCAACTAGCCATTGATTTAATCCTCCCTTCTTATTATACTAACAACTCATAGATTAAGACAAATAAATACAAACATTAAGAACAAGTTCTTTTTTTAAACTACCAGCTAAAAAGAAACAAAAATAACTAAACTTTCCTAGCGTTTTGATCGTTCACATTGCAGAAACTGATTATCACTTTTATCTTTCTTTCTTTCTCTGAAGTCTCTGCTTATTCCAAGATTTGCAAGGCATGGATTATTGTAATAGTAGTCATTTTTTGTGTTTGTTTAAATAATAGAATATTATTTATGGCTTGCCTTATCCAGTCTGATGGCAGATATTTCTATCTATACTATACAGCATGCTCATTATTTTAATCATATATATATATTGAAACAGTAAGATTCGTATTCGAATCTTATTTCACTCGCTCCACTCCATCTACCCACCCAAATTTAAACTTTTTATCAATTGTTAACAATATTAAAAATGTATAAATATATTAAATTCAACATAAACATCACACATTTCGATCTCAAATAAGCAATAAATACGATAAAGAATATAATTTAGATTTCTTCTAAATAAATTTTGTTAATATTAATCATTTATTTTGAATTTATAAATTCATATTTATTTTTAGTTTAAATTTCGTTAAATAATAATTCTAACAAAATCTGATCAATAATTAATTAAAGTTAAAATAATTTTATTCCTTTTGTCTTTGAAAATTTAAAACATCTCAGTGATAGATAATAAATTAATTATAGAAAAATTCAAAAAAATGTAATTAACGAATGTAAAGAAAAAACCAAAACAAACAATATCACACAATTTCTTTCTAATTAAAACCAGCAAAACATTGATTATCCTGAGGCAAGATAAAAAAACCTAAAAATATCTCAACAGAAAATTAAAAGATCAAGATAAAAACAAGGAGCATCTTGACTTCTGAGACTTTCACTTAATTTATTGCTCTCAAGTAGAGTAAAATATCTAAAATAAATTGATATTCCAATATACCATAACACCAATTATTCTCCATCAAGATGCCATATCAACTCCACATTCCCATCGTAAAACACCATAATATCTCTACCTGAAATAGACAAAAACCTCTGTTAAAATCAATAAAATCCAAAGACAAAAAAAACTGCTAATCACGAACAATCTACTATAAACAAATGGAAGAAAACATCTTATCAAACAACTTTGTATTCCAAATTATAGATACTCTATAATAATTACACTCCTACTATTTGTCTAACTTCTAAAATGTTAAAATTGTAATTTTGAAACTAAAATTTGAGAATTAATTAATCTGTAAATTTCTCACTTAATCTACTTACCTCCCTCTATTCTTCTTATATTTCTCAAATCTACACTTTATTTATAATTATTATTGAAATATTACCTTCTCATAATTTCTATTTATATCTAAACTAAATCCTTGAACATTAATTCAAATTTCATTAATATTTCTTTATAAAAACTTAAATTTCATTAAATCCCCATTCAAAAATCATTATTAACAGCTACTACTTTAATACTCATACTCCTTAATATCCCTTTTAGATATTTTTGATTATTAAATTTTAATGAATAATTACAAATTTTATTTCTTTGAGACACCAATTTTCTTTTATCAATTTGATAATGAGGGAAATCTAGTTAAATATTACCATAATCTTTAGACTTATACATGTGTTACTTTTACCATGATGACTTATTCCACGCCGTGAATACTCTATTAAAATTAACCCCATCTCCTACACAAGTGGACATGAAATCCCAACAACCCCCCACTAAACCTTTCCTTTATCATGCCACCTCTTCGACGAACCAACCCGAACCCTTATAACTATTCATCAACCCATTTTAATCCCTTCTAAAATTCCTTTATTTATTTATCATTCTCTATACACTCCCCCATTATCTTCATCATCCACTACAAAAAACATTAAAAAAAATTTTTAAAAAAACCCACTGAGACCAAATCCCTACAACTAAACTCCCTCGAGACCTAAGACCATATAAATGACTCTATATATATATATATATATATATATATATATAAAATGTCAACAGAACCTGAAAAGACAAAAACCACCCCCCCCAAAACCCCCCCCCCCCCCCACCCCCCCCCTATATATATATATATATCATTCAACATTTTTCTTTTAAAACTTTATAGAGAATAACATTTCCACTGATATTGTTCAGAGTTAATTACTTCTCAAATCAAACTTATTGCAATCAGGATTTTATATGTAGCTTTAATAGTAATGAACACTTTTCAGCTACTATTAATTTAGTTCTATTGACTTTTAAAAATGTATACTTAGCTGTTTCCCACAGATTTACCTTTCTTTTATTTGTCCTTGCTGAATATTTACTGTGTTCATCTATTTACTTTTGTTTATCATAAGGGGGTTTAAATACTACACAATTATCGTTCTCCTTCAATGAGTATATTTTGTTGATATTCTTTTAATATGCACATATTATTCATCTCTGATTATTTCTTCAATATAATAACTTCTTGGAGATTATTAGGAATTATTGACTGTAGACTTGTCCAGCAGAAACCGATTAAGTTATTCCATTATTTTAAACATGAAGCTTATAATGATCCAATCTATAGATGCAGAGTTAAAATTCATTACTTTTTCTGTTTGTGAATAATATTTTATGAATTTTTATCAAACTTTTTTTAAAAATATAACAACAAGAAAGAACAAACCTAGTTACTTATTTTTACTATGGGGAAAAAAAACACTTTTTTGCTTGGCACTTTCTGTTTGGTTGATATTTTCCCCATCTTTATGTTAGAACAACATTCACTTAGTAGCAAGTATTTGATCTAATTTAAAATGACAATGGTTTTGCAATATTTTTATTTATTTTTTTTAAAAAATAATACTTTTTAGAAATTAAACAATATACAATTTAGTTTTTTTTTTTTGGATCAGTATTTTGCAAAAACAATAAATATTTATCTACTTTTAAACATAACATCCCAATTTGACTCTAAATAATTTCTATTTTTAAAATAAAATGTGCACAAATAATAATCATTGGTCTCTATAATGCATCATGTTTACAAAATACAATTTGAACTTCACTGTTTTTCAATACTAAATGATATTAATTGTCCATCTATCTGCATATATACAGCTCTATAGGTTATTATTTATTTATATCTTGAGTTAATTGTTTTACTTGTCAGATCTTTTACAAATTTTCATTAACTAAACCAAAGTTCAAACCCTATGATCTAATATGTTATTATTGTCTTCTTTTTTAGTTTAATAAGTAAATGCTTTAACTAGGTCACACTGGTCATCAACTGAGTGACAAATATAAAATCATTTTAGCAGTACTGTAAACATTAATGTATAACAATAATGAACATTCTATTAACATAAAATAGAAATAATAATTATGAGAAATAATTAATTATTTAATTACATAATTAATGAAATTATTCCTTATTGATATACATTAGTGTTTCCATCAGCTCTAAAATTATTGTATAATATTTGATGACCACTGTGATCTGGTTAAAATGTCAGTTAATATATATATATATATATATATATATTGAAATATTATCCAGGTACATATCCATATATATATATATATATATATGGATTGTACCTGGATAATATTTCAATATATCAATAACTTGTGAAAATCTTTGATTTAATATATATGTATTAAATGAATACAAACTAATACTAAAATATTTCATCAATCCATACGTTTATTTTGAAATTCAAGACCTGAATCTTGAATTCTGCATAGGTAAAAACTGAGAATAATTTTTACCTCTGCTGCTTAATTCAGACATTGGGTATTTAAATACTGGTAGTACTGCTGAAATATTCTCACACTGGTTTATATTTATTTACTGTACCTGAGTTTTAACTACTAGTATGCAATCATCGATATATATATATATATATATATATATATATATATATATATATATATATATATATATATTAATGACTGCATACTAGTAATTCATTTACTGTATTTGAGTTTCAACAACTAGTATGCAGTCTCTCCAACTTTAATCCAGTTTCTGTAATTTTTAGCCTCTGTTGTTCATATCCCATAAGCAAAACACATTATTTCACTCATCTATCTCACATATGGTCTACTTTTATTCTTTTAAATTCATTGGGATCCAGTTTAAAATATCAATTATCCATTTATTATCATCTTTTTTAGCATAACCTCTAGCCCAATTCCATTAAAATTTCTTAATTTTTTTATTTGTATCAGTAACACCTGTTTGTTATTTCATCCATGTTTTTTTTTTTTTTTTATTCTTTCTTTGTATCTCTAGCACACATCTGTCCATAGTTTATTGAATGGTATGAAATCTTCATCACGCTCTTCTGTTAAGTGTACAATTTTCAAATCCATAGGTATGGACTGTATAAACAAATTTATTTAAAATCTTGATTTTCAAACATATAGACAGATTTTCTTCTAATATTAAGTTACTTTTATCAAAATCACTCCATCCAATTTAAAATTAATTTTAGCCATCAGGTTTCCAAATCTATTAGTATTTTGATCAAGGTATTTGTAATTGCTAATTTTCTTTTGAGAAAATCCATTGAACATTACTTTATTTGTGTTTATTCTTATAGCTACATTTTACTTTCATTTGATAATTTTTGCAACATTTCCTAAAGTTTAAATCATTATTTGCAAAAACAATTACATTATCTTCAAAAATTTATATGACTTAAATAATTTTTATACTACTTTTATTTCTTAGGTTCCAATTTTAATCCACAAGATAACTTCTTGTAAACATGCTATAAAATATTTTGGAGTATGGAGTCATTTTGTCACACACCTCCCTCAATGTTAATTTTTTAAAAATAAAACTATATAATTTATTCATGGTTGTTACAGTTTAATATTTTTTTAGAATACAACACTATCATAGGTCTATATCTTTATGATCCAATACATTAATCACTGTAGAAATGCTTATACAATGAATTTCCTTTTCGTAATCCATAAATGACAATGAACATTCATTGTTTTTTTTTTTTTTCTATAACTTCTTTCAATTTTGGGATGTGATCCACTATTCTAAAACCAATTTTCTATCCTGATCATTCTTTTGGTTGTTTAAAATTCAAAATCTGAAGTAAATGAATTGTCATTATCTTGTTAAAATTTTTGCATACAACTGATTAAAGATTGATAGGTCTGTAATTTATAATATTTTCTTTATCAATTTTTTAAATATCAAAATTACTACTATATTCTTCCCATTATCTAATATATCTTTGTCATTTACACATTTGATATATAACTTTTCCAACTTTTTATTTATTTCTTCACCTATTTCTTTTATGAAATCAATCACAATTCCTTTATTATTAGGAGCATTTCCCTTTTTTTTATATATTAATTACATATCTCACTTCCTTGTTTAAAATACTGGACAATTCAGAAAATGTTACAATTGTAGATACTTTATTTTTTTGTTCTTTGTTGTCAAATAAATTCCTCATAACACTCTTTCACATATTTTAATGATGTTATCTCTTTTTTTTTAATGTTCTGTATTTTCTTGTTATTGCTGAAATAAGTTTTCTACCAATTCCAGGATGTTATGACTCTTTTGAGACTTTTAATCCCTTCAGTAGATTTTTTTTTAATTCCCAACTATATTTTCTTATATTATTATTAACTCTTTGTTATACAATTTTACAAAATTCTAGATATTGCATTCTTTTAATGGATCATTTTTACAAAATTTCATATTCATTCTTATCTTTAGATATTGTTTTGAAATAGTTATCAAGACTGCTTTAGCGTTATCTTTAAAGTAACATGATATTTTATAGTTTATTAGTTTTACTAATGAGAATTTAGGCATTATGTATTTATATTATTTTAAAAAAAAAGATTTTAGCTGTAGGTTATGACTCTATGTTCTCTAAAGTTATAAGTTACTGATCTCATAGACATAGACAATATTGATTTTTTTTTCTTATGCAGATGATTCTTACTGATTTTAGTAATAAAATCCTCTACTTATTTAAATCTGACAAAAACAATTTTTGAAATATATAAAGAACAAAAAATGGAATATATTAATTAGTGTAGTATAAATTCTATTTTATCTCGTATAAATATTTAAATACATCTAGAATATATATACTTTAAGATAGATGTAATTAGAGGGGATTTGAACTGACACTTTTATACTCTCTTTAGTCATTTGCTTCATTTTATGCAACCAATACAAATGACCATATACATGAGAAAAAGATAAATGATCTCCAATATACATATTTTGTGCTAACCCAGCACTCATGAGTTGGTTTGGATCATCATCTTATATATATATATATATATAACTGAATATTTATAAATACAGTAACTATCATCATCTTATATATATATATATATATAACTGAATATTTATAAATACAGTAACTAAATAATTAAAATTTTTATCCACTTAGGAGTGCTTGCGATTATCTCAGTAATCTGTGTCAACTAAAGCTTTGAAATGCTAACTTTCCTACAATTCCATGATCTTAATTTTTGCTGCTTGCCTGTTAATTAAGTCAGGTTTATATTTGTATATTAGCATAGCTTCCTTTATTTTTCTTTTATTGTTAATTTTTTCAATTTGCAATATGTTTACACTGTTAAAATTGAAGTCAAAACCATAAATACACGATTTATTATGGTCATAAAAAACAAATGCTGAAATATTATTATCCACTATGCAATTTTGTTTCGATTTCTGAACTTGTTTTAATAATAGCAAATGTTCTTTAGTTTTTTTTTTTTCCAACATACATCTAGATTCACCTGTATATCCACTGCTGCACCTATATATCCATTTATAAATGATACAATTTTTATTTATAAATGAGGTTTTATCTTTGGAGTTATTTATTAATTTGTTTAATATAAGAGGTGTGTAAAATGCAATATCACATATTCCTTTACAAATTTTGAAATATATGGGATTGATATCCATATTTTTTTATTAGCAGAAAAATCAATATTATTAAAATTTTTATTTTTATATTTTGTATTAAAATCTCTAATAACATTATATATACAATTATAACTGTATCCAACATTTAGCAATTCATTTGAATATATTTCAATATTTTTGCCTTTATCTGATGAATATTTGCTGGATTACTGTATGCCCATTAAACCAATAGTAAAAAGAGGTTATATTCCATATAAATCAAAAGTGCCAATGTCACACAAAATGGTAGGTTTGAAGTCCTTCTTATTTGAAATAATGATCTTTTATTATATGTCTTCTTATGCTTTCTTTTCTATAGAATAAAAAATGTAGCGAATTAAAAAAGAAAAAACTGAGAAGGCCATATTTTATAAAATTATGACCTGGGTGATTTCTTACAGTGGTTCCCGTAATTGATTTATGAATGACAACCAACAAGATGATATGTTTATTTATTTTATGTATCTAAAAATATGAAATATTTTATTAAAACCTTTTGATTATCTTTAATACATATATATTTTTCAGTGTTTTTTTTTTTTGTAATTAATAAAGAATAAGTTACTTGTAGAAAGCTCTAATATATCGAAAAGACAAATGAAGACTGAAATAGTTATTAATCTAAATATTGCATGATTTTTTAAAAGAATGAAATAATAATACAATCAATGTATATTTATATGTGCATATAAAAAAAATCCCTTATATTAACCGCCGAAATACAGCAATTTTTTTTTTAATAAAGTAATAAAAATACAACAATGTTTTTAATTGAATATGACAAGAAAAAGGCAAAATATTTTATTCTTCTTTTGTAAATTTGTAAACATGCTGGGAAAATATTTTTCCTTAAAAATAAAATCAATTTTATTACAATTTCGACATTTCAAAGTTAAAATCCATTTTCAATAATTAGTGAACAGTGTTGTTGAAAATATGTAGTTACTAATTTAACGTGGATTTTTTTTTTTTTTAGAAGAAATAAAAAAACCGCACAAGCTTACCTTACAAAAAGGATTTGGTAATTCATTTTATAATTACTAGTTAAAATAAAAAAGTAAGATTCTTATTTTGTTACATGTTGCCATATTAATCACATATAATCATTATTTTTATAAAAAATAATGTAACACTTCAATCTAATGGATATAATTAATAAAATAATATATTTTAATTATTTCAATATATACATAATTGTTATTAACAGTAAATTCATCTTAGAAATAATAATTTTTTATGTTATTGTATAAATTTCTATTTAAAATATAACAAATTGTCAGTGTAATAAATTCCAAATAGCAAAATATTCAAAGCAATGACTTAAAGCTTAGATGTTTGAAATAACTATCACAATGTTATTCATGTTTCTTCACAATGAATGATATATATACACGGAAACAAGCATAACGTTTATATTAGGATTTACACTCGATTATTCACTACAACAATTTTTTTTAAAAATGTAATAACTTTTGTTGGTGGCATTTTTGTAAGACTCATGATATCATAAGATAGCCACTTTATTAAAGTTATGTTATACAAAAGCAATAAAGCAAAATTCATGATGGAAATGTACAATATAGAGTTTTATTGTAATACACAATACAGTAAACAATATTACAGTACTGTATTCAATAAATTGATTATAAACATAAAATACAATTAATGTATAGTACATTATTTAATTTAATTTTAATTCAGTCTCCTTGCAAGGCAATCAGTATTTCATTAATGATCTATCTGAAGTAAATATTTTAATTATTAATGATTATAAAAAAACATTTAAAAAGTGTTCATTCAGTAGAATAAATAAACAAAATTATATTTTGATGATGTACAACAACAAATGTATTAATGCAGTATTACATTTTAAAATGTGTACATTAATTTAAAAACTGTACACTGTATTTGCTGACTTTTATGGATTAAAATTCCTATAAATGATGCTTTGTGTATGGAAAAAAACATAATCATCATATGATGTAGTAATTGTAATTGTTATTTTGAAAAAAAAAGTTACATGGATTACAAATGAATAATTAACTTTATATGATCAAAAATTACTAAATCTAAATTAAAAATAACACCCATTTCCTCAATTTTAAAACAACTTCTAATTTGTTTCAGGTATCCAAGACAATAACGAATATTATCACAAATGAAAAATAATGTACAAATGAAAAAAAAATATAAATTTAATTCAGCATAAATATAAAAATAAAATTCAGTCATATTCCATTAATATTTAATTTTAAATAGTGTACAACTTAAATATTAGTTGACATATTTAATCAATCAAATTTTTATGAATGCTAATTTTAGTCAAATTTATCATAAATGTATTTTTGATAAAAAATGTGAGCATGTTTCATGCATTCTGCAGTTAATAAATTTTATGCAACAAAAATAAAATACAAATAAAGTGAAGAAGATTTATACCTTTAATATTTATTTAACTAGTCAGTATTTCTGCCATTACAAATACAACACTATTCAAAAAACTTCTAAGTCATTTTAATGAAAATGGGCACTGTATTTAATAAAATATGAAATCTTATGCCAAACAAATTACACAGCTACTATAGTTGTATAATGTTTTTTTTAGACATGCATAGTACATGCTGTAAAAAAAAAAAAAGAAAGTCTGGAATATTAATTACAATATGAAAACACAGAATGCATTAGATACATTTCTTTCTTTCTTTCTTAATATATCAGAATTATATTTTTTTTTATATTAACTGCATGATTAAAGTTAATGTACAGTTGTATAATTTGGCTACTCTTATACTATTACTAAATAACAAGTCTTTATAGGTACAGCAGTACAATTATGTGAGATATTATTAAACATCGCTTATTTAAATTGTAAATAATTTCCCATAAATAAGACTGTGAGTCTAAAAAAATGAAACTTTAGTATGGGTTTTTTATTCACCAGAATTATTAAGAATTTTGCAGGAAAATACAAAAAAAATTATCAACTTCAAAATTAATCTCCATTCTGCATGCTTGTACAGTTTATCTACACATTTTTAAAAAAAAATCTAATACCAAAAAAAAAAAAAAAAATTACAGCTCTTCTTTAACCTCAAGTAATGCAAAATTTTGTCAACATTTTGAATAACAATACCTATAAAATAACAACATTAAAGAGCTTTTGTAATCTCATATAGAAAATTAATTAACAATAAGTTACTGCAATTGGATGAAGAAAAGAAAATTAACAAGGCTGTGGAAAACATGGACATCAAAATTCTAATAGAATTATTTCATATCATGAGACCATGAATAGTGCATTCAAAGAAATTGTTCCTGTCTTAGAATCCTCCATCAAATCTAAAAATTCCTTATGCCAATAAATAAAACCTCATAATATATTAAAAGAAGAGAATATTAAAAAAAAATCTAGTCAATCATTCATGCTTAACTTTTCTCCAGACATCCTCAGCCATCAACATCTTTTTCCAAATAAAGCAAGATCATCAAAGGATTAGACAATGATAGTCCCATAGAATGAGCAACTGATGATTCAGAAAAATGGATGATGGTGAATGCTAAATAGATGGATTATACAAAAAATTTTTTTATATAAATTTAAATTACAGTATCTTACTTACATGCATAAGTGCTTACCTGCATATATAATATATTAGAGTATTTTTTAACTACTATATATACTGTGTTAAATTGTTTGTTAATACAATATTAAGAATTTATGGTACAATTATATAATGTAATAATATAAAGAGTAATATATAAAGATTTTATTTACTTGTATAAGATGTAATAAAAATTGTTTTAAAATAATAAATAATAGGGGGAAGTAATTAATAATAATAGTAACATTTATATAATTAAAAGAAATATGTAATTATATACTTATAATAATAATGTATATGTAAGCCAATAAACATCACATGATCACCATTTATTGGCTGAAAACCAATCCTGCCTAAAGAGGACCACAGTAACTATGGTTATTAAAGAATCAAAGTCACCAAAATGTATAGGTACTGAAATGAGTTCAGACCTATATGACTATATGAGCTAATGAGCTTGGATTGAAAATATTACAAGTGTTTTCAATTTAAGACTCATAGTTTTGTAGTTAAGTAAAGATAAAAGGTGGTTGCTGGAGAGTTGCATAAGATCCTAAGATCTAGATTCAGTGCTCTCTGATCCAAGGCTCCTCATCAACAAAGTCTACAATCCAGAAACTAGTCTGGGGATATTGGATGAATAGGCACTAGATGGGGATTTTAATCACAAGCCTTCTGACATTCATTGATTACTCTGGCTTGCACTGAGTGGCAATACATATAGAGAATTTTGCTTGTTTTAATGTATATGTACATATATTTGTAGATTCCTGATAATGACTAAAAAGAAATAATCGAAAAGTCAGAAAAATGTGTAAAGTATTGAAATATATATGGATTGAAGAAAGTAAAAAAGTTTTAAAAAAACCAAGGGGAGATAATAATTTCATTAAATTTTATATCTATGAGAGATTAATTGGAACCATATTTTTAAAGAGAAAAGGAGTTCATTTTTATTATAATTTTATGTTCAGGAATGAGTTAACCCCCCTCCCCTATAAAAAAAAACATTAAAATATCTTGCTTTTTATATAATCCTATTGTTTTATGATGAGTTTTGGGTATCCAATTGATCTTACTAAGTGGGATAAAGTTATATAAAAATAATTGGCTTTGTTCTCTCTCTCTCTCTCTCTCCCTTATATATATATATATATATATATATATATATATATATATATATATATATATATATATATATATATATATATATATATATATATATATATATAACGAATGGTATACATTTATACATATAACTGAAAAAGCAATACACTTTATGTAATGTTAAAATAATTATCTGAGAAACCGTTTAGCTACTAGAATTCATTCAACTTTGTACATTAAAAAAGTGATTTCTTCTTTCTTCACATCCAAAATTTTATATAAAAACATTTTTTTATCACAAGAGAAATAAATTGCAAATCATCCAAGCTATTATGAAATTCAAGATAGCTTTTTGTTTAAAAACCTTGGGTTCATATTGATAAGAAGCAACTGCTTTAATTATAAAAAAAATATTGATTTACAATGCTAGAAGGCAGCTCTATTTAGTTGTAATGCTAATGCTTGCAATCAGTTCTTCATCTGCTATACATATCTTGCATTATAATTATTTATCATTTTATACATATATTAAATATAGATGGAAATTTCCATATATTAGTGTGAAACAATTTTCAGCTATGAGGTAACCAATGCCACAATCACTTAAAACTTACAATTTCAAATTGAAAACTATACTCTAGAAAATGACAATAGTAAGCTTCTTTATGTAAGTGGACTCAAACAATGACTATTATTTGTCTCATTACTTTGCTTTCCAAGTAAAGATTAAGTTATTTCACAATTTAACTAATAATTCACTGAGAAATGCTTTTGACCTGGGAGGTCATAATCATAGTGCTCAAACTTATTGCCTAAACTGTTATTATTATGAGAAAATATGACATTAATACTCAGTGGTTAATATGTACACTTACATATTCCACTTAATGAAACCAGTGAAAATGTGTTAAGTTAACAAACTATCCTCTTCCCAAAATGTAAAGCATATGCTTCATTTCAGTTCAAAGTTTTTTGAGAGTAAATGAAAAAACTCTTGTGTGAAAGTAATATCTAAAGTATCACATGATCACATTTCCTACACTAGCACATTAATTGTTGATAAACAGAGCAAAACTCTCCATACAGTATTGCCACCTGTGCTAAACAGAGTAATCAATGGATGCCAGAAGGCTTGTGCATAAAATCCCTGTCTAATGCCTACTCATCCAATATCCCCAGACTAGTTTCTGGCTTTTGGCCTTCGTCAGTGAGGAGCTTTGGATGTGAGAGCACTGCATCTAGATCTTAGGATCTAATGCAACCCTCTAGCACCTTTTATCTCTACTTAACTACTAAACTATGAGAATGAAATTGAAAACACAAAAAATATTTTCAATCTAAGCTCAATAGCCTAAATAGTCATATGGGTCTGAACTCAGTTCAGCACCCATACATTTTGGTGTCTTTGGCTCTTTTACAACTATAGCCACCACTATCCTATTAGGCAAGATTGGTGTTAAACCATTAAGCATCACATGATCACATTTCCTATACTAGCACATTAATTGTTGATAAACAGAGAAAAACTCTCCATTATGGATAGTTTTGCTCTGTTTATCAACAATTAATGTGCTAGTATAGGAAATGTGATCATGTGATGCTTAATGGTTTAACACCAAGAGTTTTGCTCTGTTTATCAACAATTAATGTGCTAGTATAGGAAATGTGATCATGTGATGCTTAATGATTTAACACCAATCTTGCCTAATAGGATAGTGGTGGCTATGGTTGTAAAAGAGCCAAAGACACCAAAATGTATGGGTGCTGAACTGAGTTCAGACCCATATAACTATTTAGGCTATTGAACTTAGATTGAAAATATTTTTTGTGTTTTCAATTTCATTCTCATAGTTTAGTAGTTAAGTAGAGATAAAAGGTGGTTGCTAGAGGGTTGCATTAGATCCTAAGATCTAGATGCAGTGCTCTCAGATCCAAAGCTCCTCACTGATGAAGGCCAAAAGCCAGAAAATAGTCTGGGGATATTGGATGAGTAGGCATTAGACAGGGATTTTATGCACAAGCCTTCTGGCATCCATTGATTACTCTGTTTAGCACCGGTGGCAATACTGTATGGAGAGTTTTGCTCTGTTTATCAATATCTAAAGTAAACACTAGATATGAAGATATCTCTCAGCAAGTAATGTGACACAAGCATTGTGGCATACAACTGAAACAAAGGAAAATATATGGATAAAGTATATTTTTCCATTGTTATAGAAGTTGAAGATGCAAGTTTACAAGTTTACATATTAAAAAACAATTATTGTCATATTTTCTTGTAATAATACCATTTAGCCGATAAGTTTGAGGTTATTATTGTGATCTTCCTGGTAAAAAGCACTACTCAGTGAATTATTAGTTAAATTGTGAAATAAAAATTTAATATTTTCTTGGGAAGTGAATTAATGCTACTTATAGAATTATATAGCTAAAGAAATGAACCAATATTAGATAGAGTTAAAAAGCTATTATTATCTAGAAAACATAATTTCACCTTCTACTACAAATTTTAATTAATTATAGCTTTGGTTACTTTATAAGTGAAATATTTACCAAAAATATTACATGAAAATCCCTGGTTGTATTTAGTAGTTATATTGCCATGTCTATAAAAAATAATTTAATACATCAGTGTTAATTTTAACAATTCTATAAATAAGAAATGACTATTAAATGCAGTTGCTGAGATTATATACTAATATTTATAAAATAATGTTTTTCAACTGCATATTCTATAAAAATCATTTACTAATGAGGTTTTGTAGAGACATTTTAATAAATGTTCAAATAATACTGCTAAATGTCAATACAATCTAAAGTCACATACAAAATCAATTCATTTTCATCTCGTATTCAAGATGTTATATAGATATCAGAACAATCATGGATATTTTATAGAAGTGAAACATTACAATATTGGTGATCTTAGAAAAGCCTTAATCTAATGGCTCAGAATTTCAAGTCATGATGCAAATGGAAGGTTTATTAATTTTAACAATTATAATATTTAATAAATCTTATTTTTACAGTGATTTTAAAATTAATAAAATTTATATCTAACTTGTAATGGAAAATTATATAATGGTTGGATAAGACTTTGATAAGATTTCTACTCCTGTAATGTCAATGTTAAGTTTATTATCTAAATAAATGTGGATTTACTTTTATCTGATTAGTAGATTAAATTGATGTAAGGTAATGCTATCTGCAAGTTTATTAACGTAATTCTACAAAGTATAATTGCTGAGGGATTCTTATTATATATACTTTTGAAAAATATTGATTTTATAAATATTACTTTCTTTGCGTGCTATATATTTAGAAAGCGTTATTAGTTTATGGGTTTTCAAAAATTTATACTTGAATTATGGTTGAAAATATGACGCATTGCTAATATTATCACTAATGTAATTTTAATCTGATTAGAAGATTACATTGATATGAGATATTATTCTTATAGTCTGCATAATTACTTCATAAATTAAAAAAATATACATATAAGGTTTACGAATATTTAATATATTTGACAGTTAAAAAAATAGTAAAAAAAACAATACTTATATATATATATATATATATATATATATATTGTTTTTTTTACTATTTTTTTATATATATATATATTATATTGTTTATTATTTGCAAAATAAAAATAAAAATGGCTTTAAAGATCTTAGATGCAGATATTTAATAATGTTTTTGAAAGCACTTATTGAATAAAGTCTAATGTTTAATTAAAGAAATGGCTACTGATTTTTCAACAACTCAAATACATTTTCATATGTATGTGTATATGCATACTTTAATTATTTATACATTAAGTTTATTAAAAATAAAACTCTGTATGATAAATAATAGAAAAAGTGAAACAGTGATATATCTACCTTGTTCTATAGGTTTTTTTAAAATTCTATTGTATTTTAAAAAATAATGGATTGAAAAATGTATATATATCTGGTTAATAGTTTTGTTACGATACAATTAATTTTAAAATAAAATGAATTATAATCGAAGCTATTTATCTTATAATCCAAGCTATTTATTTTCACTATTTGTAAAGAAAATATTTCTTCACACTGACTTTAACATCATAATCTTTAAAAACAACTTAAAAAACAAACAAATAATAATAAAAAAAAAACAAACAATTTAACCGCTATTTTTGAAATGCAGAATATTATAATGGCAGGTTTCACTTGCTATAATTAAAATATTTAATACTGCACTAACTCTTTAATGTAAAAAAAAAAACAGCCACACCATTCATAATATTATAGAATTCCTTAGTTAGTATTATTTTATGCATAACTATATATAGATTTGGAAAATCTATAGGAGAATAAAATATTTTTTAAAACGTTTCAACCAATAGAATTTGAAAATAAGAAGAAAATAACAAAGTAAAAAAATTACTATTTTAAATCTCATCACACACATCCTTATAATTTAAAAAAGGAAGAAATTATAAGGAAAGTACCTGTTATTGTACAGAAAAACCAGCTATTTAGCTATTATGTTTTTATTACACAAAAGCTCCCAAAAATAATACTACGAATTCATTATCCATGAGCATATTAGAATTAATAAAGCCATTTGATGTTCTACTAAAAACCTCTTTTACTGCCATGATTTATTCAAGGCAGTGGTTGAGTGTAGAACACTAGAGTGTAAGATCCTAGAATAGATTCCAGTTCTGACACTATTAGTTCTCAAACTTCTTATGAACTCCTAAGCAAAAAAAATCCATTCTTTTATGTATTTATGTTTATTAATATTCTTAATACTATTTCTTCTCTTTTAATAGTTACTACTTCTTTAATAATATGTTTGTATTTTTCATTTTTATTTATTAATAAAAAATATTATTCATAATGAAATTTTTAATAATTGTATTATCAAAGAATATTCATAACATAAACAATAACTAATAAATTAATAAAAATATTATAATATCTAAGATTCACATCAAAAAGTCCAACAGCTTTTAACGATCAATAAAGAAAAAAATTATTGTCAACTATGCTGATGATCCTCCAATTGTTTTTTTTAAATTTATTACTGCAACTAGAATAGTAGGTATTTATTGAATGTTATAAGAACAAAAGCAAGGCTAAACAAAAATTAAAAATAGTCTAGATTTTTGTTTCGAATGTCATCTTCTTTCAAAGCTGAACTGCTATATTATTGCAGCAAATCCGATGCTCTCACAAATTTTCTTCATAACTATATGAGTTTAGTCAATGTCATTGTTGATCATTCTGATGCAGATAATTTCCATATGGCCTTTTCTCTTTATTACTGATGCCTCTAATTAATTCATTAATGAAATGAAAGATAAGTAATTTATTCTATTACATTAAATCTTTACCAAATCAGAATCTTTACCAAATCAGAATAAGTTCAAATGGAATAACTTTAACAATTAAACTTTATTACTTTTGCAATAGATTTTACTAACTAACCACTTCTTTAAAATAAGAGAATGATAATTAGAAATCAGAAAGATGTTAATCCATAATAACAAATAATAATATCATTAACTTTTTTAAAAGGATCTTAAATAATTTCTTTATTGCAGTATGTACTGAAGTAAAAATTATGTTTTTGCAATTTTATTCAACAAATCATATGAAATGTTTTATAAAAGTATAGTCAATTAATAACAATGACTCACTAACATATTTTATAATAAAAATGTAGATATTCTTGATAAATCCTTTAAAGTTTATTATGTGATCTATATTTCTATGATTACTATAACACCTTTCTTAAATAACAATTATTCTTTTAAATAAGAACTGCAAATGAAATAAAAAAAATAGAAAGTATTTTTTTTTAATAACTGACACTAGCTGTAAGATGGATGTTGTATCATGTTCAAATAAAAAAAAATTGTTTTACTTTTAAAGCTGCAATTCTTTACTATTATTTAACCTAGTAAAATCACAACTGCCTTGAATGTTCATATAAGAAAAAGGATTATAATATTTGATATTTTTCAATAATCAATAATATCTTTAAATTTTGTAATTTTAAATTAATTTCACTTGTTCTGGTTCCAACTTCTCTTTCTTATTTGAAAGTCTCTGGTAAGAACTTCATCCATATTGGTGACTTTTTATTTTACAAATAATTTTATTTTTCTATATCATATATTGGCAGTCTATACATTATTTGTTACAAATGTAAGGTTTCAAATAATAAAAATACTAAAAAAAATATTTGAACTTTCATAATAGAAAAAAATAACTAAGTTTTAATTTTAACAATGATGCTTTTCATTATTGAATGTACTGTTGCTTATTCATAAAATTGTAGAGCAGAATATTTCTTATTTGAATTTAATTTTAAAAATAGAAATGAATTTTAGTCTAGACATTGTTAAAGAATAAAAATATCTCTTGAAGTTTTAAATTATTATTATTAAAATTTTACAAGAAATCTCTTTAAAAGTGTTTACAAATGCCATTCATGTTAACCAGTTGAAATGTTTTCTCCTTTGTTATAAATAAGTTTTACAACTTATTTGCTTAAAAAATATTTTAAAATAATATATATATATATATATATATATATCCAAATGTAACGACATATTTATATATCATTGCAATATATATATATATATATATATAATCATGTACTTTTTTTTTATAAGTAATCTAAAATATGCAAACAAAAACATTTAAAAATTGTCTTGAGGTCATACAATCTAACAATTAGACATACTGAAATCAAAAGGGAGCATCTGTCAACTTGTTTTGTATCCAAATTAATACTCAAATTTTCTAGAGATCTGTACAATGCTGACATCTTCAGATTAATTAATAATTTTTATAATATGATTTGCTGTATATGGTGAAATAACATTATAGATAAGTACAAAATATTGAAGAGAAGATTAAAGCAATATAGCAGTGCCTTTTTAACATCCAAAACATTTCAAAATTTGCTAGCTATTAATTCAGAATATATTGAGCAATACTGTTACTTACAAACTTTAAAAGTAATTTAACTAAATTATTCTTTATCAACAGCAGGATTTTGCAATGTGTATGATCATTCACATTCCAAGAGAAAAAATAAAAATAAATAAAAAAATTTACAATGACTTTGAAAACAATCTGTGAATCATAAATGGACACATACAGAACATGATGATCTATTATTTGTTTATTTGATATTTTGTGTACATGTCTTTTAACTTTTTCTTGTGGAAAATATTTTTTCTAAAATAATTCAATACTTTGTATAATTGTAGCTTTCCAATATATTGTATTTTGTGCCATATTTCCTGTATGAAAATATTTAACATTGCACTTTTCAAAAATAATTTATATATTGAAAATGGACTCTGCCTTTCTCATAAAAATCATTTTCTTTTCACCATAAAATACCATTTAATAAGTAACGTATTGCTCAGATATGATTTTACAATTGTAATATATGTAGTATTATATGAAGCAAGTTGAACAAAAAATTAATTAGTCTTATGATTTTGTTATAGTATTTTTAAAATTTTGTGGAGCATCTTTAAGTGAAAATTTTAAAATAAGTTTATGTAATGCAGAAAAGGTATCCAAGTCTTAAGTTCATATAATAAATTAGATAAAATTATAACTCTCTATATAAATAATTTAGCTGCAGATGTGATTTTAATACACTACCTTTTAATTTATTAAAAGCAACATTAGTACACTATAGTCAATATTTCAGCTCAACTTCTAAATCAACTTTCTTTTAATTAAAGTGCTCCCATGGTCTTTAAATTGGCTTACACTTAAAACTATGCAAGCTAAAAATTACTGACGATTGTTTTATGATGTAGCTGATAAATAACTTCAGAATTAATTAATTAGTAAAATATATTAAGCTTTACATGTTAGATTCAAAACAATAAGTCCATTTTATAAATTATCTTTTGAACTAGAAAAAAACAGTAAAATTGTCAACATATTGAAAATCCATAATCTAAACTGATTGTTTTTGATTTTAATTAATTCAATTTAATATTTCATTACTAATCATGCAGTATTAAGCTTATGCAAATGTCAAAAATGATAATCCTTCATATATGTGTAAATATTATGAATGCAGACAAAATATATTATTAGTAGCAATCATCTATCATACATTATTTGATCAATGTAAAAGCATTTTTAGAATAAAAATAAAAATCAATTAACAAAATGCAAGGAGTATTTATAATCAGATATCTATTTTTTTATATGTTGCACATTTATTAATTAACTCACAATTTTCTCTGTAGGGCAGACTCAACTTTTTTTCTTTTTTTTAAATATGCAGTTGTTTATCAAAATATTTAATTAAATCCATTGCAAAAGCCAAATTAAGTTCAGAATTTTAATATTTTCAAAACCATATTTATGATATATAATTTTTTTTATCTTATACTTCCAACAACTTTTTGCTTTTCTTATCTATATCCAGTATTTTCTTTAAATATTTTTTTCTAATTAGCACAACACATGTTAGATAAAATATGAATATATAAAAATACCATGTAATTTATTTTCTTAAATCTATTTTATGTCATTTACAAACTAAAATGTTTTACTTATATTAAACCTTGTTCAATCAATACAATTTTTATTTAACTCTTTATAACTATTAATTAGTTACTAAAAGTGAAAACATTATCATGGAGAATACATTACAATTTACAGCTTACAACTTATAGTTTTATCTTATTAACTACTTTCTTAACTTTATATCTCAAAGGCTCTATGAATTCTACCAATTTTACATAAAATTAACTACTTTCTTAGCTTCATTCAATAGTATTTCTCTTCTAATTTTAACTACATCATTATCTAGTCAATAATATAAGTTTATATTTAAATGTATATTATTACAACATTCTTACTGTATACTTTTTACTATATGTATTATTTTTTTGCTAAATATCTTGATTTTTATATTTACTTTAATAATAAATTTCTCAATGTATTTTAGAATATTAGGTGAAATAATTTGTCACAAATACACTTTTCTGAGATAAAAAAAAAGCATCAACTTTTTTTCTAAATAATAGTTTTTACTACTCATCTAATGCATCATTATTATATCAATCCATAATCTTTATTAATGTCTTAGTTACATGTTAAGACTCAATTATTTGTTTTAAGATCTTTTTTTTTTGCATTAGGCCATTTTTCTACTACAATCATAACTTAGAAGGGAAAATTTCAAGGTCATGTTTAATTTCAGCTTAATTTCTCAAATTCTTTTTTCACATAAAGTTTTATAAATCAAGTTATCTTATTTTTTAATTAGGAGAAAAAATATTAAGACTTAGATTAATCAAGCTTTCTAACCTTTGTTTTAAATTATCATAATTAAAGTTTAAGATTTTATTACTTTTTAATTATCAAATAAATATCTTGTAAAGCATAGTAAAGTAGACAAGAAGACATATTTGAAAATATAAAATTATAATAGTTTTATGCATTAAATCCATCATTTGAATAATTGAACACTCTTTTAAAAGAGTTTCAGGCTGAAATTAAATATTGTAAAGTTAATATTATATTAGTATCTAAACGATGTACAAAAGAATGATTGGATATATGGATAAGTAATACAAAACAAATATTTAAATAGTGTGATTAGGGATGGCAATAAATGCCAAATTGATACAAATGGAGAATAAAGTTGGAAAACTGGCTTTACAAATAAAATATATCATTATTAAATAACTATATTAATATCAAAATTGATGAAAATTTTTAGAATCTTTGTTTAAATATATTGATGTTTGAATGTGAGACTAGATGGAAATGAGGAAAAAATAACATTTAGAGGTAAAGAAATGTGTCAGAAAAAGTGTGACAATTTGAATAAAATAAAAATATTGAAAAAAAAAAGGCATGTAAATAGAACTATAGAACATGGGATAAAATATTTTGGAAAATAAAGTTTAATAAAAAGTATCACTTAGTAAAACAAATATTTAGGTTTAAAATGAGATTTGTAAAACAAAAATAGTTCTTATGCAACTGTAAAAAGAATGGCTGAGAATAAAATGATATGATTGCAATGACAAAGCATTGTTTATAGAAACTGTTGATGATGATTTTTTTACATAGCAGTGTATTATGTGGACGTACATTAACTCACTAACATGACATATTAGTTAAATAAATTAATTAGTTTCTATTTAAACCATTCATATTTTTTCTATATATAAATATTTAAAATTACAGGATCAATTTTATCAAACGTTATTAACATTGTTTTTTAGTCATCAATCAAATAATTATAATTACATATCTAATTAATAAATCAAAAGCCGGTAAGCAGTTCACGTAAAAATAGTTTCTAAAAACAAGAAATATGCCTGAAGTCAGAATTTTTCACAATGTTTACTTAGGGGTCACTTTTTAATTTCTTTATGATGTTGAAAACTAATAACTATAAAATAAGATTTCAAACATCTGAAAGTGTTAAATTCAATGTATTTTGTCTTTATAAAGTGAAAATATGAATGTATTCATACTATTAATTTTGCCATAAATATTTTATAATGATTAAATTCTGTAAATTATAATTTAATTAACTTTATTAACAAGTGCTATTCGCAATAGGTTTTAGTTTAAATTTATAAGTATGTATATATTAAACTCGGTTAAAATACATTTAAATTGTGTGTGATAAAATGATATATATATAAATGCTAAAAATAGTTTTAATTTATTTTAAAAAGCAAATTTTTAAATAATTAAAATCTAGCAGCATCTTTTAAAGTAGTTAGTGCCGACAAACTTTTAAAGTCAGATTTTTTAATAAGTGTAACTGTATATTTATCTGTTTTCAAGTAGCCATTTAAGTCTTAACACTTTAAAAGAGCAAAGTTGTTAGAATCCATAAACTTTGGATAAGATTTACCATGGATAATTGTAAGTGACTTTGACTTATGAAGTTTAAACTTATTTAATGGGAAAAATTGCTGACAAACAACTCTAAAGGAATTTTATACTAAATAAAAAGTTTTATTTTCTGTTTTTCTGAAACTGAACTAACAAATTTAAAGTATCATAAAAATTATATATATATAATAAAATAAAAATGCACAAACTATAATTAGTTTTAACCAATATTTTTGTTACTTTAACAAACTTACTGTTATAGTGTGCAAAAGTGTTTTTAATCTCCTTCAAAGCAATTTAGCATAATAATGTATGATGTTTGTCCAAGACTGATATTTATCTTTTAGAATGCTAAACATCAACCATGTTATTCATTGATAATTTAAACTTAAATAATATTACTGGCTATATTTACTTTTAAGAACATTTCATAGATCTCTCCAGCTTTATCCTGACCATTTAAAATAATTTCGGAAATATTAGGATTATAACAAAATTTCATGTGAAATAGATAGAATTATCATTTTTACTATTTTGTTTAGAAAGTAAACCAATAAATTGTAACTCACATAAAAAATACTCTCCAATAAAATAGTTGTATCAAAGCAAATAGCTGTCAAATATATTACTTTATTTTTTTTTTTTACAAAACATCTTTTTATAAAATTATTATAAAACTTTTGATTCATTTATATTGCAATCTTTTTTCAGGATACTTTATGTTGTTTTTAGGCATATCCAAACAACTTCCTTTGAATTACCTGTGTTTATTTTTTATACATAGCAGAAAACAGTATAAACTGCACTTGCATTGATTTGTCCTTCAAATAATCTTAAGATTTTTGAAATGAGAGCATCAATTTTGTCTTAACTCAAAAAATGAAATTTTTGCTATAGAAAAACTGGGTAAAATTTTTATTTATTTGTTTTTTTTTTTAATATAATATAAAACAAACAGTAATATTAAAAAATAATAATAAAGGGTTTTAAAAAATGTACTTTGAAAGTTCTTATAGATCTGAGGCATGAACGCTAGCAGTACTGAGGCCTTAGACCATTCAGTGAAGTATAGAGAGATGTAAGTTTGGAGTAAAAAGAAGAGATTAAAAGTGAAATAGATGGGTGAGACAAAAAAAATAGATATTAATGAAATCATTGAAAGAATTCAGAGATTAAAGTGGAGTTGGCTAGACATATTGGTGGAAGAGAGGATACTATATGGACAATTGAAAACTTAAACCAGATTTTAAAAAATTGTCAAAGACCTAGAAAATGACCACATATGAATTGGATAAATAAAATAATGAAGTATGTTGGGATGATGGCAAAAAAAGAGGCTACAGATTGAAGATGGATATGATGTAGAGAGAACTCCATCCTGTAATTTATTGAAAAATAGTTGAAAATAATGAAAGCATTAGTGAATTAATAGTTGACAAATAATGTTTTATTTCATAAATTTGTTATATCACTACTATCTTCAAAAAGTATATTGTTAGTCAGTAAAATAATTGCTCACATCTCTAATTATGTGACATATAAATTTCATTCACCTGCAAAAAATGTCATTTATTTGTATTTTATAAATTTAAAAAGGATCTATTCATATTATTTTTAATTAATAAAATTATGCACCAAGGCTTTTAGAACAAAACTGAAGTTGTGCAGACTGAGCAAATAATTCTCTTTATATCATCATTCTCAGAATGATTCATCTTCATTTGGAATGAGCAAACAAAATGAAAGAAAGTGGAGCTAGTTAATATAATTATTTAATTGATGTATGAAGGGTAGTATGACCTCTAACACATATATTTAAATCAATATTGTATTATTTTAATGTTTAGCTATCCCAGTGTTGATTTGGTAAGCACAATGTTAGAGTTAGCTAATAGCATGTGTATATTTAAGCAAGAGTACAAAGAAGTTTAATTTCATATTTAATTATTTCAGTGTTAATGTTAAAAAAAAATTAATTTCATTAGCTTATCATAACTGATTGATAGCTTGTATCTGTTGAAATAAAAATACAATAAAGTTTAATTTTATATTTAATTATTCCAGTATTAATGTTAATAAAGGTCCCTTTTCTTAAGCATATCAGAATTGATTGATAGCTCGTATATGTTTGGTATAAAATATAAAAGGTTTGTTTTATGTTAATTATTCTTATGTTAGTCTATTCAGTCATTGATATTTGAATTATCCAAGACATGTATATATATATATATATATATATATATATATATATATATATTATATATATATATATATATATATATATATATATATAATATATTTTGGGTATGGACCGTATATTATTTTGCATTACAATCCAATATTTTGATGGACTAGCAACCACCATTATCAAGGTTAACTTTTGAAAGAACAATCATTAGATCTCAAAGAATAACATGACTCAATGCAAGATGAGAAGTGAGATTCAACTTGAAATAGTTCAGCATTCATAATATGAAGCTTATCAAAATGTTTATTTTCCTCAGTTTTTTCACCTATTAATTTCAAGTAAATATTAGATAAAATAAGAGGTTTCCACATAGCTGGAATACATTGTGCTTCATCAGCCCTATTTAAGCCAGTAGGTTTCTTTAATATTTCAATTGACTCTCTAATAGTTCTTAGATCATATCTTTCCAAAATAGCAAGTATTTTTGTATTGTCAAAATCAGATTTGTGACCAATTTTTAAAAAATGGGAAGTAAAAACTGATGTGCTAATTTTTTGATTAAAATCATTTCTATGTTCCTTAATTCTGACATTTATTAATCTATTAGAATGACCTAAATAGCTTTTTGAGTACTGCAAACATGTAATTTCATAAACTCCTTGCTGTTCCAAAAATATTATGTTTTTAGGTTTATATAAAAAATCACCATTTTTTTTGTCAGTAGAAAAAGTACTCTCTTTATATTAAAACAAGATAGTCTTCTACTTTCTAATAATTATAATAAAAACATCATACATAAGGTGTTACATAACATTAATACTAAAAAGAATAAAGAGGATAGAATTGAGAATTCCTCTTTTAATAGAGTAATTTTACCTTACATTAAAGGGGTTACTGATAAAATTAGTAGAAGACTATCTTGTTTTAATACAAAGACTACTTTATCTAGTGGCAAAAAAAATGGTGATTTTTTTTATATAAACCTAGACAGAATATTTTTAGATCACCAAGGAGTTTATGAAATCCCATGTTTGCAGTGCTCAAGAAGCTATGTGGGTCATTCTAATAGATGAATAAATGTCACAATTAAGGAACATAGAAATGCTTTTAATCAAAAAATTAGCACATCATATTTTACTTCCCATTATTTAGAAATTGGTCACAAACCTGATTTTGACAATACAAAAATACTTTCTAATTTAGAAAGGTATGATCTAAGAACCATGAGAGAGTCAATTAAAATATTAAAGAAACCTACTGTTTTAAATAAGGCTAATGAAAAACAAGGTATTTCAGCTAAGTGGAAACCTCTCATTTTATCTAATATTAACTTGAAATTAATAGGTGAAAGAACTGAGGAAAATAAACATTTTGATAAGCCTCATATAGTGAATGCTGAACTACTTCAAGTTGAATCTCACTTCTCATCTCACAGCGAGTCACATTATTCTTTGATATCTAATGATTGTTCTTTCAACAGTTAATCTTGATAATGGTGTTTGCTAGTCTGTCAAAATATTGGATTGTAATGCAAAATTATACACGGTTCATACCCAAAAATATTATTTTATCTACATCCCATAACAGTGAAAACATTAAATATAATAGTATGTGTGTATATATATTGTACCATTTTTTTATATATATGGTACAAATTTCTATTTAATATTG
>JAQFVV010000842.1:78632-192660 GCA_028023455.1 Epiperipatus broadwayi
TTAATATTGTGTATCATTTAAATAAAAAAGGAGAGATCCCGATCTTTAATTTTTTTTTGTAATATAATGTTGTTTTAAAAAAAACGTACAGTGAAAGTTTAATTTTTCTTTTTTAATATATATATATAAGTTAACTAAAATAAATTCATTGTTGGAAAGTGCATACTGAAGAATTGATTCAAAGAGTGAAAGGAAATTTCAAAGGTAAAAGATTGCTGTCAGAAACGACTTTCTGATAGTAATTAAAAATGGCAGAAATTCATAACGAGAAAAGAGACTTTGTAATAAAAAAATTAGAAATAATGTAGAAGTTTATAAAATAGAAGAAAAGATAAAAATAAATATGTGCAAAACTTCAAAAAAGAATCTGGGGATAAAAAAGGAGCCGACAGGTTTGAAAAGTGTCTTTTGTCTTGTTGTTCCAGAGAGTGCTGAGTAATTTGAAGTGCCTCGTATTATATATATATATATATATATTAATAAAATGTGTATTTTATATATATATATATTAATAAAATGTGTCCACTTAGATACGAACTGAAATCACTCGCCATGAGCGAGTAGAACTCTATTGTTTGCTGACACTTTCTCTCGAGAAAAGTCACTTAGATCGTCATCTGACTCTACCTAAATTTGATCGGAAATTTGGAAGGAGTAAAACTAAAAAAAACAACTACTGTGGACTACCCACTGACTGAATTGGATATCAGAGGATCAATGACCTATTTAAATATCAACTTACCAGTAAGTTAATGGCCATAACTTTTACATAAAGCTTTATGAATAGAGATTTGAATAAAATGTTATCCCATAATTTTTTTTTATCTAAAGATTTGCAAACTGAGAAGTGAATGAAACTGTTAACATGGAAAAACTAAGACTCAAACTAGTTATTACTTCAATATTTGAATCAAATTATTAAATTCATATGCACAATACTTTCCAATATTATATTTTTTTCTTAATTATAAATATTAAATGTTTGACAGGCCAGAATAAATCTTTATACATGTATAAAATTAATAATATTCTATTTAAGTTTTATATTTGGTTATGTAGATTCAAATTAGTATACAAATTACCTTTGCTAAGTAGATTTATTTTTCTTAATGAAGTCAAAGGGAAATATCTTCTCCTACTTAATGGGAATTTTAATCCCGATCGTATAATTATTACTTTACGAGTTGCAATATGTTTGACACAGACTCAGTGGGTCTAATGACTCTGGTGCCCTCATGTAGAAATTAAAAACTGATTCAGCTCACAATTGTACTTGGTAATAATTCTAGGCCGAGCAGATCAGGAAAGATAGTTATGTTTTCAGAATAATAATGAAATGTTCTTCTTTTGTTTTTGAAATAAAATTATTTTTCTTATACATAACTTGATCAACTCACACATTTATAATGCATATAGAAGCCTAGAAATATGGAAAACATTATAATGGCTTCCCAACTTGGGCTTATGAAAAAAAAAACATGATCTGAGAAAATTTAAAAACGGTATAAAATTGAGAATTTAATGACCTTAGCTAGAAAATAAATATGACCACAAATAGTGTGCAAGTCTAAAAAGTTATTGCATATGATTATGAAAGTTTTTTTTTTAAGAATATAAGATTTTAAATGTTTATATTTAAACAAAATAATAGCGGATAAATTAAATAATAAATAAAATCGATCAAAGGCTAGTAATGATGGTAAAGGTAGAGAGGGATGGGAGATTATAGGGTGATAAAAGAGAGGGGTGTCAGTGAATGAATTTATTAGCAAAGGAAAATAAAATATTGAATTATATCATAACAATTGATGAAGTTAATATTTTGTTTACTATAGCAAAAATAAACAACATGACCATATATGAAACTGAGAGGTAGTAAAAATATACACAATATGGCAGAAGGTGAGAAAAAATTGAAAGAGGGTGTGGAACTTTTCATAAGATAACTATTACACAAATTCAAAATGGAATTAAAAGAAGATATAAAGAAAGAAATGGTAGAGATGATCAGAGAATTAAAAGAAGAAATAAAAAAACCAGTAAAAAAAGAGGAAAAAGAAAAGAAATAAAGTGATCAGTAGAACAACAAAAGAAAAGAGGATAGATAATCTTATTTGTGAGTGGGACAGCAAATCGATTAAGTACACATCTCAAGAAGCACAAAGGTTGTTTTGCAAATAAATGATGTCAAGATAGAGACATTGTGGGATTCTATTAGTCAGATATCAGTAATATCGGTAACAAGATATGAATGCATGTGGATCCAACCCATAGAGATACCAACTCTACCAGTGAAAAGCATGCAAATAACATTGAGAAATAACAAAAAGGCACAATTGGGCTCGAAACAATTTGGGTGCAAATTAAAATATGGGATAAAATTATGCCCCATATGCTATTAATTGTAAAAGGGTTGGTACATGAAGCCATATTGGGGTCAGATTTTATGCACAAAACTGGGTGTGTGATCAATTATAAATATGAAAAGAGATTATCTGTGAAGGGGAAGAAGTGTAGTTTGGGTCAAGGATGAGAATGAATCAACAAAACATATGTAATATGGAGGTTGAGATAGAACAGTCTTCAAAAGAGGTGCGGATTGATGAGATAATAAATTAAGTGAAGGAGGGATGGAAAAAGGACATAAAAGAAGTTCTAATTGAATATAAATCCAAAATTTTCAGATAAACCCAGGGTTATTAAAGGGTATGAGCACAGGATCAAGGTTGCTGACAGTACACCATACCTCGCAAGATCATACCCAGTGCCAAACCAATATAGAGCTGAGGTAGAGAGAGAATTAACTAAAATGGAGGAGTGGGATATTATCACTAAGGGTTCATCAGCATATAATAACCCATTGGTGGTTGTAAAAAAAGATGGAGCAATAAGACTGTGTTTGGATGCCAGAGAATTGAACAAGATTACATGGCCAGATTAATGAGTTGGTAAATAAATCCTGGGGAAAAAGATATTCTCCACATTAGATCTGACTGCCAGCTATTGGCAGATCAAGTTACACCCTGATGACCGGAAATGCATGGCATTTCGATATAATGGTATATCGTACCAATTTAACAGAATGCCTTTTGGTCTCAAGAATAGTGGAGCAAGCCTGCTAAAATGTCTTGACTGTGTACTTTCCCCTGATATCAAAATGTTAATCACTATCTACATGGATGATGTGATTATGGCATCCAATAACTTTCAGGAGCACTTACAACACCTCAAGTTGTTTCTACAAGAGTGCAATATGAAGGATTTCACATTAATTTACAAAAAAGCTGTTTAGCAGCAGAAGAAGTGAAATTTCTTAGAGCACTTAATTAATGCTAATGGAATCAGACCCCACCCTGAAAAAATGTGGGCAATATGAGATTTCCCAGCCCCTCAAACACCAAAACAGGTGAGATCATTTTTGGGGCTGTGTAATTTCTACAATAAATTTTACAAAAGCTTTGCTTCAGACATGGAGCCTCTGCTGCAATTATTACATAATGGATGGAAGAGCACAAGACCAATTTTAGGGTTATTAAAAAGAAATTCCATAGCCAAATGATGTTTGTTTACCCTGACCTAAGGAAACCATTTATTGTTCAGGTAGACAGTAGTGGGTATGGGTTAGGTGCAGCTCTCATGCAAGCTCAAGAGGATGGTTCCTTGGGCCTAATTTATATTGACAGCAGACCATTGAGAGGTGCAGAGATTAATTACTGTGTAACAGAGAAGAGGCCTTGGCTGTGGTGTGGGCATTTTAGAAGTTCTGTAACAGAGAAAGAGGCTTTGGCTGTGGTGTGGGCATTTCAGAAGTTCTGCCAAATCTTGATAGGATTGGAAACGATTGTTAAGACAGATCATAAGAGCCTGGAATTCTTAAACCACAGTTATTTAACAAATAGTAGGCTAATACGATGGACCCTTTTTCTCCAGGAGTTCAATTATTTTATCCAGTATTGTAAGGGCACTGAAAATGTGGCAGCTGACACATTGAGCCAGAATATTGTTCCTGATACCCAGGACCATCTGCAGATGGAAGATATCTGTTTGGCAAGTGTAGAATTAGAAACAGACACTGTAGTAGAAGAATGATTGAGACACTTAGGAAAGGTACAATGGCAAAGCCCTACTTACAAGAAAATTATTGACCAACTAGAAGACAAATATGAAGTGGGAGAAACAGCAGACACTAACGAAGGTGAGATATACCACCTGAAAGAAGGGATCCTGTGGTATATCACTGACCTGCAAAGAGATAAGTGGGAAATGATTATACCAGAGAGTTTACAGGAAGAACTTATTGAGTACACCCATCATTTTTATGGGCACTATGGTGTAAATAAAGTGGAAGGCTTATTGAGGACATGGTTCCATTGGGCGAATGGGAGATCATAGGTCACCAGGATAGTAAGCTCATGTGAAATGTGTCAGAAGACAAAACCAGCAAACAAGTCATATCAAGGTCCATTGAATTCTATCATCACTAAAGAACCCAATGACCTGGTGGCTACTGATTTCTATGGACCATTGCCAGTTATTGGGAAAATGAAATATCTACTGGTAGTATATGACGTTTTTTCAAAATGGGTGTCGGCATATCCAGTGGCCCAGGCCAATACTAGGAATGCTATATGAGGCCTTGAGGTATGATATTTTAAAAGGGTAGGCAAACCAAAAGCTATTGTGTTGGACCATAGTATGCATTTCACATCTTATGATTGGCAACAGTGGATAGAGAGGATGGAGGTAAAACACATATTGTCATCCATACGAAATCTGCAATCCAACCAGTGCAAGCAGGTGATGAGAGTGTTGGGACACCTCTTCAGGGTATATATTACATCCAACCATAGAAGATGGGTGAAACAACTCCCAAGGGTGTTAAATTTCATAAATTGGACTCATAATGAATCTACCGGATTTGCACCTTTAAGACTTCAATTCGGATAAGCGGTACCTCGATTGTATAAATCCACATTACCTGCTAGTCCAGAAAACATTGATAAAGAGAGAGATCACAAAGAAGCAAGAAAAAATTGGAACACTGTGCCAAGCTCAGGATCCAGTAGAAAGGAGGCCTGACTGATAAGTTTAAAACAGGGGATACAGTATGGGTCAAAACGAACCCTGTGATTCAAACTGGGAAACATATTTTTAAAAAGTTCCAAAATTTGTACAAGAGACCTTACCAAATTAGCCAATGGGATGGTCCAAATGCTTTCACTTTAGAGAATGATGAAGGAGAAAGGGGTACCTATAACGCTAGGTCACTGAAACCATATAAGACTAGGATGTGGGTTAGAGTACTCCATAAAGACTTATTAAGAATAAAATTAGTTCAAACCTCTATTTTTATTCTCATTCCCCTGCCCCGGTGATATTGTACCATTTATTTATATATATGGTACAAATTACTATTTAATATTGTGTATCATTTAAATAAAAAAGTAGAGAACCCGATCTTTAATTTTTTTTTGTAATATGTTGTTTTAAGAAAAACGTACAGTGAAAGTTTAATTTTTCTTTTATATATATATATAAATATAAGTTAACTAAAATAAATTCAATGTTGGAAAGTGCATACTGAATAATTGATTCAAATAGTGAAAGGAAATTTCAAAGGTAAAAGATTGATGTTAGAAATGACTTTCTGATAGTAAGTAAAAATTGCAAAAATTCATAATGAGAAAAGAGACTTTGTAATGAAAAAATAAATAATGTAGAAGTTTATAAAATAGAACAAAAGATAAAAAGGAGTATCCGCAGAACTTTGAAAAAGAATCTGGGTATATAAAAGAAGCCGACAGGTTTGAAAAGTGTCTTTTGTCTTCTTGTTCCAGAGAGTGTTGAGCAATTTGAAGTGCCTTGTATTTTTTTTATATATAAAAAAATTAATAAAATGTGTCCACTTAGATACGAACTGAAATCGCTCACCATGAGCGAGTAGAACTCTATCATTTGCCAACATTTTCTCTTGAGAAAAGTCACCTAGATCGTCATCTGACTCTACCTAAATTTGATCAGAGATTTGGAAGAAGTAAAACTAAAAAGGACAACTATTGCGGACTACCCACTGACTGAATTGGACATCAGATGATCAATGACCTACTTAAATATCAACTTACCGGTAAGTTAATGGTCATAACTTTTACATAAAGCTTTATGAATAAAGATTTGAATGAAATGCTATCCCATATTTTTTTTTTTTGATCTAAAGATTTGTGAACTGAGAAGTGAATGAAACTGTTAACACAGAACACTAAGACACAAACTAGTTATTAATTCAACATTTGAATCAAATTATTAAATTCATATGCACAATACTTTCCAATATTATAATTTTTTCTTAATTATAAATATTAAATGTTTGACGGGCTAGAATAAATCTTTATACATGTATAAAATTAATAATATTATATTTAAGTTTTATATTTGATTATGTAGATTCAAATTAGTATACAAATTACCTTTGCTAAGCAGATTTATTTTTCTTAATTAAGTCAAAGGGAAATATCTTCTCCTACTTAATGGGAATTTGAATCCCGAACGAATAATTATTACATTACAAGTTGCAATATGTTTGATGCAGACTCAGTGGGTCTAATGAATCTGGCGCCCTCATGTAGACATTAAAAACTGATTCAGCTCACAATTGTACTCGGTAATAATTCTAGGCTGAGCTGATCAGGAAAGATAGTTATATTTTCAGAATAATAATGAAACATTCTTTTGTTTTTAAAATACAATAAATGAACATTTATTTTTTTTTACATAACTTGATCAACTCACGCATTTATAACGCGTATAGAGGCCTAGAAATATGGAAAACGTTATATATATGTGTGTGTAAAGTAGATCGCACATTTATAATGCGTATAGAGGCCTAGAAATATGGAAAACGTTATATATATATATGTGTGTGTGTGTGTGTAAAGTAGAAGACCAAAATGTTCACTTAGCTATATCATGTAACAAATGTTTTATTTATTTAAAAAACTTTGTTCAGAGTTATTCTTTGGCATGCATTCATGATCGATGTTTCCACACATACTCATACATTTACATATACAATATGATATGATTGCACTATTTCATAAATTTAATGATGAACATGTTCACATCTGATGATGTTGTTTTCTTGTTCCAAATACTGTATGAAGTGCTTGAGTATTTGATGATTTTCTGGGAAAATTTAGCACTGTTTTATTTAGATGATGACTGAAAATCAAAATGTACTTTATTGCGTTTGTTGTGTTTTATTTAATTTTAACTTACCATACAGTAGGGTTAATTAGCACTATATATTTACTCTATTAATTTAGACCTATCATTAATAAAGGTTGTTTAATGCATTTAGATGATGGAAGAAGATGAGATTAAACTACAACTTGTTAATTTAAATGTTGGAACTTTACCAATTTCAACTATTTATTTATTGTAAAACCCAATAAATATTTTACTCCTATTAATTCATAATGTTTCCTCCCATGTTTAGCATGTATTTTGCACCTTACAGATCTTTGTAGCCCCCACTGAGCTAAGCTATAGTAGGACAGCACTGTAAGAGTCTCAATAGTAAGCAAAAGCGAGATCAGATTAGTGGTTTATTCTATTATCAATAGAATTGGTGCCCCAGGTATTTATTGATAGGAAATGTAAGATTGGTGTTGGGGGAGGGTTACCATATATACTGAACAATGATAAATAGATGAGCAAAGGATTATAGTCTGAGTTAACTGATGTATGCTGGTTCAGCATGGAATGTGCATCTTTGGATTATAGGCCTTTTTCACATCTTTGGTCACATGTTTATAATTATATCCTCCACAATGTGTTAAAAATGGACAGAAACAAGTCTCTACATTGCATGAGAATGTTGTAGTAAAAATTACATTACATAAATATTGTTCAGCATTAAAAAGAGATATATTTCTATAAAGACTTAATATTATTTCTCATTATAAATATAAACTCACTTGACCATTTAAAATACACTATGCATGGAATAAAGGTAAGATATTATTTGAATATAAATTTAATTTGGCACAATCCAGTTGAGATGAATTCAATTTTCCACTATTATGTACTTTAATACTTTCAATGCACAAAAAAAATATGCATTATGAACATATATCATTAAATAAATTACACCTGTTCTTTCCACTTACATTATCCATAACAATACTGAAAATATACTTTTTTAAAAAAAATAAATGTCATAAATTTAAAATGTATAAAGTATATTTTTATTTAAAAAATATATTAATGGCAGAATAATAATGTAAATTAAGTTCATAAAATGATTCTGGAATTTTTTGTTCTATGATGATTTCTGTTTATAACTGGGTAAAATCATAGATTGTAAAAAAAAAATTCATTAACAAGTATACATGAAAGTAAATTTAATTTGTTTATTTGTTCATATTAATTTTTTTACTAAAAAGTAGAAAAATATGATGAAGATCAATTAGTGTATTTTTTTTTTTTGGAAAACTTTTTAAAAAAATTATTGCAGTTAATATTATAAAATATTTTCTACTTTGAATAATTAGCAGATTATTTTAAACTAGATGACTTGTAACTTGTTTTATGCTAGGTTGACAAAGCAATAGTAGTTGAAAGACTAGTAGTTTGTACAAGCTAACTTTTAGCCATCCATGGCTATTAACTGTTGACACATAATTTTTTTAAAAAAATAAAGATACATAAAGAAGTAGACCTTTTGAAATGTACTGACATATATTTATAAGTTTTGATTTATGTAGATTATTATCATGACACTTTTACAATATTTGATTCAGCTTCACATTTCATGCCTCAATTAACTTATAGTGCTTAGCCAAAGATATGTGCACACACCTATGGTTTTGCTTTAGAATGTCCTCTAAAATGCATATTATTATTTGAACAATGTATTACATATTATACATTTTAAAAATAAAAAAAAAATTATTAAAGAAAGAAATATGTTTATATATTTACTTAAGATTGAGAGTGCATTAGTTCTCTATTATTTAAAACACTCATGCACACATTCTATTATTATTATTATTATTATTATTATTATTATTATTATTATTATTATTATTATTATTATTATTATTATTATTATTATTATTATTATTATTATTATTATTATTATTATTATTATTATTATTATTATTATTATTATTATTATTATTATTATTATTATTATTATTATTATTATTATTATTATTATTATTTTGTTATTGCTATATTAAAAAATAATAAAATTTGAATCTTTTATATATTTCTTCTCTTATATTGCTTCAAAATACTCATGTAAAAATATCTCTAAATATTTATATGAAAAATAAAATATCCATTTTAATAAGAGAAAATTCAAGTATTTATGAATAATTTTACCATTAATAATACAATTGTGTTAATAAATTCTTAAAATATAAATATGATCAATATAAATATGACCATAATAACATCATGATGTAAATATATTTAATACTTAATTGCTTGAAAATATGGATTTTGCTTATAGAATAGCTTTATAACACGTGACATTTTTTAAATATTGTTTTATTTTTTTTAAAGTGTACATTGGAACTTATCTATCACAATATAGTTTATGCATAATTAAATTGAATACTACTTAATGATATATATATTTCCTTTTAAAAATTATAATTCATCGTTTTTTTTAATAACATTTAAAAACACATTATAATAGCATGATTTATTTATTTTTTTCTACTATTTTATTTGTTACAAAAAATGAAATCTTTTATTTATTATTTAAGAACATATGTAGGTGGTATATAAAAATAAAATAAACAAGTATTTTCAGTTTTTAATTATCAATTTCATTAATGATCACAAAACAACTTTTTTTATATCTTTTTAATGACAATTTAGTAAGAAATGTAATAAATCTGTTGATAAAATTATTTTTTAAAAAGTTATCCATCAAAATTTGCCATTTATTAAAACATATAATTTTTTTTATAAAAACATATAAAAAATATATTTATTTTTGCTTATAATAATGATTATATTTTCTCAACTATTATATATTTTATAATATGTAAAATAAATATGTAGTAAAAATTATATTTTAACCGAATTGGAAATAAAAATCAATATGGAAATTGTATTTCCAACAATTTAAATTATTGGTCTAAGATAGAATAATGATGAATCAATCATAGTATTTATATGAATTAACTGGACTTAAAACATAGATATCATTTACTGTACATAAATACATTAATGATTATAATGAACCACTTATTAAACTAGAGATATGAATGCTGTTCATTTGTCTCTTACAGTTCTTTTTATTTATACATTTAAAAAATTGTAAGTAGTGGAAGAATATATATATTTAGTGTGTATATTGATGTTTCAATATTCACACTTGAATGTGTGTATATATATATATATATATATGCTAAATTGAATATTTTTGCTGGTTACAGTTATAAATGAAATATTATTTGGGCATACCTATATATAATTTATTAAAATATATTATATAAATGAGATATTTATTTTATATAGCGCTATGTTTTTTATAAACTGTAATAGTAATAATCAGCCATTAAGCTAATGCACATGTGCTTTGTGGATTTATAACTATAAATGAATACTCTCACTTCCAAAATTTTGCAAGCGTCATTCATTCAGGTATAGTAAAAATAATTTAAAGTGATTGCTTAACATTTTAATGCTTTCATTTTCAAATCCTTAAGATTTTCCCATACATAAAGGTTTGGGTTGAAATGATAGATGGATTCATTCTATATTTTTACAAATACTTTATCTTGTGTTTGGAAGTGAGAGTATTTATTTATAGTTAAAAATCCACAAAGCACATGTGCATTAGCTTAATGGCTAAAATATATTATATATATTATAAAAAAATAAATATAATGGAATTAAACACACTCATCAACAGCAAAACTATCTCTTTATGCTATAGATACAGGTTATAATCTTAATTTGTTTAATGCAAAAATACTATCCTGATGTTACATTCATCAACAATAAAAAATCAGAGAAGCTATTGGGATCTTTGAAAGGCCAAAATGTAGCAACAAACATGATGATACATGCAAATTACTCTCAACTTGGAAAAGATTTTTAAAAAGTTGTTAATGTAAAATAATTTCTCATAATTATTATTTCTATTTCCTATAAATAGAAAATTCATTATTGTTATATGTCAGTGTTTACAGTGCATCTACAATTATTTTATAATATTTATTACCCAGTTGATGATCAAAGTGACCTGATTGAATTTTCAGTTTTGTAATGATATATAAATATGTCATTACATTAATTAAAATAAAAACTTAAAAGTTCGCAAATAAAAGGAAAAAAACTAAACGCTAAAATTAAAACATTGTTAAACGTGTGTACATTCGCACAGATGTTAAACTTTAAAAATATTTTTTTTTCATAAATAAAAAAAAAAAAAAGTATTTGAATGTATTTTTTTTAAATAAAAAAATACAAGATTGAAATATAAAAATATTTTAATAAAAAAAATAACGTAAGTTAAAATAAAAGCAGGTATTAATTAATTCCTGTAATCTATAAAAGGAAATGATTGTTTATTAATTATCTAAAAGCTGTTTAATTAAAAAGTCAGATGGAAAGTTAGATAAGAGAAGAAAGAGATTTTAGCTTGACAAATGGAAGCACTAAGCCTTGGCCGACCATAACGAAAAAACAGATTAGTGACGTTTTGTTCAGTGAATCCTTGTGGATGATATAAAAGAAAAAATATTGAGTTGGGGGCTTTTTCCAACTTGATTTTGGTGGTCTGCAACAAGACGCACTTGCGTCCTCACTCACTTATTTAAAAATGCAAAGACTGTGATACCAGGACAGAACCAGCAACGCCCCTCCAAAACATCAACTCTTCCATGAAAGTCTCTGGGAATTGCCAACGGAACAGGGACTCTCGTAAGCAATAGAACTGAACAATTTTAAAATCATAACCTTAATTAAGAACTTAAAGATTGTAATAAACTTAAATTTTATAAAAAGGACTTTCTCTGACTTATGTGCAACTAAATTGATAATGTGTATTTTATATTTCGTTTGATAAAAAAAAATCATTTCCATTTATATTTATTATTATTTTATTTTTAAATTTTAAATGAGGTAATTTCAAGTTGTTTATAGACCTTATGATTCATTTGTTAATTACATTTGTTTTCATATTTGATCAAAATATATAGACATTCGATAAATAATGATACCTTACGGTGAGTATCTAAATGTATTTATTCGGATGTCTTTTAAGTTATTGGTGACAACCAAGTATCTTATGGTGAATACTATTGGGTTACTTATAAGTTTCCCTCTCATTGTCGGTATCAATAATTTTGTATTTTGATCTTTATTTTATTTTGAAATGTTTTTGACCTGGAATTTTGTAATCGATCTATACCCAACATTTTTAAATAAATCTGTCGACGTATATAAATGTTAAAATTAAGTCGAATGATATAGTTTTGTAAAGTTGTATTAAGGAGGGTAATCTTAGGTTATTCATTTCATAGTTGAATTGGTTCAATAGATTGGATATATTTGTGTAATTAGTAAATGTAGTATGAGATCCTACGGGCAGGATTATAGTTATACGCACCCCTCTGTTTGCTATGGATGGTTTGTAGTAAAAGACGAGTCATTCCTTGGGTTTTTAGTTTATTGATCTACTTGCTACAGATGTAATCTGTTGTGGAGAGTCTGTTTCTTATTTCTCTTTTGTTGTGTATTCCTGACAATATAGTATTTGTGTTGTCGTATCATGTTTGAATACATGAGTATAGATGGATAGTTGAGATTTGCATAAATCAGGAGATATTTCTTTCTGCAGACCTATGTGTCCTTCATACTGACCCTCTAAAAGATTAAACATTAAAGTTTTATAATAAAATAAGATAAAAATATGTAAAATCTCTTTAGAATGATTTATATGTAAATAATATTTTTTTTTTTTTTTTTTTTTTTTTAAATATAATATATTTTACAGGAGAACGCTAAATAAATAAAGGGAACCACGTACTCAAAACAAAAAAATTTAAAAAAAAATTTATTATAGTAATTATATCAAATTTTATATATAAAATTCAAAAGACAAAACTTTTTTTAAAAAACAAAACATAATCAAATATATGATAAAAAAAGTTAGATATTATATACACTAAATTACCCCTCCCTCCATTTTCCTACTTTTATTTTAGGCATTGAACTTTGATTTGTTTAACGACTTTTTAAAAAAATCTAGATTTAGATTTATTATTAATTTTATTTATTACTTTTTATCTATTTCTTTTACATAATTTTCTTACAACTTTTCACAAAATTCATAACTTTATATAATACAAACAATATATTCTATTTCAGAAAAAATATTACGGCTTCATTTATTTTAACATTCTCAGGGCACTTGTTTATTCAAGATAGGAAATTTCAGCACAATTCCCCTTCTCAGGGTCAATCTCTGAGGTAAGGCCCCATGTTGGGCAATTATAACGACCAAACGGGGAATCGCACGCACCCACCCACTACCAAAGGGGCCATCTAGGTTTGAGCCTAGAAAAATTTATAAAGTAGGCAGATACTGTTAGATTCACTTTTTTATATTTAATGTTAGCATTGTCACTAGCTCAGCGAGACGCGAGATAAAAATCTATAAATTTTATATCTTAAATATAAAAGAATAATAAACACTCGAAATTAACAAGAAAAATATTTATTTACGCACATATAAAATATCTAAATTCGAGGAATAGTTTAACATTTAGATTTTTATCTTAATTTTTAATTTTACATTTAAAATAGCTTGCTATAATGTTTAATATTTTTTTAGAGGGTCGAGTATGAATGGACTACATAGGTCTGTATTTGAAAGGAAAATATTCTTCCCTGATTTAACCTTAGGCAACAAATTTCACAATCAACTGGCGCCAATCCATCTGATACATTCATGTATTCAATGTAGCATGATACGACAACACAAAATACTATATTGTCAGGAATGTACATCTGAACAATAAGTAGAAATAGAGAAGACATTGACTCTCCACCAACAGGAATGTGACATCTGTGGGCAAGTAGATCAATAAACTAAAAACTCCATAGGAATGGACTGCAGTCTTCTGCCGACTTACAAACCCATCCATAGGCAAACAGAGGGTGTGTGGCGTATAACTATAATCCTGCCCGTAGCGGATCTCATACTACATTTACTAATTACACAAATATATCCAATCCATTGAACCAATTCAACTACGAAATGAATAACCTAAGATTACCCTCCCTTAATACAACTTTACAAAACTATATAGCCATTCGCACCGACTTAATTTTAACATTTATATACGTTCGCACAGATTTATTTAAAAATGTTGGGTATAGATCGATTACATAGATTCCACGGTCAAAAACATTTCAAAATAAACATAAACGATCAAAATACAAAATTATTGATACCGACAATCGCAGAGGGAAACTTATAAGTAACCCAATAGTATTCACCATAAGATACTTGCGTTGTCACCAATAACTTAAAAGACATCCGAATAAATACATTTTAGATACTCACCGTAAGGTATCATTATTTATCGAATGTCTATATATTTTGATCAAATATGAAAACCAAAATATAATTAACCGCAAACGAATCCATGCAAGCGTCTATAAACAACTTGAAATTACCTCATTTAAAATTTAAACAATAAATATCAATACAATAAATAATAAATGGAAATGATTTTTTTTTTTTTATCAAATGCACACATATATAAAATATCACATTATCAATTTAGTTGGCACATAAGTCAGAGAAAAGTTCCTTTTTATAAAATTTAAGTTTACTTAGCAATCTTTAAAGTTCTTAATTAAGGTTATGATTTTAACAATTGTTCAGTTCTATTGCTTACGGTAGAGAAGTCCCTGTTCCCGTTGGCAATTCCCATGCAGACTTTCATGGAAGACCGGTCTGATGTTTTGGAGGTGGCAGTTGCTGGTTCTGTCCTGGTATCACAGTCTTTGCATTTTTAAATAAGTGAGTGAGGACGACAAGTGCGTCTTGTCGCCAGACCCACCAAAATCAAGTTGGAAAAAGCTCCCCAACTCAATATTTTTTTTTTTTATATCATCCACAAGGATTCACTGAACAAAACGTCACTAATCTGTTTTTTCGTTATGGTCCGGGCCAAGGCTTAGTGCTTCCATTTGTCAAGCTAAAATCTCTTTCTTCTCTTATCTAACTTTCCATCTGACTTTTTAATTAAACAGCTTTTAGATAATTAATAAACAATCATTTCCTTTTATAGATTACAGGAATTAATTAATACCTGCTTTTATTTTAACTTACGTTATTTTTTTTATTAAAATATTTTTATATTTCAATCTTGTATTTTTTTATTTAAAAAAAATACATTCAAATACTTTTTTTTTTTTTTGTTTATGAAAAAAAAATATTTTTAAAGTTTAACATCTGTGCGAATGTATACACGTTTAACAATGTTTTAATTTTAGCGTTTAGTTTTTTCTTTTTATTTGCGAACTTTTAAGTTTTTATTTTAATTAATGTAACGACATATTTATATATCGTTACAGTTTATATATTGTGATGTATACATGTTGTCCTACTATAATTCTATTTGTAGTGTATAAACAACTAAATAAGAAAATAATTAAAAGTCTTGTATTTAATAAATATGTTGGTTAATTTGAGATAAATGTAGAGTTAATGGATATTTTATTTATTACATTTAAAAATGAAATACTTTACTAAGTTTTGTTGAATGATAACCATGCTTCGTCAAGATTAGACAAAATAAGGAAATCACATGTTCAGAGTTAGTGCTTAAAAAATAACAATATTAAAACATTTTTACTACTTTATTTTCTAATATTGTGAGAAAGAGTTTGCCATTAATTAACTCTTTTATGAGAGTGTGATTTACTAATTTAAAATATATATTGTATCTACTAATTGCAATCAAAAAAGGAGGGGTAAATTATAACAATATATTATAGGATATTAGATTGTAGTTGGTAAATTTGAGTTATAATTTTATTTTGACACCACAATAAGTTAATGCTTATTTCACTAAATTTATATTATTATTAACCTAAGTACTTTGATTTGTCTATCACATAAATCATTATAAAACTACTTTATTATATGATTTATTTAAAAATAAGATAATCCATTGTACATCCAATACTATACTTTATCAACAATTTTGACAGGTCTAAGTTTTTTCTTTTGGTTTTCAAAATAAAAATGTATATTTTAGATTATTTTTTGTATTTTTTTTACATATTATAAATTATTTTCATAAAATATACTGAAAATATAATTATTTTGGAAGGATAGTTAAGATTTTAGTAAAAATTCTTTACTTTTACATGAATGTAAATTGAGAATCATATCAATGGTGTATGCTGCATTTTCTAATAGATTACGAATGCTCATTTTATTTTTGAAAAAACTTTTGTTCACTTTCATAATCCGACAAATTATTAATTAGCATTTTACAAATGAAACTAAAATGAATATAATATTAAAATATGAATATATTTTTCTGCTGATTCTGTAATTTATCAATCAAAAACTTAGACTTTAATTCAGTAGGCCAATAGTAATTTGTACCAGTGATAAATTCATTACTGGATTTGTGATCATATATTAGTGATAAAATATATCCTTTATTGTGGAATAGTTTTGATTACAGTGCAAATTAAAGATCAATTAAGTATTCCCATCTTAAAAAAACACAAAAGAAAAATTACAAACACTGATTAAAACACAATCACCAAAACCTAAATGTAAATATCAAAAAGCTGTTTATAATTTGTTGAAGAAAATATGCTCTATAGATGAGATTTCAATTTTAGAGAAAAAATTTAATTTTGCAATAACACCTTTGAGAATACTTTTGAAAAATTATCTGTAATATTGAATCAGCCCTTGACAAAATACATCCTATAATGCCTGATATGACAAGAATCAAAATTTATAATATATTTAAAAAATCAAAACTTCCAAAAAATAATATATCAAAGATAAAAAGACAAGCCCTAAACAACATAAAATCAGGCAAATCGATTATTATTCTTCCAGCAGATAAAGACATTGTTACAGTTATTATAGATCATAATGGTTTCAGTAATATAATCCTAACTTTACTTAATGATAACATTTATTAAAAAAATCAAAAAAAGATCACATGCCCTATTTAGAAAAAAGCAATTTAAATAATTATTAATAAATCACCAATTGAAAACTGCATAAAAAATAATACTAATTTTTGTGAAAAATCATGTATTTGTTCAAATTTTTATGGACATCCAAAAATTCACAAACAGATAGAGCTTTTCATCCAATAGTGAGCACAATTGGATCTCCCATTCACATTTTACCTAGATATTTATCTGATATAGTAAATCCTACAATTCCATCTATTAAATTGTATGTTAAAAACTCTATACATTTTATTTATTTAATAAAATTAATATAAATAATAGTCTAATCACCATAGATGTTACTTCTTTATTTATAAACATTCTAGTTGATGAAGATTAAATATAATTTCTAAACAAGGCTATCTTCCAGAACATATTAATTTAACTAAACAATGCCTTTCAAAGATGTATTTTATGTATAACGGACAATATTATAAAAAACTTTTGGTATTCTAATGGGCTCACCAATCACAAACATAATAGCTGACTTGTTTATGGAATATAAAGAAAACTGTGCTTTAGAGTCAGCACCATTAAAATCTGTTATTTGTATCAGATACATAGATGATACATTAAACATCTGGAAACATTGTAAAGACAATTTTCACACATATAAACAATATCAATCTTAATACTAAATTTACAATGGGAACAGAAACTGATGGTAAACTTTCTTTTTTTAATGAACCTGTCACCAAAAAAAAAAAAAAAATGAAAAAGTTCAATTTTCAGAAAATCTATACACACTGACATATATTTCAATTTTTCATCAAATCTTTCTGATGCAAAACTCTTTTCACAAGAGATATTAACCTTCTTTCAAATAAATCAAACCTCAAAAATGAAATAAATCATATAAGCAATGTTTATCTGCTAAAGGCTATAATGAGAAAGCAATACACAAGCCTTAATTCAAACCCTAAACATGCAAAATAAAATACAAAAAGAAACAACTATTAAAGTTTTTATTCTTTTTATAAAAGAAACTACATGTAATATCTGATGTATTCTAATACATTATAATATAAATACAACATACATGGCTACTCAAAGAATTAATTGTATTATAACCAAGCCTACAGTCCCAATCTCCCTTAAAGCACATGGAAGTAATGAAATTGCATGCAACATTTGTAAATGTTTCTATATAGATATGAGTAATCATCATATCAATACAAGAAGAAGCAAACATACTAATGTAGTCAAGAAATACTCATCAGCAGCAGCCTATTTATCTATGCTATAGATACAAGTCATAGTATTGATTTTTCTAATAGAAGAATACTATCCTGATGTGACATTCTCCAACAATGTCAGATCAGAGAAGCCATTGAGATCTTTAAAAGGCCAGCTTGTATTAACAAGTATGATAATACATACAAACTACCTTCTATTTGAATTTTTTTAAAAAAATAATAATTTCTCATAATTATTAATTCTATTTTCTATTATTAGAATATTCATTATGGCTATACATCATTCTTTACAGCATCTTTACAATTATTCTATATTTGTTACCAACTTGATGACCAGTATAGCCTAGTTGTAACATCAGTTTATATATATATATATATATATATATATATATATATATATATATATATGTACCGAGATAACATTTCATATATAAATAAATCCAATTTACATTAAAATTTATATGTCAGTTTATGTTTTCTCTCTGGTTCTTATTGTTCTGGATAACCCTAAATTAAAGAATCTAAAATATTGTACACAGTAGTCCATTTTCTTATTGTAAAAAGCTATTGAACATCACAGCTAGAGGGCAATTCAATTACTTAAAATAGATTTTACATGTTATTGTATATGTAATATAAATAAAATGTCTGTTAATTAAAACAAAATTGTAATTATAATAAAAATAATAATTTAACGGTAACAAACTATTATAAACAATTCTTAAATCCGCAGAAGTACTTGCAGTTAATTTCTTAAACCTGCCTCAACTGCCATTAAATTAAAAAAAAACAAAGTAGAAGCAAACATCATAAATTCAAATCCCACAAATATTGTATTTTAATATATTTTTTTTTAATTTAACGGGCAGTTGAGGCAGGTTTAAGAAATTAACCAAAAGTACTTCTGCAGATTCAAGGACTGTTTATAATAGTTTGTTACTATTAAATTTATTAATTTTATTATAATGTTATTATATATATATATATATATATATATATATATATATATATATATATATATATATATATATATATATATATATATATATATATAAAATATTATTTGATATCTATTTTTTTCAAAGCAGTATATGTAATTACATAATTAGATATTTATAAATACAGTAATTAGATAATTAAAAATGTTATTCACTTAGGAGCACTTTCGATTATCCTAGTAACCTTTGTCAATTAACACTTTGAAAGGCTAGACTTCCCACATTTCATGATCTTAATGATTGCTACCTGCCTGTTAATTAAGTGTTGGGTTGTATTTGTATATTAGCATAGCTTCCTTTATTTTCCTTTTATTGTTATTTTTTTCAATTTGCAATATTTTTACATTATTAGAATTGAAGTCAAAACCATAAATGCATGATTTATAATGGGCATAAAAAACAGATGCTGAAATATTTTTATCTACTTTACAATTTTGTTTCGATTTCTGAACCTGTTTTAATAACAGCAAGTGTTCTTTAGTTATTTTTTTCAACATACATCTAGATTCACCTATATATCCACTGCTGCACCTACATATCCATTTATAAATGATACAATTTTTATTTATAAATGAGGTTTTATCTTTATATTTATTTATTAATTTGTTTAATGTAGGAGGTGTGTAAAATGCAATATCACATATATCTTTATAAATTTTCTTTATAAAATTTTTTTGATCATTCGAAATATATGATATTGATATTCATATTTTTTCATTATCAGGAGAATCAATATTATTATTAAAATTGTTATTCTTATATTTTGTATTAAAATATCTAATAACATTATATATATGATTATAATTCTAGCCAACATTTAACAATTCATTCGAATATATTTCAATATTTTTGCCTTTTATCGGATGAATATTTGCAAAGACTATTATTGTTAAATAAAAAGGACTTCAAACCTGCCATTTTGTGTGACATTGGCACTCTTGATTTATATGGAATATAACCTCTTTTTACTATTGGTTTAATGGTAATACAGTAATCCAGCATACATTGATTTCTAGTTATTTTAAGATCAAGAAACTGAACACACATTAAATTTTCATCTGTTTCTATCCATTGTAGGCCTTTTAAATCATTTAATTCTTTAAACAACTCATTAATTGTATTTGGTTTGTCATATATATATATATATATATATATAGATAGATAGATAGATAGATAGATAGATATACACATTAAAACACATTTGATACTGTTCCCTATTTATGGATTTCAGCATTTGAAATAAGGCTTGAGACCAAACACTATGGATGCAAATGATTAGTCCATTAATTGAAATAGTGAAAATCTTATAATTCCAAATATTATATTTTAATGTAATTTATGTTTCCATTATTTTCCATATATATATATGAAAAAACAAAAACAAGTTTTAATCACATTAACTTGCTGTCTATTGATCATATATATATATATATATATATATGATCAATAGATGGCGTTTTACCAAAAACACTGTCAAAGTGTGTCCTTCACTGATGATAGCAAATCAGCTTGAAATTATGATCTGAGGGTGGAACTAATGAAAGAGGTAGTGAATGCTTACTCTGACATTTATGTAAACAAACACACTTTGATGGTGTTTTTGGTAAAACGCCATCTATTGATTATAAATACAAGCGTTAGCACGTTTAACTTGCTTTTTTGTTTTTCATATATATATATGCATACATGCACGCACCAAATTATCTTTGATATTTGCAGCAGAATTTGAAAGCTTAAAAACAAAAAGACAAAACTGGGCATATTTAAAAATATTTCAAAAGCTTAAATGTTGTTTTTCATTTGTTAAAAGTTGTACCGTTTTTTTTATGGAAAGACTCTACACGTACGCTTTATGAATATAAAAAAGGTTAAAAGAGTAATGTAAAACAACTTTTATTTCAGATATACTGTAGATTATCATTATATTATAAAAAATATTGTTCATATATTTTTTAATTAATTCAAAAATATATTTTATTAAAAAAATGCTTATTTTAATGAGCAGAACTAAATTTAAAAATAAAATTCTAAGAATATAGCAAGCAACCAATCAAAAATAGATTATTCAATTATGAAAAATAATTTTAACTGTTTATGTGCCTCCCTCCCTTTAAAAATTCTGCATTAATATGTTTTATTTTAAAATAAATTTATGTTAATAATAAATTATAGATTTGAAACTAAAATCACTCCTAACATTTGTCAATTTATAAAAATTTTGTTGTTAAAATAGTTACATAATGTTTTCAATCTTTGCGAAAGCTGTGGGAAACTAATTTATTAAATTATAAAGCAAATAAGTACAACCTGAAAAATTATGCAATTTAAAAATTTTTAGGTTTATTTTCTATACGCAAACACATATACCACATATATGAGAAAAGCTTAAAATGTGAATAAAGTTCGCAATTTTTGCCTAGTGCACTTTCAACTAAATTTTATTAATCATAGTCATGGAATCTGACAGAGAGGAGAAAATTGTCTCCCCTCTGTCAAATGTCATAGCTATGACTGACATAACTTAGTCAAAATTGCACTAGGCAAAAATTGCGAACTTTATCGATTATAAGAATTATACATTTTTGGTTATAGTTATTTTCCATATAACATTGTCTCAAGATATTGCATGCCAAAATTTTTTATGTTAAGTTTATTTTTTTGTGGATTTTCATAAATACATACATAAACATTTATTACAATTGCCTCCAGTTTTAATAAATTTCTTTAAATTGTCACAAATATCAATTTTGTTTTACAATAAAATTAACATATCAAGATTTATTTGCATAGATATGCAATAAAATTAATATATATATATATATATATATATATATATATATATATATATATATATATATATATATTGCAATGAAATCAAGACATGTATCACATGACTTAATTTAATAAGCTTGTACTACAAATATTATATAATGAGCATGCTAATAGTTCTTAACAAGCTTTTCCACATATCCCTATTCTCAAACCAGGTTCTAGCACTGGCTGTCATCAGTGAGGTATTAGAATATTCTGGAATTAGATTTAAAAATATCAGGTCAAGCCACAGTATTTATCTAATAATTAACTAATAAGTAGAAAATCTGAAATTAGCAGACATACATATGTCTTCAAATCCAGTTACCTAACTTAAATAGCCATATGGGACTAAAATAAGTTCAGATGCCCCATATATTAATAGCCACTAAACATCACATGATCACCATCTTTTATACTAGCACATAATTGTTATTAAACAAGGCAAAACTCTCCATACAGTATACTTGTTAGTGTTTAATGTCTCATTTACGAAATATGTACCACTCAGTAGACCTTTTTATTGTCTTTAAAATGTTGCAAAAATGGTCTTTGTGACTCTTAGTGTTCTTCTGGAATTTGAAGTGAGTCTTATTATGGAAATGAGTTCAAAATCCTGATATCAACAATATATGTTTTACTTTTTATGTCTTATCAAGTATACTTATTACTTAAAATTAGTCACAAGTAATACAATGTAATTTGCAATGACTTTTATATAACAGTGAAAGGTTTTGATGGATCAGGAAAGTGCCTTCCAATCAATATACATAATTTATTAGAAAAGTGCCTTGCAATCAATATATAGTATATCATTTTAAATATGACTCTTGTTCCATATGGTGTTGACATTCATTACAATCATTTCATGATATGATGGAGCAATTCATTTTTGTTTTTGATTTTGTTTTCTTTATTTGAATCTCATTATTATGTTTGATCCCATGACAGGAAAATACCATCATTGGGGATACCTGAAGTAAAAATGGGAAAAAAGACATATGATTTTATTTCCTTGACTGCAAGCTCTCTTCATGCTGAACAACAATAAGTGTTGGTGACCATTAAGATAAAAAAAAACTGGGAAAAAAACTTCCATGGTTTATTTCCCTCACCTATGATTACATGACATGGGTGAGGTAAAAGGTACTTTGATGAACCATAGCTTTCATCTGATGATGAAGATTTGATTATCTCAGTATTTTTTGACTGATATTAAGTCATCTAGAGGATGGAATAATTAATCCTTTGAATTACTTTTTGATTTATATATTACTTAAAATTGTATAAATAATATTAACCCTTAATTCAACAATATATCACAAATTATTATCAAAATATCAATGACTATTGCACCACAATAAAATTTTACTTCATTTTTCTTATTGTTACATTTTCTTTAGCCATATTATTCAAGTCTCACTAACAATAACATTCTCATTCAAAGGGTGAAGCAAGAAATTTTAATTTATTCCGATGTGATTTCTTTTTGAAAAGGGCTTCAAATGTGTTACATTATCATACTAATTCACATCATTTACTTGAAAGACATTATCATCTTACTCTCCAATGTTTTGAAAAGAACTCCATATAGGTAAACACTTTTTACTACAGTACTTATTTGGATGATTAACATATGATGCCCTGACTAAAATTAAATCTTCGTCATTTAGTATATCCTGGTTCATTGATAAGAGTCAGCTATGTTTATCTATACAGAATTTAAACCTTTTCTCTCTCCATGTATTTTTTATTAGTCTAAATGTCTCCATAAGAGAAGCTTACATATTAGTTGTGTTCATCCTTTTTCTTCTTAAAATGTGTTTGATCTTTAATCTATCCCATCTCTGTCTGGTAAACTTCCAGTTTGTAATTTATCTTGACATTTCTGCCCAAATTGCTTGAAAGCTTTCACTGATAGTCTTCTTTTAAATAATTTCATTTTGAATTTGTAGATCACATTTTTGCGATATTTCATCCTTTTGTACTTTCACATTTTTAATTTATTTTTTCTGTAATATTTTTATTCTCTTTATAATGATTTGTAACCTTTCATTCATTTATACCATATCCTTTATATTATCCACTTCAATCTCATAAACCTACATTTTGACAATCTCTTCAATCTTATTAGGCATTCTCATATTCTCTTCAATCTCATCTATGTGCACTCTAATATTTTTTAACCCCATTAACTTGAAATAGAATGCTGTATTCAAATATCCTTTTTAACCTTATCATCCTGCATTTAGTCATTACAAATTTTCTTCTCTCTATCACACATTTTTATTTCTAAAGCTTATAACTCTACCTTCTGCAGCTTCATGATCTGATCCAGTTTTACATAATGACTCTTGCTTCATTTCACTTATTTCACTAGCAATTCTTTCTTGGTTATCTTTAAACATTTTATGCACTGGTTCTTTATTTTCATTCTTAACTCTTTTTTGATTTTCTCTGTGCATTTCATTTACTTCATCATTATCTGCCTCTCACTTTTCTGCAACATCAATGATTCTCTTCTAATTCTTTTGGAAAAAGACTTTTGGTATCTTAGCTTACTTGTTACTCATTGATCATCAATTTAATATCTGATTCACTATCCATGTTTTTTTTTTCATGATGCATCTCAATTTTCAGCAATTATCTTATTCTTAGAATGTGTGTACAAATATATCCAAACGTTTTTATATTTTTCAATTATATCATATATCAATGCATTTCTAGCTTCCACTCACACATATCCACTTATTACTATATTTCAATTTTTTTGGCTTGCCTGCCCTATTCATTTTCCAAATATAGTCTTTTGCTATATTGTCCTAATATATTTAGATCACTGTCCAAGTAATTATTACTGTTATATATATTTAATTTGCTACATATGTCCCATTTCACCCTTATATTATAATCACTTAACAATTTTATGTGCTCTTTCGACTTTATAGTAGTTGGTAATTTAATTATCATCACTCTAAAGTACAATTTTTAAATAAATGTATTATTTGCTTCTTTACCAACAGGAAATCTACAGTTTATTAGCACAGGATAATTTCTATTAACCACTGTTTAGAGTATAGTTTAAATAGGATGCACTAATGTGAAATGCAATTTTTGTATCAGTTATTTCAGAAAATTTATTCAGACCAAACTTGGTCACCATTTATGTAATGGTTATTTCAGATAAAACTGAACTTAATTACACTCCATATTGGATGCTATTATATAATGGATATTTATTTATTACTCATTGCTAATGCATCACATGTATGCATTCAGGGAAATATCAATGCTAATCACAACTCTTCATTTATAATTTGTATTTTCCACATATCTTTTCTTATAATTGATGACAATGATCAAGTAATTATCTATTCCTTCTATAACTCCTAATATTTATTCTCCACAAGCACATGCTATATTTCCTGATTATCATCATTTTCTGATAACTATCTTTCTGATAGTCAGTACTAAAATCCCTCCACACTGGTAGCTTAGTTTAGAAACAATGATAATGACCAAGCCCTCACAGAGCCATTTTTAATTACAGAAGAGACACAAATCAACATGATCAAGACATACCTTTGTTTACAATTGTAATAATATACATTAACTTCCAGCAATAACACAATTTTTTTAATAATGGGCTTGGTCCAATCCAGATAATGCAGATGATATATTTGAATACTAAACTAAGTTGTGGAATAAATCAATGAAACAAGAATAACACCAACTAAACGTCTTCTATTGTATCAACAATATAGTTTATTTAACTAACTAATATTAAATATCTTAGTCAATTACATTAGCTCACTAATAATAAATGAAACACAATAAAAAACTGAAGAAGAATTATAAGATTACAAATATACTGATTAGCATTTCTTACCTGAAAAAAGCCCCATAAAATTAATATAGCTAAATTAATTTAAATGACAGAAAATTATGAACTTAAATATAATGAACAATTTACTTTTGATTTGAATAATGTAATATACTGCAGGAATAGTGATATTTATATTAATAGAAGTATTTTGATTGATAGATAAAATATTCATGTAAAAATTAATGAAGTATGATTGATAACAGGATGTATTGCCTTACAGAACATAATAACTTTCAAATTCATTAGAAAATATCATTGTTTGCTTCTGAAAAAGTGTAATATCACATTGTTGTTTTAACATTATCATAAGTGATAAAATATTAGGGTTTTATAAAAATCAGTTTCCATTTATTACTTTTATTGATTTTTAATTTTAGAAAAATCTGAAGTCATTATGTTGGCTTATATTTCTGATAGATCTCTATTGTTTAAGACAAAGAAAAATGTCCAAACGTTGTTCATTTCCTTCTTGTCTAGGCTTTATGTAGTTTGTAGAATGAAAGAAACATGATTTTTTGTTTGTTTATAAAATATTTTTGATTATCACTGGTTGATTATTATTTTAAATAAAAAGAAATACATATCCAGACTTTCAATTTATTTGTTTCTTATATTTGGACATAGAAATTAATAAACTTGATCATAGTATAATGATAGAAGTTAGCAATATCTATTTCATCATTACTCGTCAGAATTAACATGGTGTTAGAATTTTTCTAATATTGTAATAACTACATAAAAAAAAATCAGATTTTAATGCAGAATTTGAGATATTATAATTTGTTCATTTTATAAAAGAGTGCTTACACTTACTTATTTTATAAGAAATCAAATTCAGCTTATTGAGTTTCAGTATAAAATAAACATTATAGAAAGGTTAAGAATTTTCAAAAGGCCTCACCAGGTGAACAAAACATGTCAGACTTCACATGGGTTAATAGTATTCATATTACGTTTATTCATAATTAAAAAATATTATGTGTCAATAATATAAAGTATTTCTACAATTTATTTATTATTAAATATTAAAAAGTTAAAAAATACCATTGCATTTTAATTTATTTATTACATTACAATTATTGAACTTAATGTTGATTTATACAAATTGATATTTAAGTGTTGAAAAAAAAATACGCAAATCAGAATGTTTTCAAAATGTAACACCCCCCACCCCTTAGATAATGTCTGATTTGTATATAAGATATATATTTAAACTATTAGAGTTTTCATTATAGAATTGTAATTGTCGTACTTATTTACAAATGGCTATTAATGAAGTGATGATAATGGTGAAATAAATTTCCTACATAGTAAACTTTTACTCATATTTTCATTTTTATTTAAAGGCATATATATATACAAATGTGTTCATTTTTTAGCACCAGTATCCTTTATTGTTAAAGATATTTATTTTTAATTTTCCAAAATTTTGTGCTTGGTAAGGTTAATATTTTTATAAAGATAATTTATATATATATATATACTTGCAAATTATCGAATATCTTGACAATAATAGTTTTAATGTCGTTTGTATTTTTCCAAAATATCAAACTATATAAAGTGAAGTAACACAGATTAATTCCTAAATTTAGTTATAAAATTTACTTTATTTTGATTAAAATAAATTATTTATTTTTACAATTATTTTTATAAAGTAAGTAAATATTTTTTTTTTCTTATGAAAACATAAAGTAATGTTTATTTATGTTTTTAAGACTTGATTTTAATAAATATTTATATTTGAGAATAAACAAAAAAAAAACAATAAGTCAAAGTTAGATAACAATAAGTCATTATTTACATATCAGTGAATATTTTAATAGAAACTTTTATTTGTTTTAAATAATTCTATATACAAATTTTTAATAAAAAAATGTTGCCGATTATTAATTAGTGAAATTAAAAAGATTTGGTAACATTTTCATCAATGTCCATATTATCAAAATGTAATATTTATATTACAGTATGCTACAGGATTTTTTAAATGTTCAGTGATTCAAAGTATTCAACTTCTTCAACAAATAAACCTGTGATATTGACAAGAGAACTTTTCATTCTTTGAAATCATCCTCAACTTTTCTTTAAACAAAACTGGGAAACTAATAAAATATTATTGAACATTTTTTCTTTTGACTATCGAGTCTGGATTTTATTATTAATATTTTAAATGAAAATCTAGAAATATCTTTTATTTTTCTATTTTTATAAAGAAAATAAGACATTTCTTCAAAACTTCAAACTTTAATAAAATAAGAAAATATTTACTATCATCATCATCATCATCATTTATATTTATAAATGTAAAAATTCTACCTCTCTTTACAATTTTTGTTTTATTCAGTTCATAACATTTAAATATTTCTTATAAATTGCCTCAAACATTTATAGTATTTTTATAAAAACTTTAGGTTAAAATAATATATAAATCAGTTTTAAATCTGCACAGCACATAACTCTCTAGAAGCCTATCATAAAAAAAAAAACGTGAAGAAAAATTATTCTGCAGGAGTACCAATTGTCAGATAATGAGAATTTAAATAATTTTTCATCTTTAACTGAAAAACATTTAGGAAAACTAAAATTAGATGTTTGTCTAACTTATCTGTGGTATCTCTATCTGAAAAACAAACTTTGACTAGATAAAATCCCAGATTAGATATAAATCCAGGCTATATATACAAAAAAGGTACTACCACTGTTTCATGACATCCTTCAAAAAACAGCCAATTATTTTAAATATACTTTTGCAGGGCAAATACCTATTTACTATCCTTATATTAGCATACACAAATACAGGCAATGGAAAAAAAATATCTATTTACTATACAGCCATTTGTTAAGAGATTTTATTTGGACTGTTTCTGATGTTATATATATAAAGTAGTAGTATTGTTAATAGCACAATAATATTTTGTAATAAAATAAAACAAAATTAAAAGTAGGTCATTTTAATAGATAGCTATAGAGACAGACTACTATATAGCAGAAAAAAAAATCACTGAACTTTTTCTGTTTATATGTAACACATTCTTTGAAAAAAAACATTGAAATAATTTCCAAGTAAATAGAAATAACCTTTAACTTTTGATGTTACCCAAAAATTATCAATTACTATTAAGTGACAATTTATAAGGAAAAATCAGGTTTTTCATTAAACATATAATAGCTTTTTTGTGTGAACTTTCTGGGTTCAAATCCATATAAAACTTGATTTAAAATAAAAAACTTTTATTTCAACAAAAAACACAAGCAAATAAGCTATAATAAATTTAATAAAAAACTGATTTGCCCTCAAGAATTGTCAATTAGTAGTAATGGACAATTTCTTAGTAACATCAAAGATTAAAAGATATTTCTATTTGCCTGGATATATATATATATATATATATATATATATATATATAGGCAAACTATATTTCCAGCTTATATATATATATATATATATATAAGCTGGAAATATAGTACATATTTCTGCTTCACCTAGTGCTAATGTCATCAGCACTAGTATGGGTTTGAACCAATACTGGTATAATAACTGACACCCATCTCATAATAGGTGGTAGTACATTTATAATCAATATTTGTAGTCAATATTATAATCTTTCATTATAATCAATATTGGTAATCAATATTATAATCTTTTATCTAATTTATATTTCATTAATTAATATTTTATTATTAAAACTAACCTTTTTATAATAGTTTATTAAATTTGTAATATCTGTAAAAATGTATATTGTATTTATTTTATTAAATTGGCATTGATATGTAATTGAATCCTAGATATCTATAAAATGTTACAAATATTTTGAATTCTTTTATTAAAGTTCATTTTTCTTAAATTAATCAGTTGGTAACATTTTATATTTATCTTTTGATAAATGTACATTAAAGGATCAATTATGTAAACAGTGTAATATTTGTAAGAAATATTTTGTAAATTTCTATTTAAGTTTATGTCAAATATTACATTTGAAAATCATTGTACCAAATTCCTAAAATTTTTCTGAATAAAATTTACATTTTTGTTAATCTAAATCTTAATTAAATAGGCTTTCTTAGTATAATGACTGATAAACTGAATATGCTTGTTGCTGTTTTCTTTTAATTAGCAAATGAACTCTTGGGGCAAGTTTAATGCAGGATGATAGATTTCCCTCCAAAAAGGCACCAACCTCAGAGAACTGTTTAGAGCAGTTGCAATTGGCAGTTGTCACTGTAGATAGAATCCTATAGATAAAGCCAGATCAAATAAATAGTGGAAATTTTTGATAAGAAGGGATTATTTGAAGATTTCACTGAAGAGAGTAGTTTGGATTTACAGTACATCATGATTAAAGAAATGACGGGATGAAAAGATCGGCATTGCTCCCTGGATCTCTGTTTCCACCAACTCATAAATGCCTTCCCCATGCTTTCAACATCTAGCCAGAGACTGTACTGTGCCAAGGAAGCCTGAAATAATCTGACTGTATAACTGCCTGTTTCAGGCCATGGAACTTCTCCTAATAGGTATATTATTATAACCTCCAATTTGCCACAAGTGAATGATTCTATTTTATTTGTTTTCTAAATCAATGTTAATTTATATTTTATATATCTGTGTAATGTTTATACAACTTAATTTTAAAATGTGTCTTAATTTTTTTCTCTTAAATTTAAAATATAAATTCTTCTAAAAATCTCACATTATTTTGATGTGGCAACTTAAATTAATTTTTGTTGGTTTATTTAGAACATTAACTTACTGAAATTGCCAAGAATAGAACTCAACGAGAAACTGGCTTTAAGACATTCCTCTTATTTTCTCCATTTAAAAATTATTACCGGAGACTTATTTCCCTTAAATTAATTAATAGAAAAGCTCATTTAGTTTTGTACCTTTTATACTATAAATTTGTTTTAGATGATATAAATTATTTTAAAAAGTAGATGTGTTATTATTACCTCCAATTTAAAATTGCCCCTGCAATTTTTTCTGAAAGAATAAAGAATTTTAGTAAATCAGTTAAGTAAATCTATTACGATTTCTGTAAAACAAATGTCTTGAAAGAAAATCGTTGAAAGCTTTTTATCATTACAGGTTTCATACATATATATATATATATTATTTGTCAAAAAAATAGTAAAAATTTGATGTATAATTTGTTATGCTGTATATTGTCAAACTTCACCATAAGTGAGTTTGATATCCAATGCTCTGTCTATGTTAGTTAAAAGGCAGTCTTATTTTGTAATTACAGATGATAAACTATATTCAATAACATATTAATAAATGAAATATTTGGAAAGTGTGAAAAACAATTTATATTTTAGTTTTAATTCTTACCTTTCTTTTTATAATATAATTTATGATTCATTCATTGATGGCTTAAAGTTTCTGGGACTTTCTATCATGTCAGGGAGCTGACTATTTTAATCAGGAATTAAGTTATTAATTTTGTTAGTGATACACTATCTATCTATATATGTCTAGGGCATTATGTATTTATTTTGCTTTGCTAATTGGAAGTTTAAATATGACCAGTCCAATCTTTCACTTTCCCTCAAAGAAGGTGTAGTTCATACCAAGGGATTCTTTTCCAGGCATTGCCATGAAGATGTGTATGGGAAGTCCAGCACATCAAATCTATTATTATGATTATTTAGAGATATGTTCTGTCTGGAGGGCCAGCATTTCTCATCATCTACCTGTATGTATCAGGGATTTCTTTTAGTAAAGATACCCAGAGGTTCTTAACAGACCTCATTTATTTTTGTTGTAATCTATAATAGCATACTGCCTTCATCATCATTTTATATCTTTATTTAGCAAACCTGATATGCTCTCTGCCATGATGGCACATCTTTCACAAACCAATCCCATTAATTAGTAAAATATGATTATCTAATTTACTTAAAATGAACTATCTTGCTTTCCACACTCATTATAGAAAACTGATTTAAATGTAATAGTGTTTTAAATGCACATTTTCATATCTTGTAATATATATAAAATAGATTTATTTATAATCTTTTAAAGAGGGCTAATAATATTTTATTGCTGATTGGTTCTTGACAGACCAATTAACAAACTTTTACTTTGTTATTAAATGCCTTGCATTTAGCCACATCAAAAATTAATTCAAGAAAATAACCAAGTTGTATAAACAAAGACTCAATGTATTTTGTAACTCAATTCCTTTATAAATTCCTGTAATATTATTATTTTAAATAAGCTTAGTTTGTCATCACTCCAAATCTCTAAGGTTATTACTCTATTTATTTATAATAATATTTCTTTGATTTAATTCACTTCTTTGTAATGTTGCCAGAAAGAATTATCATTATTACAGTTTAAACCATTAGTAATCAATATCCAATCACCTCTGCACCATTCTGCAAATCACTAAATCATTAATTTCTTATATAAATCTTTTATTATTTTGAGTCTCTATGTGAACCATGACCTCCAGCTGGAACGGAATAAAACCAAGCACTGCTAGTGTCATCACAAATGTTATCTGTTAGTCAGAGAGGCAATAGTTCAGACAAATAGGTTAGGATTCACCCTTGCCATGACATATGTATCTTGTGCATGGTTGGATTCAAGGTACTTTTGCTTGGATTATTGGTCTTGTTGAATGAATACATGATTTTGACCGGCACAGAGGCTGTGTTTTTTTTTCCAGGTTTGATGCCCAACATGGGGCCTATTAATTATTCCCACCCCCTGAATAATTCATTAGCTATATGTGTAATTTGCTATATACAATTTAATATATACATAATTTTCCAGATTATAAAAAGATTTAATTGTTTTGTCATATTGATTTTATAAAATCAAATACTGTTTTGTTAATAAAGTAAGGAGGTATACCATGTTTTCCATCCATAATCTGTAATTTTTTTAATAAACTTATTAATTAAAAGTAAAAACTCATATGGGTAAATAGATTGTATAAAATGTGAATGTATATGTAAGAGTTTTTTTTTTTCTTCCCGAGTTTTGTTATATAGAACTTTTTCTTACTTTTCTCTCATGTTTGCTTTAAAGGTATTGTTAAATTTTGGGGAGAAGGGGAAAATATGTGTATAGAATTTTTTTTGTTAATTGAGTATATAATGTTGTGACTATTTTAAAAGCAAAGTGTAAAGAATTTGGCATGTGTATGGATTTTTTTTCTCAACTTTTTCTCCAAAGTTTTTTTTCTGTCTTTTCCAATAGTGTGTAGTATTATGTAATGTATGTAGAAGTATGTGTGTAAAATCTATGTACTTGTATGTGTAGTGCTGCATATGTATGTACATAGGTGTGTGTGTGTGATGTGTAGGAACAGTGTAATATCTCAAAAAGGAATAGATGTGTTTGAAAATTTTTATATGTATTGCATTGCTATATATTTTCTTGGAAACCCATATATGTGGAGAAATTGTGTTATATCTCAAGCATAAAAGCTTGAAAACTTTTTTCCAATATATAGATGTACAATTTTTTATTTTTTTTCTGGAGTTAACAGTTGAAAAAATATAAACATCCCCAAATGATATTTCCTATATATAGTTTTATATACTCGGACCAATATATTTAACATTTGTTTAGTTCACCTGAGTTTGAATGCATAGTGTCATGTAATAATTTGTTATGTATGTGCTCTTAATTTTAGAAAAATGTTTTCTTTTAATGTTAGAGTTATATCAAACTCAAACTATGTAAAATAATCATAATGTGATATCAAAGTGATGTAAAGTTTATTTCATGAGTGTCAAAAATCAAAGACTGTGTTTTACAACCATAAAATGTTGTTCGGAACATTTTCTTTTAAATCCAAATACTGTAACTGATAAATGTAAGGTTGTTGTTGTTGTTGTTGTCTTTTATGTTATTTTTCTAAGCTGTAGCGCCTGGTTTTTCAACCATATATATATTGTATTTTTTTTTTGAAACCCATGTATTACAACCATACGTAGAATTTTTTTTTTTAATCTGGTTTTACATATACACATGAATTTGTTTTCTGTGTTCATGTGTTTAAAAAAAATTTTAAAGCCCATGTACTACATCCATAAGCCTTATGTGTAAAAGGTTGTAACAAGATGTATTTTATGTTTATTCATATGGAAACACTGTGTTAACAATCGATAAAAGTACATATATATTTTATTTATATATATATATATATATAACTGTTTTTTTTATTATATAGTAGATCTATCTGTAAGTGTTATATGGGTGCTGACCTTGATAACTGGTGCCCTGGTGTAGGGACTAAAGTACCTATTACCATTATAAATTTGTTATCAAGTTAAAAAAAAAATAAAAATAAAGAACCGTGGGAATTATTGGCAACATATTTTTTTATATATATGAGATTTGGAGAGTGAAGAATTTTATAACTGGTAATAATTTTTTATATTAAATATGGGCATATCAAGTATCACAGATAGCTTTAGATCGAACGGGTTTTCAAGAATGCTTCGGTTCAATGCCGAAGATTGCATATTATGAAGGCAGAGTTGGATATAGGGATTTTACTAACATGCTAGGCACAAGTAAAATATAATAATAAAGTTGCTCTGTGGATGGAAGAATAGTTTTAAGGTTTAAGATTTACTTAAAATAACATGGGGATTAAGATTAAAGATTTTATTTTAATTATAAACATTTTTCTTAATCTATTTTTAATCTGGAAATAGATTTGAATATATTTTTGGATGTTATCTTACTGTTGCATCTTCAAAAACAATTGGTAAGGAAAAAGTATAAAATGGCTGTATTTTGAATCAGAGTAGATTAGCTACTATTGAGAGAACTGATTGTAAACATATTACACATCGCTTGAAACTTAAATAATGTAGCAGTAAATCCATCACTTCTTGGCCCTGTTGTGTCATCATCTTCCGTGGCTGTACCATTCTGCTACCCAAGAGTGAAGTAAAAGCCTGACCTAAGAACTTTAGTGTGCTAATAGAAGCTTGCTGCCACAGGAGAACTTGCATTTCAATTGCCATGCACATGCACTACTAAATTGGACTCTTGAAATTGCAAGGTAACTTTTCAAGCCATCACCTCAAACTGAATTTAGCCTAACTCATCTATGAAGATTTTTTCTAATGTGTTCTTTAACTTTGTTTTTTTTTTGTATAAATCTGTGAATGTAATTTTGCTCTCAAATGATTTCTTTATATCTAATCCTATCTCTTATGCTTCTAACGTTCTTTAATTTTGGTGCGGTCTTTTATTTATACTTGAATTTATGTGTCCATTTTGTTTATTAATATGCTAATCTCACACAATCTGACGAGTTGAATTTTCTAAAATTCTTTCTTCTTTTTAAGTAAGCCTTCATTAATTAAGTTTAATAACGTTCCCTTAAAATATAATATATTAATTAATTAATATACTTGCCAGATTGTTTTTTGAGTCAACATTTTATTTATGATAAAAATATATTTGTTTAACTCTGGATTTTCTACCCGGGGAGAATCCAGAACTCAAGCTAATTAACACTCTGAAACCTTATTTATTTTAAAATATTATTTATTCAATTATGAAAGTGTGACTTATTATTTGTTTTCTATATATAACTGCTAGTTTTTATTTTATTGTTCCATACTCTTAAAATATCAAATACAGTATTTAAATATTCCTGTAATTATAAAATCAACAAAGGTGAGATTGATTTATTTAAAAATAGCAGAAAAGGGATGGGGGTAAATCTTAATGTTTCTTTTACTAAAAAAAATCTTCATGTATATTTTATTAAATGAAATTTTCTCTCTCTCCCTCTCTCTCTCTCTCTCTATATATATATATATATATATATATATATATATATATATATATATATATATATATATATATATATATATATATATATATATATATATATATATATATATATATATATATATATATATTATAGTGGCATAGCATGTTATTTATATAAATTATAGTATTCAAGCAAGGGTAATTTATTTATAAAGCAGTAAATCTTATTTCATGTCATTAGTGACATTCATTAGTACTGCATTACTGACATTTGGCCTTATCTTCGTGTTATATATATATATATATATATATATATATATATATATCTTAATCTGGGGGTATATATATATATATATATATATCTTAATCTGGGGGTTGCGACAAGTTCAAACCCATAGATTTCTTCTCAAGCCTTGTCCTGAGAATAGAGAATCTTCCCAAGACTTTATTTCATATAAAATGCCTCTGGAGGTGATACTGTAAGTTTGGCACACACCATGCATATTCACTTCATATAAAAGGGCCTCTGGCTGTGATTCCCATAAGTTTGGCACATGCCATGCCTATTCACTTTCTTCGTATCTAGGCCTGCATGTCGGCAATGATCCACAGCATGCCTATCCACATCGTTCTCATCCAGAAGCATGACCATTTCCTCTTAGTTATTTTTGACCTTTATGTCAATATTGCCAAAACTTTGTATTATTATTATTTCTTTTGCTTATGACCTAATTTTAATGCTGTAATAATATTAAAATTACGCTCTGCTCAAAATATATATAAATGCTAAATATTAATAGCTAGATTAATTACTAATATTATTTTAGTTTTATTATACAATTCCATTGTTGTAATTTGTTATTTGCCTTGGGAAAAATAAAGCATTCATCTTACTATTGTTACAATAATTTTTCATTAATTATTTTGTCATAGATTCAAATATAATCTTTTAAATGTATTTTGTTTATTTTCATGACCTCAGTGGCATGAAAATAGTTTATATCATTTGTATAATGAATTTTGGAATGGTCCTACAAATATATATTAGTCACCATGTTTCAGAACCGTAAATCAAAGCATTATTGGCAGTATTATGTAATTCTTTCTAATAATTGCTTGGCATCTTAATATTGGACCCACCACAGGTGTGTGCTTATTTGCTTATTTATCATATATTATTTAGCTAATAAAGAGCATATGAGAAATATAGCATGAATGACAATATATAATTATCTATCATTTGGTAGACCGCTTGCTCATTCACGCACATACTAATGTATATACTTAATTTATAAATGTATGTAAATAATTTGTCATTATATGAAACTATATTTTATTGTCTAACTTGGTTGAGTAGTTCAAATTCCTCTTTTCTCCACTTCCAAACATACAGCCATGTATATGTATATTTTTATTTTAGTCATAGTTAACAGATGTCTCATTGTTTTGCTCAGCTTTGCTAGTCAGCTGGATTAAAATTAATTCTCATGTAACATCACTATTATGTTATTTATTAGATGTTAGATCTGGGGCTTAGAGAGTGGGTTCGAATTCAGGCTGTTCCCTGACCTAAATCTCAGGCTTGACTGGGTTTGTAGTACATTTTGTGAGTTCCAGCTCATGTTAGATGGATAAACATATTTTGACCGATACATAGGATTTTTTTAATGCTAATTAAAAATACCTTCCCCAGATTAAAACAATAGTGCTTCCAACCCTTTAATTATTTTTAGACAATTAACAGTTGCATCTGCCATTTTGGATTTTACAAAATATACAGTTTAAAAGAAAAAAAAAAACAAGCAATGTAAAAAAGAAAAAGGTTAAAAAATAATATATAATAAAACATTTAAAACATCAATCTTTTGATAGTAAGTTTTTGCTTCTATATATACATACTTGAGCTGCACCTATGTATTTTAATAAAATGAATTAATAATCATAAAATTAATAATAATAAAAATGTTATTTAAAAGTTAAAAATTTATAATTTAGACATGCATCTCAAATATATATACATATGACAAAGGGAGTGGGATGGGAAATAGGGTTCTGAATATAGGTTAATAAGTGGAAACATGACGCTCAATCTTAAGCTAAGATTGACTGCTTCATTTAAGAGTGGCATTTATCTGTACTGTGTTACTGACATTCAGCCCCAAGTTGGGTACCAAGCCTGGGAAAAAAATCCTATGTACTGGTCAAAACATGTTTATCCATCTAACATGACCTGAAACTCACAAAATGTACTTCAAACCCAGTCAAACCCGAGATTTAGGTCAGGGACCAGCCTAAATTCGAACCCACTCTCTAAGCCCAAGATCTAACACATAATAAATAACATAATAGTGATGGCACATGAGAATTAATTATAATCTGGCTGACTAGCAAAGCTGAGCAAAACAATGAGACATCTGTTACCTATGACTAAACTAATATATATATATATATATATATATATATATATATATATAGTTTAGTCATACAGCCATATATATATATATATATATATATGGCTGTATGTTTGGAAGTGGAAAAAAGAGGAATTCAAACTACTCAACCAAGTTAGACAATAAAATATAGTTTAATATAATGACAAATTATTTACATACATTTATAAATTAAGTATATACACTAGTATGTGCATGAATGAGCAAGCGGTCTACCAAACAATAGATAATTATATATTGTCATTTATGCTATATTTCTCATATGCTCTTTATTAGCTAAATAATATATGATAAATAAGCACACACCTGTGGTGGGTCCAATATTAAGATGCCAATCAATTATTAGAAAGAATTACATAATACTGCCATTAACGCTTTGATTTACGGTTCTGAAACATGGTGACTAACAGATATTTGTAGGAGCATTCCTACATCTGGGATTTCTTACAGTTGCATGGGTGTGCTAGCATGTTTGACCTGTTTTGTAGAAAACTTATCAGTAATTCTTACTGGTGAGGGGCTTCTTCTAGTTATGCCAGGTTGTGGGTCATTTAATCATTGAAACTGTAATTGATTCTCAACTTCCTTTTTAATTAAAGATGCATAGTCTTGTCATTTGCTATTGGTAGATAGTATGATACATTCAATTTCCCTTATGCTATCATTGGTTGGGTCTTGCCTCTTGTGTATCTCATCAATTGTTTTTGTAGTACTTCCTCACTTCCTTTCCATTGCTCATAGAACACTGTCCTTTTCCTCCTTGCATTCTTTTAAACTTTTGTGGATTTCCTTCGTCATTTCTGTTCTCAAGTCCTGTGCATCCCTTTGGGTTTGAGCCATTATGCTCTGGAAAAAGGTGATCAGGGTTCTCACTTTGATAAGAAACTATAGAGTCATGTTTGAGTTTATGGAGAAGGGGAAGCGGATCCTTTATTATGACCTCCAAAATTTGTTCCTTTATGTTTTCTTCTTACACTGGAATGCTGGCATCAACATCCTCAATTTCCTTTTCTTCTAGGCTGTTATCCATTTGGATTTTAAAAAGTTTGATACAATAATGGTAATAATGCTGATCTTAGAATTCAAAGTTATTTTACCAGAACTATGACTCACTGAAACTTTAATACAATCTTAAATAACTAGAATGTAAACATATTTTTATCTTGGAATTTATACAATCACTAATTTGAGGTTTGCTTTATTTAAAATGAACTATCTTGCTTTCCACATTCATTATAGAAAACTGATTTAAATGTAATAGTGTTTTAAATGCATATCTTTCATATCTTGTAATATATATAAAATAGATTTATTTATAATCTTTTAAAGAGGGCTAATAATATTTTATTGCTGATTGGCTCTTGGCAGACCAATTAACATACTTTTATTTTGTTATTAAATGCCTTGCATTTAGCCGCATCAAAAATGAATTCAAGAAAATAACCAAGTTGTATAAACAAAGACTTAACTTATTTTGTAACTCAATTCTTTAATAAATTCCTGTAATATTATTATTTTAAATAAGCTTAGTTTATCATCACTCCAAATCTCTAAGGTTAATTAATTACTCTTTTTATTTATAATATTTCTTTGATTTAATTCACTTCTTAGTAATTGTTGCCAGAAAGAATTATCATTATTATGGTTCAAACCATTAGTAATCGATATCCAATCACCTCTGTACCATTCTGCAATTCACTAAATCATTAATTTCTTATATAAACCTTTTATTATTTTGAGTCTCTATGTGAACCATGACCTCCAGCTGGGATGGAATAAAACCAAGCACTGCAAGTGTCATCACAAATGTTATCCATTAGTCAGAGAGGCAATAGTTCAGGCAAATAGGTTAGGATTCACCCTTACCCTGACATATGTATCTTGTACATGGTTGGATTCAAGGTACTTTTGCTTGGATTATTGGTCTTGTTGAATGAATACACAATTTTGACTGGCACAATATATATATTGATATTATTTTTCTCAATCTTAAAGTATTACATATTATTAAAACACTTGTAAATCAAATTGTATATGTCTATGCACATGCATGTGACTAATTTAATTACATTTAAGTTCATGGAACTCTCATCCAAATTTTGATCTATCACTCAGTGTAAGATCTTCCAGACCCATTTTTCTTACTATACATATGTTTAATCAGAAATTTGATTTCATTAAGTGAGTTATTTATATGTAGTCAGATATATTCTATGATTTCTATAAAATATTATAATATTTCAAGTCTCTTGATCAATTGATAACCCAAGTTTTTAGAAACATACATATATAGTGGGGAAAAGTTGTTTGAAGAACTTTACACTGAGAATAATATTAATAACAAGCTTGGAGAAGTACTTGACAAATATGAATAAATATTTAATAGTGTTTGTTTGAAGGTTTGTGGTGATGAAATTTTAGATGTGCTTATATGTTAAACTATTTTCATCATCTAACATTAAATATTGATGTCTTTAAATAATTTTAAACTTTATTTAAGTTTTCCAATTACATTCCACAATTAATAATAGCATAAAGGTTAGTACATACATAACATTTTAAGTTATATTATTATTCTCTCTTCTTCAAGTGTTGTTGACTTGAACAGAGGCAGTATTAGCATAGGAATTAAACCAAGAGCAGATTATTGAGTACTGAATTTTAAAGTAATGCTATATCAAGTGAGCCATTTTGCTAAAGGCAACATTCAGTAAAAATTTCATATAGTTGTCTATGAAATTATTTCTGTCCTCCACTTTTTCCTAAAATCTGAGTTAAAAAGTGATTTTCAGACATTATATATTGTCACTGTAGATTGACTTATGGGATTGTTTTCCATTGTCATGTGTGACCTATGTATATACCAATAAACATATGTTGAACTATTAAGCATCACATGATCACCATCAATTATACTAGCACAAGCCAGAAACTAGTCTGGGGATATTGGATGAGTAGGCATTAAATAGGGATTTCATGAATAAGACTTCTGGCATCCATTGATTACTCTGGTTGGAACAGGGTGGCACTACTGTATGGAGAGTTTTGCTTTGTTTATAAACATATGTTTACTTGGAAAATACAAACATATTGTATATTGAGAAATACAAAAGAAAATTTAAAAAAGCTGATTATGAAACAATAGCAAATAATCTCAGAAGTCAAATTAGTATTGCAATTTATAATAGCCTGGAAGTCACTAATTAATTTTGCTTTTAAAGAATAGTTGATAAATCAGAAGGACTCTCATAGATAAATATATGAAGTTCTACTGAATGTTCTTTGACAAAATGATTTAGTTGGTTAGAGCTTAAACTTAAAATTCAATATTCAACAATCTAAGAGTTCAGGCTCAATTTCCATGCTAATACTATTATGTCAGGCCAGCAACACCTGCTGAATGTATATTGGAAAATTCAATAAAGCTTAATTTTTTTTCTAAAAACTTTCAATATTTAACATTAGATTATGAAAATATTTCAGCATATAAGGAACTCTAAATATTTAATACAAATAATATATGCAACACATACACTAAGAAAAGCTTGTTTATTACTTTAAAATAAAATGTCCAATACATCAACATAGTATGCTGAGGTGTTTTTGACTAACTGGTAGTCATACCTATAACTATGATTATGACTATCAGTTAATCAAAAGCATCTTCAGCATACAATGGTAAAGTATTTAACATTTTTATTTTAAAATTTTAAACAAGCTTTTCTTGTATACGTATTGTATGTATAATTTATATGAATTACATTTTTTCGAGAAAAGTTTAAAACTATTGGAATAACATCTAAATATTTAATAAATGTGCTTACTAATTTATTACATATATATATATTAATGACATTTTTTTAAAAAATAACGTTTTTTCCTTAACTTGTATGAATTGGTGGCAAATGGTTAGCAAAGCTGCCTTACAAGCAGTTGTCCCTGGTACGCTTTCCGGCTGATGCTTTGACACATGAAAAAAAAAAAAACTTTTATGATTTTTTAATATATATCTTTTGAAATTATTATATAGTTGTTTTCATTATTTTTTTTCTTCTATAATTTATAAAACAACAATTTACATTTCTTTGCAATATTTGGCAAAATAATTTATATTTGATTCCATTAATTTTATTGTAAAGGACTTCATTTTTTTTTCTTTGCAAAAATATTCAATTTTTTCAATTGCACAAATGTCTTTTACCCGCACTTTATTTGAGACCAATATTAATCATGATACCAATAATAATGCAAATTGATAAAAACTCATTGTAATTTAAGTAACAAATTTTCATAGTTTTATAATCTTCAGCATAAACAAATTAAATATTTATATAAAATACTGCTTCTTTTATTTAAATCATTAAAAATATTGATATTAAGATAGAAAACACATTAACCCTTAACGAGATATGTATTATCTAATACAAACCCATCATTAACAAAAAACGCAAGTTTAGATTATATTTAAGCATTCAATTTATTGCTGTGTTCTAATGCAGAATGTGGAATTATATATTAAAGTTATTTTAATATGATCATAAACAATCATACTTCATTTTTAACAACCCCTGAATATTAAATGAAACATCAGTTAATAAATAAAAAGATCATAGATTAGCATAAATGAAATTAGACCAGCCTTTACTATAAATGGTAAAATCGTGTTAGTACATATAGATTTCATGTTCTGCATTGCACACGTCAATAACTTAAACGTTTAAATTTCATCCATACTAAAGAACAGGTGGCCCACATTTTTCTTTCACATTTATTGATAGATTTACATTAGTTTATACGTAGCATTCTGGGGCTTTACAGTAACTTTTTTTTTTACATTTCATTTATGTTATTTATTTATATTTAAAATATGGATAGCTAATATAATAATTTTATCGCATTCTGAGAATTTATAATATTTTCAAGATATAATTTCCATCTTAAATCATTAAATGTTTTTTGTTTTTATATTTGTTCTTTATTTACATATATAGAATTCTATATTTTTGTGAAACTGAAAAAAAAACAATTGATCGCAAATTCATTGCTAATTATATATTAAATGAATTTAATTTATATTTTCAATTTAGATAGCTAAGAGATATTTAAGTTTATAGATTATATATATATTAGTACATTTTGCACAATATTCTATCATGACTTATGTAATTAAATTCTAGATAAAAAAAAACTGTATACTCTAAATTGCTTAAAGTAAAGGCAATGTTAAAACGTTCAGTAACATTTAGTTATAAGTATTAATAACATTGTTCTATATAATTATTAAACATGCTTTATATTCACAATGACATGACATAAATATAAATTCACCATACAGAAAAACATTATTTAAAGCCTGAGTATCATATATTGATGACATATCTGCAATTACTTTTAATGATAGTCAAATAATGTCAACTTTTCATTGAAATTTTATTTAGAAATAAAAAGACATTATTCCATAAAACATAAGGTGAACCTAGTTTTAAACGTTATCTTATTTATGTAACACATTCTAATCCAAAAAAGAAATCTAAATCCTACTGTAATTCTTTCTTATTTAAAAAAAAAATACATTTTATTATACAGAACTATAATATAATGTGCCACCATATTTAGTAAAGTTCTACATTTTGCTAAGAAAAAAAATTTGTAAAGCCTTGGTGGCCTAGTAATTAGCATAGCTGCCTTCCAAGCAGCTGTCATGGGTTTGCCTCCCGGTCAACACATTTGACATATGAAATATATATATACCTTTTTTTTTAAATTAATAAGCATGAAGTATTTCTACTGAAAAATAATAAAATCAAAATAGCTTTGTTCTGAATGACTTTTTTTAAAAAAAATCTTATTTGAACAAATTTACAGAAATATAGCAACAATTTTGTTACAAATATTTGTCTTCACGTTTGAAATGAAGCCTTCTTGTGAATGTTAAACTTTTATAGTTATGCTAAAAAAAATGTTTGTTTATTGTAATAGCAACAAATGCTGATTTTAGAATGATTTTTAAATCAAATTAACCACCATAAATAAAAAATTATATTTTTTGGTTGTTAGATGACATCTCTATCTTTTAGAATGAATTCTAATTAAATATGTTAAAACTTACAATACTGTTACTAAATACATTTAAAATTATTTCCTGTTTTTTTTTCAACTCAATAAGGATATAGCATGATCAAATTAATTGCATTTTTGATATTTTTTCTTAATTTTATTTTGGCCATCTGATAAAATATTCATACCCATTCTGGTATTCTGACAAAATGACAACTGCTAATTTGTACTTCTCTTCAGCTCTATCACCTTTTATAAACATGCCTTATGAACAGATGGTAAATGTAGTACTTAATAAATTTTAACTAATGATTTATTATCCAAATCTATAGTCTAATATCTGGCTTAATGTCTTTATAAATAAGAAATTTGAAATGGATCTAATGCACCTGGAATTTTTCTGTCTTGCATAAATATATAGATCTAATTCCAGATCCATATTTATATATTTTACTGTTTTCATATTCTTTGGCCAAGATTCATATCCCCCCCCCAAAAAAAAAAAAAAACCAGGACTTTACCCCACTTTGCCCAAAGTTATTCAAATGATAATTATTTATTCTTCCATATACTGTAAGTCAATTGTTAACTGAAAATAAATATAAAAGCAAAGTTAAAGAATTTTAAAATTTCTATAGCAAGAAGGCCATGAGTGGTTTAGGCTAGTTGAAAGAGTAATGTACTGAAAATATATTGCTTCTTAAATCAATTCTGACTGAAAACATAAAATATAATCTTAGTTTGATCAACTGAATAATACTGTAGTAATTAGTTTTTGTTATTTGCCTGTTAAAATTTAATGTCACTTGTTTTTTTGCCATGAACAACTTTCCTTTAAATAAATAAATATATAAATAAAAAATCTGTAACACTTTTTTATATCATAGAGAATTGTCAGGTGACAATGTGTAAAAATGAGTATAATTAGTGAATGATTTAAAATAAAAAAATAGATTATCATGCCACTAAGTAAAAAGTATTAGGAACTATTTACAAATTTTTGTCATTGTTATGTTTGAAATTATAAAGAATAATTATAATTTTTAAAAAAAGTTTTAAATTTTAAAACAAATGAAATGTAATAATTTCTAATTTAAAAAAAACTTGATAATAATCATGTATCTATTTATTAAAATATGACTATAGCTAAAAATAGTATTTAAATATATATATATATATATATATATATTTAATATACTATATTATATATATATATATATATATATATTAACATGTGTTACTGACATCATTGAAAAAATTAAAAGACTTAAGTGGAGTTGGCTGAACATATTGCTAGAAGAGATTATAATAAATGGACAATTGAAATCTTAAACTGGATTCCAAGAGATTGTAAAACACTCAGAAAAAGACCACATGTGAGATGGATGGAATAAGAAATTGTGCAGGGGTGATGTGGAGAAGAGAAGCTAAAGTTCAGAGAAAATGGGCTGAACTTGGAGAGACCTTCATCCTGCAGTGGCTTAATAATGGTTATTGATGTTGATGATGATGATGATATATAAATATTAAAGTCAGATATGTTGCTTATCTTCTGTTAATGTAATAATATCCCCCAGGATGATTAGCAGACTCAAGAGATAAAGTTCTCTGAATTAAAATTTAACTTTTTTAGTAATGTTCAAATTAAACAATCAGAAAGGATGCTTTTTTAAAACTTAATATTTATATTTAAACTATTACAAATTAATATTGCTATTCTAACTTGAGAGAAAAAAGAGAGAAATGATAATAGAAATTAATCTGTTAATACATATTTATCTATTTCACATATTGTTATATTAATCACCTAATGTGATATCTTGTGGTAGTAGTTTTAATATATTCAACAGATATACTCAATAGAGTGAAGATATTCATTTATATGAGTAGTTTCAATAGCATCAAATATAGCATTATATAAAACATATCAATTGATGCTAAAACGTTGCCATTACATTCTTGGATTATTAAAGAGAATAATTTTTAAATGATAAAGAATTACTTAATGTATGCCTTATAACTATAAAATAAATATGGTAGATAATTTTTATATAGAACTACTTTGGAAAAATAATTTATATTACTATAATAAAGCACTGTATATTTTAACTTGATTGGAATCTATGTTGCATTTTAATCTTTAAGTTCATATTCAAAAAGACGTCAAGATACATGTTTGTAGACTGATTAGACATGTATGTTGAAAATTTCTAAATATTTTCTACCATGGTTTGATTAATTATCTGAGTTTTTTAAACAGAATTAAAAAAAATCATAATAAATGACATTTAAAAATTATGAAAATTATTTTTTGAATTAGTATCAATTGAACAGTCATCTATACAGTGCAAATATAGAAGCCATAAATCCATACTTTTGTTTTAAATTTAATCAGATTTAATGTGAATTATGAATGAAGTCCATCTTGGAACTAAAAAAAAATGCTGGATAAATTTTGATGATGATGCAGCTTAACAAAAGATTAATTAAAACTAGATTTGTATGAAGTGAGGACAGAAAGTCATTATATTTAAAACTGAAGTAATAAATTCTAATGTAAGTGTTCTAAGAAGTTTGTTAGTGCTCAACTGAGATTTAAATATTTCTAACTTATTTTTTTCTTAATAAAAGTAAAAATAAATCTCCTTTTAATAAAAGAATTTTATAATAATTCACCATTTGAGTGTTGAAATGCCAAATATCTCCTGAACAATTATATGATGATTACTGTTGTAATTATTTTTGCAGATATGTATGTAAAAATATCAGTAAATATATTGAATAAATTACTATCATTAAAAAAGTCTTTAATAGATATAAAACGTTATTGACAAATTGTTATGATTAGAATAAGAAAAAAAAAAGTTAAATATTTCATTTAGTATATTGTGAATAAATTAGGATAATTAAAAAAGGTAGAGAGATTGAACTGAAGACTTTGGAGATGAACATTAAAAATAAATGTATTTAATGTTAAATTTTTAAAGATAACAAATAAAATAATAATTATGTATGAGATTATAAAGTGGTATAAAAATTGAATTGCATGTATCTTTACTTATTAGTGAATTATAAAAAATAATATGCTAACAAATCTGTCAAGAATGAAAAAAAAAGAGCTAAGAGAAAAAAATCTACTGATTATTTAAGGATGAAATAATTATGAATGTACAAAAGTCAAAGCAATTATTAGGAGCAATTGGAGAAAGTTGTGGAATTGATGATCAAAACGTGATAGTTTGAACATATGTAATCTAATGATTAATTGTTTCCTATAGAATGTAAAAACTTTATAAACCAATAATAATATTAAATATAGTAATAAAGTTCCAAGCATTAACTCTATTAATGTAATTTCCTTCTGTAGCAAAGTAATTCACACTGTGACAAAAACGAATCGATTTTAATTTGCCAAAATGTAATATATTTGACAATGCTATTTAGAGTGAGTGTCAAATCAACAAAGATATTAATGCAGTCTCATTTAAATCAACTTATAAAGTAATTCCACAAGGCAATCATTTTATAAATAAACAATCAAACAGTAAAATGAGTAAATATTACATGAAACAATGATAATAATATGTGATAACTGAAACAAACATTTCCAATCCTATCTATATTAATATTGAAACAGACAGATCGGAGAACCGATCTTCCGGTACAATATTAATAGAGGTATGTACAGTAATATAACTAAAACTTAAAAATATATTGCTCAATTATTACATATTACTAGCATTGCATAATATATATATATACATGATAATCCAATATTCATTTACTGCTTGTGAAATCAATCTATATATTATATGCTGATGACGTCAAACATTTAATTAGTAATAAAATAAGAAGAATTTACTGTAACCTTAATGCAATAATGAAGATTCAATAATATTTATAATAATTTTAAATTCTTACTATATCCACAGTAGGCCTCAAGTCCACACTGCATACATCTATTGGGTTGCCGTTCTCCACACTGACAGTTATTGTCATCTATGCAACATGCACAGTTCGTACTATTGTCAAATGGGCAAACACAACCACTTTCTGTTTGAGTCCATAAATCCACCTGATTAGCTGCAAATGATAAAAAAAGATCATATTATTTTTAGCTTATGTTATTCACATTTTTAATTTCTTTGTTAACAAAAAAATAAAATAAATTAGAAAAATAAATGAATTAAATTTAGTTATTTATTTTTTAAAATTAAAAAAAAAATGTCAATTTTAGTTTTTAAATTATACTAGAAAAAAAAAAGAAAGAAAGAGAAAGATCTTTAATCATTCAATATTGCTCATCCAAATATAATGAAGATAAATGGAGACACAAGTCTAATAAAGAATAAATTGAATCAAACGTATGAATGTTGAATTTTAAAATAGCAACTAATGTTTTTTTTTTTGTTTTCTAATATCCACAACTAATAATCCAAACCAAAAATAAAATAAACTACTAATTCAGATTTTTATTTAAAAACAAATTAAAAACAGAGTACAGACAAAAATAAATTTTAATATGTTTACTTTTTTTAATTAATAAATTAAGTAATTTTCAGATAAGATTACGTAATCCATAATTATGATAATGAATTCATTGAAAAAAAAAAAAAAACGCAATCTAAAAATAAAAGATTGCTTTGATATAATACTTGTCAGAAATAAGAATGCTTAAAAGTCTGCTTTAAGGATTACTGGTCGTATTTTTTTTTAAAAATATCAATCCAAACTTGAAGTAAAAGAAAAATACATTGTGATAGAATAGCTAAGAAAATGTGATTTGATGATAATACTTGTTAAAAATAGTTTCTGTCTACTCTAAGTATCTATCAGAGTATTCAATTAAGATTCTGTCAAATGAAATACATAACAAAGCAAACACGTTATTGATTTATTGTTTTTAGCGTAGAACTAGACACGAGAGCTTATCAAAGAAGGTGTGACTAAAATAGTACTAAAATAAATATAAAAAAGGCAGTAAACTTACAAAGTAATAATGATCACGAATTACTGTTTATTTTTAGGTTTTACAATATATATATATATTACGTACCCGGAGTGGTTTGGTGCAGTTGTAATAGCAAATTTTTGAAAACAAGGCTATAGATTATGGATAAGTCAAATTTTTAACAGTACAAAAAATATAAATTTCTACACAAAAATTGTAAATATATTACGATACTAAAAACATGTAGTCGTGACTTTTTATTAGGCACCCCCCCACCCTATTGAAAAAAAGTATAGCATTTTGAGTTGTAAACACAGGAAGCAGCTCTAATATGTAAATACCTGCCATTTTTTTAATGCTCAAATTTTTTATGAACTCTTAAGAAATAAACAATACCTATTTTTTTAAATGTTAGAAAAACTTAATTCCATACTGTGAATAAGTTTACAATATTTTGATAAACATTATTATAATAATACTAACTTAATTTTTTCCCCAATATTAGTAAATGTATAATCATTACAAATCTATGATAATAAAAACATCTTGCAAATAAATATTTAAAAATAAAATACTTTTTAAATATAAATATATTTGATATTAGTAAGAATAATATTGTAATGTAACTAAGAATTATTTAAAAAAAAAATGCTCTGAGAAAACATTTTTCATTAAGAAATATGAGTTAGAATGAAATTTTACTGCAATCTTTACTTATTTTTAATGCACTTTTTCTTATAGCGATTATTATTAGTAAACTTTTAAAAGGTGGAACAATAGGGGGGAAAAGCTTCTTATATAAAACAAAAAGAGTATATATCAATTTATACTCAAATAAAGATTTTAAAAATGGAATGGTGAAAAATGGCATAAAAGCCAGCAAAAAAAAAAAAGATATAAGAATGAAGAAGAAAGGAAAGAAAAAAGAAAAAGAACAATATTAGGGTAAAATAGAGGAATAAAGAGAGGCAAAGAGAAAGAGAAAAAAGAAAGAAAAAGGAGTCAACAGAAAAATTCTAATGTCAACATATAAAAATAATGTTATATAGCTTCATGAGTATCAGTAAAACAAATAAAAATGATTTCATTTTACTTTTACACTAATTCATTTTACAAACATTTTTCTTCACAATATTCTACATTAAGCCCTGGAATTATTTATTTAATATTGAGAAATGTTATTAAAAAGTACAATAATAGTAATAATAATAAGTCAGATGTCACATGTTTTATATATAGCTTGCACTTACAAATATGTAAAATTAGGGCGTGCTAATAGCTCTAAACAAGCTTTTTTTTTTATTTATGATAAATGCTACTACAAGAGAAGACATTCAAATCATTTTTATCTTGGATTGTCCCCATCCCCAGACTGGTTTCAACCTATGGGTCTCTTCAGTGAGGAGTTGGGACATTAGATTTAAAAAACCAACTCAAGCAAAGCATTTATCTAAAAGTTAATTGTTAGAAGAAGATCTGAAACTTTTAGACATCTACATGTCTTTAAAGTCAGCTCTCCAACTGAAAAAATCATATGGGCCTGAACTTAATTCAGATACTCCATATATTAGTAGGCTTAGCCATTTAATTTAGCCAAAGCCACAACAGCAAAATAATAATAGTAATAATAATAAGTCAGATGTCACATGACTTATATATAGCTTGCACTTACAAATATGTAAAATTAAGAGCGTGCTAATAGCTCTAAACAAGCTTTTTTTTTATTTATGATAAATGCTACTACAAGAGAAGACATTCAAATCATTTTTATTTTGGATTGTCCCCATCCCCAGACCGGTTTCGACCTATGGGTCTATTCAGTGAGGAGTTGGGACATTAGATTTAAAAAACCAACTCAAGCAAAGCATTTATCTAAAAGTTAATTGTTAGAAGAAGATCTGAAACTTTTAGACATCTACATGTTTTTAAAGTCAGCACTCCAACTGAAAAAATCATATGGGCCTGAACTTAATTCAGATAATCCATATATTAGTAGGCTTAGCCATTTAATTTAGCCAAAGCCACAACAGCAAAATAATAATAGTAATAATAATGTCAGATGTCACATGACTTATATATAGCTTGCACTTACAAATATGTAAAATTAAGAGCATGCTAACAGCTCTAAACAAGCTTTTTTTTATGATAAATGCTACTACAAGAGAAGACATTCAAATTATTTTTATCTTGGATTGTCCCCATCCCCAGATTGGTTTCGACCTATGGGTCTCTTCAGTGAGGAGTTGGGATATTAGATATAAAAAACCAACTCAAGCAAAGCATTTATCTAAAAGTTAAATGTTAGAAGTATCTGAATTAAGTTCAGGCCCATATGATTTTTTTCAGTTGGAGAGCTGACATTAAAGACATGTAGATGTCTAAAAGTTTCAGATCTTCTTCTAACAATTAACTTTTAGATAAATGCTTTGCTTGAGTTGGTTTTTTAAATCTAATGTCCCAACTCCTCACTGAAGAGACCCATAGGTCAAAACCGGTCTGGGGATCGGGACAATCAAAGATAAAAATGATTTGAATGTCTTCTCTTGTAGTAGCATTTATCATAAATAAAAAAAAAGCTTGTTTAGAGCTATTAGCACGCTCATAATTTTACATATATGTAAGTGCAAGCTATATATATAAGTCATGTGACATCTGATTTATTATTATTACTATTATTATTTTGCTGTTGTGGCTTTGGCTAAATTAAATGGCTAAGCCTCCTAATATATGGAGTATCTGAATTAAGTTCAGGCCCATATGATTTTTTCAGTTGGAGAGCTGACTTTAAAGACATGTAGATGTCTAAAAGTTTCAGATCTTCTTCTAACAATTAACTTTTAGATAAATGCTTTGCTTGAGTTCGTTTTTTAAATCTAATGTCCCAACTCCTCACTGAAGAGACCCATAGGTCAAAACCGGTATGGGGATGGGGACAATCCAAGATAAAAATGATTTGAATGTCTTCTCTTGTAGTAGCATTTATCATAAATAAAAAAAAGCTTGTTTAGAGCTATTAGCACACTCTTAATTTTACATAAAAAGTACAATAAAAAAACAAATAAATCTTTGTTTATTTCATAAATATTTTGTTTTGTAAAAAATTAATTATTTGAATTACGTTTTATATTTATTAATTTTATTTATATATATATAATATTTAAATATATGTATATTGTCTATGGCTGCAGAAAGGAGTTTGCTATTAACTGAAAGAAGACTATTTGATTCCTCTTGGAGGCCTTAAAGTAACTGAGCAGAGCAAATTCCTAATGTCCACTCCATATGTTCTTGTCGTTGCAGCTGTTATTACTATGTGATTATTCATATAGTATATGAACATGGATGGGCTGCTCACCAACATGCATTAGCCAGCGTGGTGAGTTTATTGGCTTTTTACCTCTGAGTTTAAGATCAAGAAACACCATGGTCTTTCTTCTTAGTGACTGATAAGGTAGAATTAATGTTTGTGTAAATGATAAATATTTTTCCAATACATATATACAATTATGACAGACAAAAATAAAGCAAGGTCCTTATTCACAGGAGGCTGTAAAGTCACCAACCATGGCAGCAGTTGGTGGCCGAAGGCGGAGAGTGCTAAGAATCCACTGATTGCGGACCCAGGCTGCCATTTGATGATGACTTTTTATTTAGGTACTTACAACTGCAGATCACTTTCAAGTGAAGAAAGATTGCAAGAATTAGAAGAAAAACTGTCTTATATTAAATGGGACATTATTGGACTTTGTGAAGTTAGAAGAAAAGAAGAAGAAACAATTGATTTAAAAAGTGGACATATACTCTATTATAAAGGCACACATATTGGAAATACAAGTGGAGTAGGATTCATTATTAATAAAAAGTGGAAGAACAATATTGTGGAGATTGATGGTGTATTGAACAGAGTGGCAAGATTAGTTATACAACTTAATAGCAGATACCAAATGCAGATAATTCAGGTTTATGCCCCAACAAGTTCTCATAGTGATGAAGTAGTAGAAGATTTTTATTTGGATGTACAAAAGGCTTTTGATCAGAGTAAATAATATTTTAAATTTGTTATGGGAAACTTTAATGCTAGAATTGGTAGACAAATGAAAGATGAAATTGCTGTAGGTAATTTTGATTATGGTAATAGAAATGAGAGAGGACATAGACTTGTGGAGTTTGCAGAAAAAGAAAAACTTTATATTATGAATTCATTTTCTGAAAAAAATGTTAAAAGGAAATGGACATGGAAGCATCCAAATGAAGGTACAGCAGAATTGGATTATATTTTGACTAACAGAAAATACATATTTCAAGATTGTAATGTTCTTAATAAATTTAACACAGTAAGTAATCATCGATTATTAAGGTGTAAGTTATGTGTTAATGTAAAACTAGAGAGACAAAAATTATTAAGAAAAACAATATTTACAGTTGATATTCCTAATCTTCAGAAACATTCTAATGAATTTAAATTAGAACTTACAAATAGGTTTCAAGTGTTAGGAGATTTTGAACATGATTCAGATTTGAATGAAATTAATATGAAAATAACTGATACACTTTTAAAAACTGCAACAAACATAGCTGGTAGAAAAAAGCAGCAATTGACTAATAAAATTTCTACTGAGACTAGAGAATTTATTAAGAAAAGAAGGAATATGAAGATATACAAAAATGATGTATTAAAAAGAATTGAATATCTCGAATTTTGTAAAATGGTACGGAAAAGAGTTGAAAATGATATAAGAAAGTATAACTGTGAAATAGCAAGGAAAGCTGCAGAAGAAAATAAAAGTCTCAAAAATATTAAACAACATTTTGGTATTGGTAGGAAATTTATATCTGCAATAAGAAAAAAAGGTGGAATTATTACTATAAAGAGAGATGACATCATGAAATTGGTAGAAGATTTTTATCAAGAATTATATAGTAATAAAGAATAAGTACCTCCTATATCTATTACATCTTCCAAATTGCCCAGAATTTTAAATGAAGAAGTGAGACATGCAATTAAGTGTATGAAGAAAAGAAAGGCTCCAGGAAATGATGGAATTATAATTGATATATTAAAAGAAGCAGGTGAGAAAATAGAAACAATTTTAGCAAAGTTATATACCAAATGTCTAAATGATGAAGATGTACCAAAAGATTGGAAGAATGCAGTAATAATATTGATATTTTAAAAAGGTGATAAAGAAGATATTAGAAATTACAGACCTATCAGCCTTTTATCAGTTTTATATAAAATTTTTACCAAGATAATTACAACTCATCTACAGAGAACTTTGGATCTCCACCAACCAAGAGAACAAGCTGGATTTAAAAGTGGTTTTAGTACAATAGATCATATCCAGGTATTGAGAGAAGTCATAGAAAGGACAAATGAATATGAGTTGTCATTATGTTTTGGATTTGTAGATTATGAAAAGGCATTCGATTCTATACACATTTCTTCAGTGATTAAAGCATTGGATCATCAAGGTATAGATCCAGGATATTGTCATATTTTAAAGAATATTTATAAAAATGCAACAGCAACAATTAAATTACATAATGATACTGGAAAAATCAACATTGAGAAAGGTGTAAGACATGATGACTCCATATCTCCAAAACTCTTTACAGCAGTGCTGGAAGAAGTATTTTGTGGATTAAAATGGGAAACTAAAGGAGTGAAAGTAAATGGAGAGTATTTAAGTCATTTAGATTTCACAGATGATGTAGTTGTTTTTGCAAATAATGCTTCAGAGCTGCAGGAAATGTTGCAGGAGTTAGCAGATGAAAGTAGAAAAGTAGGACTAAAGATAAATGTTAAAAAGACTAAAGTAATGTTTAATCGATTTGTTCAAAATATGAAAATAAAGATTGATTATGAAGAATTAGAAGAAGTTAACAGTTACAAATACCTTGGTCAGATTATTAGTACAGATGGAAACATAATATAGGAAATTAATCATAGAATTAAACTTGGTTGAAGTGCTTTTGGTAGAAATAACTTGATACTAAAAGGAAATATGCCTATGTGTTTTACCAGTTCTTACTTATGGATCTGAGACTTGGACACTTAATAGAAGAGCAATACAGACTTCAGACAACTCAAAGGAGTATGGAGAGATGTATGTTGGGAGTAATAAGAAGAGATCGAAAACGCAATGTATGGGTAAGACAACAAACAGGTGTTACTGACCTTATTGAAAAAATTAAAAGATTGAAATGGATTTGGGCTGGACATATTGCTAGAAGAGATGATAATAGATGGACAATTGAAATTTTAAACTGGATTCCATGAGATTGTAAAGAACCCAGAAAGAGACCACATGTGAGATGGATGGATGAAATAAGAAAATGTGCAGGGGTGTTGTGGAGAAGAGAAGCTAAAGATCGGAGAAGATGGATTAAACTTGGAGAGACCTTCATCGTGCTGTGGATTGATAATGGTTGATGATGATGATATTGTCTATAATAAACTTAATGTAATTATAAGGAACATGAACTCGAACCTTCAAGCTCTTTATATTTATATAATCTATCTTATTGGGTATCAGTTTTATAAGATAGATTGGATAGATGTAGGAATTTGAAAGTTCGAGTTCAAATTCTTTATATATATATATAATACAAATAAATGTCTGTTTATTAAAAAAAAACTATTAAGATATATAAAATTAAAAGCGTGTGAAGCGCTTGAAAGATAAGTTATAGATAGTGCAAAAAATATTAAACGCTAAGCGCTTTTGAGGCCTGGAACTCGAAAGCCCTAAGCGTTTAATATTTTTTGCACTCTCTATAGTTTCTCTTTCTAGCGCTTCACACGCTATTAATTGTATATATTATAATATGGAGAGAGAAGTGTAAAATTCCTAATAGTTTAAAAAACTATTGTAATAACAATAAAAGTAATAAATACAATGATAATAAACTAAATAATCAATATAACGGTAATAAACTATTGTACTTCTGCTGATTGAAAGACTGTATATGACAGTTTATTGCAGTTATATTTATTATTTATATTGTTGTACATATATATATATATATATATATATATATATATACAACTTATTGCTTATATATATATATATATATATATATATATAAAGCAATAAGTTGTTAGACAAAAGAAAAGAAGAGTTTGTAAATGTTTGTGCTTTTTGTTTCCATTTCAATATTGATCATATTGGAAATAAATTTATTTATTGTCTGTATGAATAATATATGTTTTATTAAACTTCTAAATCCAGATTATTGCTGACAAGTAGATGTTATTCTGCTGAAATATTTACAAGATATCATCAGAAACATGTCACTCTTAACTATGTTCTTGTAGAGATTTAGACAATCGTAATTTTAAAGCTTCTTTCTACTTTAGAACTTTTGTAAGTATGAGATAATTTTTGAATTAAATTTTTGATAAAATAGTTTATTTTCTTCTACAACTAAAAACATGAGACTATTTTCTTACATACAGAATATTGTATCAATTCAAGACAAGATCCAATGTATATATGTTATATATTTATGTATAAGTGTATCTATGTATTTACATTTCTATGGATTTATATATACATTATAACAATTTTATTCAACCCCAAAATAAACAAGGACATATCAGATTCTAAAGAAACGAATTCCAATGTATAAATAATACCCCCCCCCCATACAAAGAAACAATTTTAACAAGTCTGAAAATAATTCCGACTTTTTATTACTAATAATGCTACTATTATGATAGTTGTAAAAATGGGGACTTTCTTTGTCTAATTAATAAACAAGCATTGATATAAAAAAGTGATTAATTACAAACTTGTAAAAATGAATATTTTGGAGAAAGATTTACGAAATATTGTTATACTTTGCATATCAAAGTTGGGCTCTTCATAAAATGCTAATATATATATCTCAATGAAACCGTTTTTCATACAACTAGTAAGGCTAGAACATTTAAATTTGAATACTAATTAGGCATCATAGATAAATAATGGGATCCAACAAATACTGTAATTTGCGTCTGCATTAAAAATTCAAAAAGTTTTAATATCTACAATTAGTTATTAATTTTGCTTTGCCAGCATATGCATACATATGTGTGCATTATTCTATTATATTTATTTTTTAATTTATGATTGAAGATAAGTATTATAATTATTAATAATCAAGCAATAACTCCTGAATATTAGTTTGGCGTTGTTTCCCCCCTTTATAACTTTTTTTTTTATTTCAGCTTCATAAATGACATTAATAATCCTAAAATATACAGAAACTTTAGGCGTTAAATATTTAATATTTTATTTTAAATAAATAAATAAATAAATAAATAAATGGAACAATAAAATAAATTGAGCATAATTATCTATAGAGAATATAATCACTCAATCTTCACTACAAAATTTTGGACTAGTTAGAATTTTATTCAAAATATTGCAACTTGATAATTTGTTATGACAATAGGAAAAAATATATCATCAAAAATATAAAAAGTGAATGTAATCATGAAATTAAATGAGTTAGATTTAAAGAAAATGTGAATTAACAATGTTAGTTATATTAAACATTGCCTTTTTTAAAACTGTTTTATTTTATTGTAAATTCACCTTTGTCTTGTAATTTATTAATTATTCCAATTTGATGCTATGAGATCAATTCTGTAAGTGCTTTTATTTATGCTTGGTTATTCTAGTCAAACTATTTTGTTAATTTGCAATTTTTATCATCTTATTCCTCATTCCCTTTTTAACCAAAACACAATATCAATATATTTTAATAAAAAATGATGTATATAACCATGAGTGAATATATATATATATATATATATATATATATATATATATATATATATATATATATATATATATATATATATATATATATATCACTAAAAACAGTCAACACTTAACAAATTCCAATATCAAGAACAATCAACAATTTCAAACTGTTGTCAAGGCATCTAAAAAAGTTCCGTTATTTAATATTTGCATGTATTTAAAGTAATGTGTGTAATTATCACAGGGGATTAAAAATAAGATACACCTGGGCCTCTTTTTATGCAGACTTATTTAACATGATTTTGAAGTTATGCAATTCATGTTTCACCGGAAGTCGAACTCCAATATTGCGCTATTACTTTAAATAATAAATTTTGCGCACTTACGTTATATTGAAAGTAATGGCAAAATTATTGGAATTCCACTTTCAACTTAGTAATTTCAATATTTTCAGTGCTTTATAACAGTAAGATTTTATGCAATAATGAAATTAAAATCATGATTTCCACATTTTATGTATACACACATTAAATTTTACAAGATTATAATGTAAATTTGTTCAAACATTGTGCATGTTAATTTTGCATTTTAAATCACATTCTGTTTTTGCTTTTTAAAAAATAAAGTTTAATCAAATCATTTAGTGTCTGCAAGTTTATTTTTAAAAGGTTAGTAATAGCAGTGAAACAAAATTTGATTTTTAAACGGAATTGAAAATTAAAAAATTAAAGGCAAAAATAAAAGTTTAGATACAGAAGGAAATGTAGAAAAAGATAATGAAACAGAAGTGGAACCTGTTCCTTTCACTTCCAAAATGATTCAAGGTCTTCAACTTTCTAATCAGTTGGCAAATTATTTTCTTACTAATAACACTAATCACAAACGTGCTCTTAAATTCCAACGAGAGCTAAATGGTTGTATGTCTGGATATTGCGAGCTTCATAAACAATTAATAAAATCATCATCTCAAAGATTAATTACTAATTATGTTGTCACTAGAGAACCATTAAAACAACAACATGAGAGTGAAGTTGGCACTAGTTAGAGTTCCTCTTGTGAAGAATCTTTACCAGTTTGCAAATGAACCTGTTTATTGGCAAATAGCATTAATAATTAAAATGTGTATAAAAATATGTAAATTACTGTACTGTAAATTATGCATAAAAATATATTATTTTGAATAAAATTAAATATTATAGTTAAAAAAGTTTGTCTTGTATCAATTTTTTTTAAATTTGAAATTTTTTATTAGTCATATTTTATTTCCTTATTATTTTTTTTTTTGCATGAATTTTAAAGTAATTTTACATTGATGCTTTTCTTTTACGCGAATTTTGAAAAATCACTGACTGCATCCCCCCTTTTTCAATGTAAGTTACATCTATTTTTTGCATGATTTCATTTGTGCATGTTTTCTGAGGAACCTATCTATCCTGTAAAATGAGACCCAGGTGTACTCTCTTTTCTTTGAGATATTTTATTCAAACCTTACTACTAATAAATTTATTTAAATATCTGGTTGTTTCATATAATCATACTCCATTTACATCACTATTATTGAATGCTGGTTCAATTAAAATTAAGTTCTAAATATGACTGGCCACCATTATTTCTAAAATAATCATTGATTAAGGGAGCTACATGTTCATAGCATGCAAACATACATGCAAAATAAATATAGGCCTAATGCTATACTAGTAATTATACATAAAATATAAATTAATATAACATTACAACACTTGCCAAATATCAAAAGATCTATTTGGTAATAGATGGAATCCAGGTTGTGAAAGAATTTTAGTAAAATTTTGTTTTTTGGCTAGTGTTGTAATGAGTGCACCTTAGTCTCAAACTCTAAATTATCACACCCATCCTCCCATGCAATGACTCAGATCACTTTTCATACATTTTTCAAACAACTTTCATTCATCAAGTAAACTAGAGGCATTAAACATCTGGATCTCTATGTCCATGTTTATAATTAGATATTTTTCCATTACGAAATATTTTCATAATATAGGGATTAGATTTTATCTACTTTTAATAGTTTGTAAAAAAGTGATTCATCATTACACTGTGATAGAATTTTCAGTATTTAAAGTAGTGGAGATTTTCTAGATTATAAAGTGAAACCAGGATAATGCTCATTTTTAAATGTATTGTGATTCAGAGTTATAGAATGTAGGTTTCAGAACAATAGTAATGTCTTCTTAAGATATATTGTGATGATTTATTCATGGTGGATGCTTTACTTACATAAATTATCATTCTACCACTCCCCAATTAAACCAGCTAATATTTGTTTTTGGACCACAAGTCATTAGTCTTTTTTATAAGTTAAAACTTTGAAACAAAATTTATAACTTTGGGGTCTCTAGGTATACATACATATTTTTTTCAAAAATCCATCAGTGCACCTATGTGTAATAAAATACAATGCCAATAAAATTATGAGTTTTTGTGGATATATGTTTAGATGGTATTTATTATCTTTGAAAACATTTGTTGTTTTAGTATATACAAACTGACAATTTTTTTAAACAAAGAAAAGAAAATTAAAAAAATGCTAAAACCATCAAATTACTGAAGCTCCTATTAGTAGATTTCAAAATCAATACTCTCTCTTTATTAAACAACAATTTAAGTTTCTTTGAAAAATTAATTTGTAACTGATTTTTCTATTTAATTAGTAATTCCAGACATATATTGGGAATTTAACATTCTTTATATACAATTATCATTGCTTTATTTTATCAAAGAGGTTCCTTTTAATTCATTAAGTATTTCATTTGAAAATACAATCATAGGCCGTTTTTGCTCATTTTTTTTACATTTCTCCTTTGATTGCAAGTTTTTTTGAAAAAAAAAAATCATTCTCCACAAAATTTTCATCTTTAGATAAATGTTATTAAAAGATCAAATTGAAAAACAAAAGTAGTCTTAAAAATAAAATATAAAATTTTGCAAATAGAAAAAATAATATACAAAAATAAAATAATAAAAATAGTGTGTTTTATTTTGTTCTATAATTTAAAATGTATTTAATAAAAAAAACTTATCCTTAATCAAAGCTTTATACATCATGCAAATTTTATTAAAATAGAATGCATTAAAAACTAAAGAATATTAAAAATATTAAGAATACATTTTAAAATTAAACAAATGTTTGAAAGAAAAAAAAACAACAATAAAAACATTAAAAAAACTTTTTCTATAGACACTGTGCAAACTTTTTTTCTTAAAAGAAAAGCTAAACATAAACATAACATATTTATTAAGTAACAAATATTTTATAATTTTACAAAAAATAACAACAAATAAATAAATAAAATATAAATGTATTTTTCTGTTATTATGATGTTATTAGCCTATGATGTCTAAGCAGAAAAAAATATTTTCTTTTCAATACTCATTCAAATATTGAATTATTTTTATTGAAATTTTATCATCAAGTAATACAAATAGATTCTTGACATATAAACCAACTCAACCTACCAGTGGGATATTTATGGAAAAACTATTCAAAAATTAATGTTTCAAAAAACTTCAATGATTCTTCTTCCAGTTAATAGCAAACTCTTTATTGCAACCACCAAACTGCCCATTAATTAATTGTAAAAAAAGCAAAAGAAGACCACATCTGACATTTCCTGGAATGATCTGGAGAGGAAAAACTGGCATAAATTTAGAGAAACTTTCACACTATAAAAGATCATTAATCATTGCTAAAGATTATGATGATATTACTAAATTAATTAATCTAACTTTATTCTTTTTTATTTTTTTTTTTTTATGAATGATGATTTCTTAAGAATTTTTTGTCAGAAATGTAGCAAACTGATAGTTGATTTGCTACATTTGATAATTCCAATATGTATTTTTTATTGTAATTTTATTATTTTTTTACTAATTTTAATGTAAATCTTTATAGTTTCAATGTTTCAAATAAACTGTACCACTTCATTTTCTAACAATTTGTGACCCATTTTTTATCTAAAATTATGCTAACAGTATATATCATTTTTAAATCTTTAAAAGATAAATTTTTGGTATACAAATTAATTTTAACAAAATTAAGAGATATATTTGCTAACTTATGTTGCTAAAAAGACTAGAAAATATATTTAAAATACATCAACATATAATTTCTTATAAATATCTGCTTTATTTAGTTGATTTTTTTTTTTTTTGAGAAAACGGGTGTCACAGAATTTCACTCTTCTCATAATATATTCACATTGTGATAAAACTGCAACTAAAACATGCTTTAATTGTAATTTCTTTTATTTTATGAACTGAATGGATTAATTTTTTATCATGCTTAACTTCAAATAAACAAGAATATTAATTCAATAATATAATAACAATTTTTTCATTCCTAAGTGTAAATTGTATAGAATAGATGTTTTGTTTTTCGAATAGGTGACCGACTAGGAGTTTATCTCAATGAAATACCTCTAAAAATACTCAAGTATTTGTTTGTCAATATAGTACTGATTTATACCATTCTGGATTTAGTTAAAGTTGTCAAGAGTAATTAGTATACTTTCATTGTTTATTATTACTGTTTTTAGATAAATTCCTAAATTTATATGTTTAGAATTATTAAATTTTAATTTGAGTAAAGTCAATTAAATGAATCATATATTGTCTTTGTATCATGTAAAGAATGTAATAGTGTATAATTTGTTTAAATAAAAAGTAAATTTGCCTTTTTTAAATTTTCACAATATAAGTTAGTTATATACAACATTTATATGATTATGTTACTGCATGGGTTGGATATTTTTGTGTCTAGTATAACTGATGAGGTGATGCTTTACTAATTAAATTCCATGTCTTATGAACATCCAGGTTGTTCATTTACAATAAAATTGAAATTATCAATGTTGAATATTTATCTAAACATTGTGCTGAAGCTAGTTCTATATTACAATTTTTTATAATTTCATTGACACAAATTATAAATATTTAGAAAACTAAGAAAATAACGTGCAATAAAAAAGGCTTGGGAGGTAATACAAAATATATCATAAATGTAAAAACTAATAACATTTCCCTTACTAGAAATTGGTAAGTTTAATTAATAATTATATACACATATTTATGGTACATTTTAATATGGATTTGATGAAGATGAAATGTATTAAAGCCTTGTTTAAAAAAATTGTTTTAAACTCCATATTATTCATTAATTATTTATCCACTTTTGTGGAATATAAATTTACATTTCAATATAGTTGTTAGTATTTGATTAAATATACAATTAACACAATACTAATAATGCATATATATATATGAAAACAAAAGTTTTATATATGTAAAAACCTGCTATCACTTGTATTAATGATCAATAGATGGAGCTTTACCAAGACCTCCAAACAAGCGTATTTGTTTACATAAACGTCAGAATCAATATTCACTGTCTCTTTCATTTTGCTCCACCCTCAGATCAGCTGATTTCAAGCTGATTTGCTCTCATCAGTGAAGGGATAGGAGTTAGAAACTAGACCTAAATATTAACTCCAAGCATTTATGCAAAACGTTTCTATCAGTTTGCAAGCATGAATTTTTTAGACACCTAAATGTCTTCAAACTCAGCCTATCAAACTAGATAGCTATATGGGTCTGATATCAGTTCAGTTTCTCCACATAGTCAAAGCTTCTGCAATCTCTATCATTGCAAGAAAACTTTAAGGGTATATTTATGAAAAACAAAACAAGTTTTATATACGTAAAAACCTGCTATCACTTGTATTAATGATCAATAGATGGAGCTTTACCAAGACCTCCAAACAAGCGTATAGCAGGTTTTTACGTATATAAAACTTGTTTTGTTTTTCATAAATGTACCTTTAAAGTTTTCTTGCAATGATATAGATTGCAGAAGCTTTGACTATGTAGAGAAACTGAACTGATATCAGACCCATATAGCTATCTAGTTTGATAGGCTGAGTTTGAAGACATTTAGGTGTCTAAAAAATTCATGCTTGCAAACTGATAGAAACCTTTTGCATAAATGCTTGGAGTTAATATTTAGGTCTAGTTTCTAACTCCTATCCCTTCACTGATGAGAGCAAATCAGCTTTAAATCAGCTGATCTGAGGGTGGAGCAAAATGAAAGAGACAGTGAATATTGACTCTGATGTTTATGTAAACAAATATGCTTGTTTGGAGGTCTTGGTAAAGCTCCATCTATTGATCATATATATATATATATATATTGAAGCAATCACTCTGTAGTCAGAGTGAGCTTCGTGTTTTCCTACCTAAAAACAAACCATCTACAAAAGGTTCAAACCCAGAAATTATATTTAAGTTACTAACCTTGCCATCACCTATTATGTGGCAACATATATATATATGCTAAAACTTTATAATATTTTATAATTTTGATACTTTTGAATATTTTAAGATTTTTTTTTTTTGTAAAAAAAAATAGAATTTGTTTAATCACATAAAGTTTGTTTATTTGTAAAAAAAAAATATTTGTTTTTAATTTCAATTTTGTCAAAATTTAAAAGAAAGAAGATATAACAAAGATGGCAGGTTCAAATTAACCCATTGTAGAGTTAGTTGTACTAATTAAATATTTCAAAAGCTAGACTTTCATTGATTGAAATATTGTTTTCTTATCAAAGTCATTTTTATTTTAACTAAAAATATTTTGTTAATGAAATATTTTTGTTTCATTTATATTAATTTCAATTCTTTCGAACTGGAATGTGATTTGAACCTTAAAAATCTTCTTATGTCTTGTTTTTAATTAAAAATGGCTGTAATTTGTTAATTGCTTATCTGCCTCTGGGCAATTGAACTAAGGCATTTCTGTCATAGTTCGGAATGTATACATAGGGTATATTGGAGATAAGGGGACATTTTGCTTTGGCTTTTGCTTTCTTTTGCTTTTTGCTGTTCTACTTTTTAGTACCATTTATACAGAGAAACAAAATGTCAGTTGAGTAGGAACCAAGTCATCTTTTCCCTGTGCTTCTCAGGACTGCCTCCAAAATGCTGCCACAAAGTTCCTGCCATGTTAGAATGCTACCACCGATGAAGAAGCAGTAATGACCAAGATTGGTGATCACCAAGCTAATCCCTGTAAACTAAAACTCAAAAAGTGAACCACCAGCCATTGTAACATTGCTGAGATAACAGTTCCATGCTTACTCAAAAAGTGAACCACCAGCCATTGTAACATTGCTGAGGTAACAGTTCCATGCTTACCTATATCTATACTAATAATTAATGTGATTTTTTTGTTATATATTTATACCTAATCTCTGGTTAAAAGACTCTATAATCGTAATCAATATATATATATGATCAAGAGAAGGCGTTTTACCAAAAACACTGTCAAAGCGTGTTTGTTTACATAAACATCAGAGTAAGCATTCACTACCTCTTTCGTTAGTTCCACCTTCAGATCATGATTTCAAGTGGATTTTGCTATCATGAGTGAAGGACAAGAAATAAGAAACTAGATCTAAACATTAAACTTTGAAAATTTATGAAAAAATTTCTATTCAGTTTGCAAGTGTGAATTTTTTAGACACGTAATGTCTTCAAAATCAGCATAGCAAGCGAGATAGCTATATGGGTCTGATATCAGTTCAGTATCTCCACATAGTAGAAACCTCTGCAATATATATCATTGCAAGAAAAAACTTCAAAGGTACACTTATGAAAAACAAAAAAGCAAGTTAAACTTGCCAAATGTTATGATCAACAGATGGCATTTTACCAAAAACACCGTCAAAGCGTGTTTGTTTACATAAACATCAGAGTAAGCATTCACTACCTCTTTCATTAGTTTCACCTTCAGATCATGATTTCAAGCTGATTTTGCTATCATCAGTGAAGGACAGGAAATAAGAAACTAGATCTAAACACTAAACTCCATCTGTTGATCATAAATACAAGTGTTGTCAAGTTTAACTTGCTTTTTTGTTTTCATAAATATACCTTTGAAGTTTTTTCTTGCAATGATATATATTGCAGAGGCTTCTACTATGTGGAGATACTGAACTGATATCAGACCCATAAAGCTATCTGGCTTGATATGCTGATTTTGAAGTCATTACATGTCTAAAAAAATTCACGCTTGCAAGCTGAATAGAAATTGTTTCATAAACACTCAGAGTTTAGTGTTTAGATCTAGTTTCTTATTTCCTGTCCTTCACTGATGATAGCAAAATCAGTTTGAAATCATGATCTGAAGGTGAAACTAACGAAAGAGATAGTGAATGCTTACTCTGACATTTATGTAAACAAACACACTTTGACTGTGTTTTTGGTAAAACACCATCTGTTGATCATAAATACAAGTGTTTGGCAAGTTTAACTTGCTTTTTTGTTTTTCACACACACACACACACATATATACACACACACATATATACACACACACATATATATATATATGCTTACATCTATTTAAGTTTAAATCCTACATTTTATTTAGTGTGCTAAATTTTACTAATATAATTATTTGCTATTTACTTTTATATGTAATTTATATAACAAGTCAACTCAACTCTGCAAGCCTATATTTTAGATTAGTTTTTTAAATTTCCAGCACTTCAGGGATATTTTAATTACTTTGAATTATTTGTTTTAAAGCCAGTGCTCGCTGGGTTGAGAACTAGTTAGACAATATGATTTCTGTTCTAGCAGATTATTATTATAATACTGCCATAAGTATATATTTATCGATTATAAATTTAATGTTATTCAAGAACGCTATTGCTTAAATTCCAATTAAGATATTTTAAATAAACATGACCATTATTTTTTTAATGTCATAATCACTTATTTTTAGTGCCTTGAGCATTATAGTTTAAATAATGATTATTGATTGAAATGCACGTGGGACCCACTTAATTAAGGCAAATATAATTATATGTCATTAAGACATTTATCTAGTTTTATATTTCAGTTATTTAATTTGGTTAAGTATACAAGTCATGCCGTTATGTCGATTAGAACTTTATATTTAGGCCATAAGTTATTTTGACATCATTAAAGTATGTATTATAGTTTCATAGCATTGCCAGCATAGGTCAATCATAGTCATTACATGTTTTATCATAATTTGAGGATTATCAGGAACTCTGAATCCTCCAGCTTCACTTAATATGTTTTAGCTGGCATTGTAAATGTCCTAGGACTCCTTCAGAAATAATAGTGGAATCTCTGCATGGGTAACCTATACCGATCATTGCATCTCCCTACCTTCCTTCTTTCCAGGTATGACCCATTAGAAGAACGAACATACCATTTTTTTTCTCACTTAAATGATGAAGCATTTCCATGGCTGAACATGGATCATATTTTCTATTTGCTGCCTCATGCTCACACTGCCATTTATTGTAGTATTTTAAAATTATGCCTAAAACTAATCTGTAAGTTGTAACGCTGTGATATAACTAAACCATTTTGTTATTTATTAATGTATTTATATCTGGAATGTCACAAAAAGCTTGCATTAAGCTATTTCCCTTAGACAAGTGACTCCCACATGCATAAATAAATTCTTATTTTATTTTATAATTCATGAATTGAAATATAACATTTGTCATAAAACTAATTAGAGTATGTAGATATATTGTTTTCTCAATTTATTATACTGAAATGATTTTATTTAAGGAGGTGATATAAGTTTCTAAATATGATAATATAATTATCAATTACTGAATATTTTTTAAGTTATGAAATTATAGAATATCCTAGTTTAAGAAGAAATTTTCAGTGAGTAAATACCTAAAACAAATGAATAGAAGTAGATCTATTTTATTATAAACTTTAGCTTAGCTTTCAAGAAAAAATGAGTTATTATTTATATTATAAAGATTATCTTAAAATGCATTTAAACAATATGGCTGTGAATAGAATACCATAGATAATTTCAATGATACAAAATATGACATCTTTCAAAAAGTAAAACTTGCTACTAAAGAAGTTAAAAGGCAGACAGCAATTCACCACACTAACAGACTAATGATCTTCATACAATATTAGATCGTATTTTGTTTTGCAGGGACTGACATATTTTATTGTAAAACTTATTTTTAATATCTATTTTTGTATTTCTAATATTGTTTCTATTTTTTTTTTTTTGAGTAAGAAGAATATCACCCATTGATGTGATTGTTTATATTAAAACAGGCAAAACTCTGCATACAGTAGTGCCACTCAGTGCCAACCAAAGTAAACAATGGATGCCATAAAGCTTGTGAATAAAATCCCTATCTAGTGCCTACTCATCCAATTTCCCCAGACTGGTTTGTGGCTTGTGGCTTTCATCAGTAAGGAGTTTTGGATCTGAAAAGAATACACCTACATCTTAGGATGTAATGCAAACCTCCAGCAGCCACCTTTTATTTCTACTTAACTACAAAACTATGAAAATAAAATTGAAAACAATAATATTTCAATCTAAGGTAAATAGCTTATATAGTTGTATAGGTCTGAACTCAATTTAGTACCCATACATTTTGAGTTTTTTATTGAAAATATTATTGTGCTTTCAATTTTATTCTCATAGTTTTGTAGTTAACTAGAGATAAAAGGTGGCTGCTGGAGGGTTGCATTAGATCCTAAGATCTAGGTGCAGTCCTCTCAGATCCAGAGCTCCTCACTGATGAAGGCCACAAGACAGAAACTAATCTGGATATATTTGATGAATAGGCACTAAATAGGGATTTTATGCATAAGCCTTCAGGCATCCATTGATTACTCTGGTTGGCTTTAAATGGCACTACAGTATGGAGAGTTTTTCATATTTTAATAACAGTAATGTGCTACCATAAGAAATAGTTATCATGTGATGTTTAGTGGTTTAACACCAACCCTGCCTAATAGGATAGTGGTGGCTATGTTTGTTAAATGTATGGGTACTGAACTAGGTTCAGACCCATATGACTATATAAGCTATTGATTTTAGATTGAAAATATTATTGTGTTTTCCAATTTTATTCTCATAATTTTGTAGTTAAGTAGAGATAAAAAGTGGCTGCTGGAGGGTTGTATTAGATCCTAAGATCTAGGTGCAGTGCTCTTAGATCCAAAGCTCTTCACTGATGAAGGTCTCAAGCCAGAAACTAGTCTGGGGATATTGGATGAGCAAACACTAGATAGGGATTTTATGCCCAAGCCTTCTGGCATACATTGATTACTCTGGTTGGCACTACTGTATGAAGAGTTTTTGCCTGTTTTAATAACAGTAATGTTCTAACATAAGAAATAGTGATCATGTGATTGTTTATACTGTTGTAATTGTTTAAATATTATTTTCATATAAATATATTCTTATATTAAATGAACCTACATATAAAATTATTCTTATAAATCAATGTCTTAGATTCCCTATATTATCAAATTCTTTTTTTTTTTAATATTTGTAATGTTTTTTTTTTTTACTATTTTACATTTTAAATATAAATAAATATATGTATTATCACTATCATATTCAAATCTTATTGATACATTGCAGAATAAAGGTCTTCTTAAGTTTAATCCAATTTTCCTAATCTCTAGCCTCACTTCTTGAAAATCCATCAGCAATATTTTTGTTTCATCCATTCTTCTTACATATCTCCCTTTAAATCGTTTACAATTTCTTAATATCCAGCTTAAGATTTTAATTAATTATTTAAGATCATATTTTTTAGCAATAAGTCTATCCCAGCTACATTTTATTTTTTTAATTTTTTCAATAATGCCAGTGATATATGTTTCTTCTCTTAGCCATTTATTTGCTTTTCAATATCCTTTTTTTTACTCCTAATATGCATGTTCTATATTTTAATAAGTGATCTGGAATATCTAAATTGCTCTTATTTTAAATGTAAAAGTCTTAGATTCATAAATAAAAGGTGGTAAACCACATCTATTATAAACCTTTTTTAAAAAACGAAACAAAAACATAAATTAAAGTTATTTCTACCAAAAATAATCCATATACGTTTACTGCTATAATTAATTCCATCTATTATGTTTTGTGCATATTAATAATCTGACCAGGGCATTAGTAATTATTCAGTTATTATAATTTATGATTATAAATAATTACTTTGTTTTTCTAAAAAATATATTCATCAATATTTCATATTTTTTTTAAACATTTATCTTTAGAGTGCTACATTCTTAATTTTGTGACATGATTTTTGCAACAGTTCCTAAAGTTCTGATACATTATTTGCAAAAAAAAAAACTACTACATCATCTACATAATCTAAATGATCTAAAATATGTATATAATTTTATTTCCTTATCTATCTATTTTAATCCACAAAATACTTCTATTAAACTGTGGTAAAAGTTTGGGCATGTTTTTCAATGTTAGTCTTTTTAATATCATCATGTAATCTAATCATAGCTCTTGGATTTTGATAAATATTTTTCAGAATATAATAATAATTAGGGTTTATATCCTGCACATTCAATGCTTTCATCATTATTACCTATAAAATCAAATGCATTTTTATTATCTAAAAATCCAAAGTAAAATTGCAACTCAAATATATTGATCATTTCTATAATTTCTCTCAAATATGAATGAGATCTGCTATACTAAAACTTCTTTATAATAATCTTATTATTTTGGTTGATTAGAGTTAAAAGTTTATTGTATAATGATATTGTTCATTTTCTTTATCAACTTTGTTAAATACCAATAATATTATTGCAATTTTCTAATCATCTAGTAATTTTTTACCATTTCAGACATTTGGTTTATAACTTTGCCAATATTTTTTTTTTATTCAATGATTTGCTTTTTTTAAGATAATATTTATTAGTCCATCATTTTCTGCAAATTTTCTTCCCTTGACACTTTGCATTGCATGACTCACTTCTCTTGTTGAAGATACTTTGATTTCTTGTTCTTTTTTATTACATAATTTTTTATAAAACTGACACATTTTATGATGTCATCTCTCTTTTTAGTAATAGCTCCATCTGTCTGTTATTTCAGAAATAACTTTTTAATATCAAGATGTTATTTTACACTTTTGAAACTTTTACTCTAATCCATACCTTTCTTTGTCACTTCACACTTATACTTTTTGTGTCACTTTCAAAATCCATCTTTTCTTTTTTCATTATCTTGTCTCACTAAAAAGTTTAATGGAGAATTGTTTTTTGTACCAGTTTGTTTTTGTTGCTGTTTTTAATAGTGTATCATCTACTTATTAATTCCATTCAAATCTAAACAATTTTCAAAATATATTAATGTTTTTAAAAAGTTCCAACTTAAATTCATTAGACTGCTTCTGAAGATTGTTAATACTGTTTGCTTAATAGTTTACATCTCTTTAGTTTTACATTAATACATGTCTTACATATTGAAGATCACATTCTGCAGTGAATCGATGAAGAACATTACAATTATAAAATAACTTTCTGTTACTCAAAATATAAACCAATTTTGCTGTTTCTTTATTTACTGTTTAGCATTTTCTCAAATAAAAAAAACTTCCACATGTCTTTTGTCCTCTTTTATTTTTTATCATAACTAAGTATACCTAGAACCCTTCCATCTTCAAACTATTTGTCAACTATACTATTAAAGTATCCTTGTCAATTTGTAAATATTGTTTTATATACCAGAAAACATTGTGCACATCCGTATAGATATCTTCTATATTTTTATTACCATCAGAACATGTTGGGGTATAAACTTGAATTATCATGCATTTAATATCTTCAATTAGATTGAATAACTAACTAATCATGGCACTTCGATGCTACTCTATCAATCTCTACAATGTTATTATTTTATTTTTATTTAGAATGAATTCTTCTCCACTTGCACTTCCAATATTTGTGCCTTTGTCCTAAATATATGTCCGCTTTTTTAATTAATTAGCATTTATTTGCAATAAATAATAAATTATTTTTATTTTAATATAAAAGGTTAGTTTTAAAAATTTAATATATTTTTTCTTTTATTTTAAAACGAACAGTTAATTTTCCAAAATTCTATTTTAAGTTCTATTGAATGATTATTTTTTTTTTATAAAAAAATATAGATAAAAATTCTATTGAATGTTTTTTTTTTTTAAAAAAAAAATATTTCTATTTAAATAGCATTTAAAGTTAAATGTTAAAACAATAAAAAATAAACAGTTCAATGAATTTCAAAATAGCATTTTCGCAATATGATTTAAATACTTTATATTTTATCTCATACTATCTGTAATATAATAAAAACATTTAAACATATATAATTTTAAAATAATGTATAAGAAAGCAATAATATGCCAAATTATATTTTGCTTTATTTTTATAACAATACAATTCAAAACAGACAGGATTCTTCTATCATCTTTTTTTTACTTCTACCATCTTGCATCTTTAATTAAAATATAATGATTATCTTTGATTAAACTTGTGAAAAAGTTATACTTTTTGCAGTGTTAAAAAAATAAAAATAAAGAAAAAATTGGTAAAGTAAATGAATATAAGGTAGGAATTTATATAAAAAAAAATTGGTTCGCTTCGAGTACCTTTACCACTAAGCACATCCCTTTAAAATAAAGTTAAAAAGGAAGTTATATCTATTTTATTCACTACTCTATAATCTCCAAGGTCAATACATTAATCATCATGATAATAATGACCCAAGATACAAATAGATTTTATTAGCATAACATCTAGGTATTGTTATCTATACACCAAATGTGATTAACATGTATGGTGGATAAACTATTCTTCTAACATAAATGAATAAATGTATATTTATAAAACATACATGACATTATATATATTAAAACCTTAAGAAAAGCTGTTTGCGATCTTGGTAGCAATAATGTGAAGAAAGTTGGTTGTAATGCTGCGATCTTGGTTGAGACAAGGTGTAGTTGATATTGCTGGAAAAAAAGTATGACAATCCTCACTTGATTTGCAATTCGCTATACATACAAGTTTTTATATATTTCAATATAATCTAAAACTATTCCACACTTTCATTAATAGATTCTCATTTAATAAAATAATAAATAAATTTCTCAATATTATTTAATAATATATGCACCCTTAATCTTAGTTTACTTTATCAATAATAATTTTTGTAAATATATTGTTTCTTACTATAAAAACCAATTAAGAGTAACTCAATCTATGTTTTAAATTAAGGCTAACAATTTTAAATAAAAAGTCGATTAATGATTTATCTCAGGGCCTTATGAAGGAAGAAAATAAATGCATGGATATAATGTGGGTTTGTGCATTTTAGGATATAACAATATAAAAAGGATTTTATGTACATCATTTTAATACTTTTATTTTTCTGATAGCATTTATACAATAATGATGTATTTAATCCAAATAGATTTTATGTGTAATCGAATATCCCAAACATAATCTTTTTTATATCGTGAATATGCCGTCACAATGTTTCTTTAGTGATGACAAAAGAGAACTATTAAAAATTAACAATTACTTTATTACATAGTATAACATAAATGATAAAAAGGAATAATAACAGTAAGAAAATTATATAAAATGTTTAATAAATATTAATACTTGTTTTCTAAATCTAATATGAACATGGGATATAAAAAATATGTTATGGTACAGTGTTATGAAGACCCTAACAATAAAATGGAATAGATGGTTTATTATTTTCGAAAAATAATCCTCAATTAAAATAATGAAGGATAATAATCATCATCATAACAAACAATGGTAAATCCTCTGTATGATTCTTAACTAAATTGTTTTATTAAGTAATCAATTATTAATTATCCCTATTTAAATATGCTAGAGAAAGTATTTAGCATATTTTGATGATATTTACCACATTGGGTTTATTTATTTTGCAACAAGACCCATTATTAGATTCATTTACAAACTTAAATGTTAAAATTGCTGCTCCACTAACAAAATATAACTAGATTATTAGGATGTTCAGTTACTTACTATATAACAGTGAATAATTAACACTAACATGTAAGAGATATGCATAAAATATTGTTCACAAATTTACTCATCTAAATAAGAATGATTAACTCCATTTAAACTTTGAGGTTTCTTAAACAATAATTGCAATATAGCACAGTTTAATATAAATTTAACAGTTGCTTACATTTATACAACCTAAACCCAAGATAAATCACATTTAATCTAATTCAGTATCACTAATAATAATAATAATAATAATAATAATAATAATAATAATAATAATAATAATAATAATAATAATAATAATAATAATAATAATAATAATAATAATAATAATAATAATAATAATAATAATAATAATAATAATAATAATAATAATAATAATAATAATAATAATAATAATAATAATAATAATAATAATAATAATAATAATAATAATAAAATATTACCTATACATGCCATTATAACATCTGATAACCTTTATTGCATTAATAACAACAACAACAATAACAACAACTAAGAAATAAATAATTATGATAAAATGAATAAAACAATCTTCCAATAGTTGTGATGATTTAAAATTTATCCCAATGAAAATAGTTATACTTGAAAAATATTTCTGGGTTCTTATGAATTTATCAACACTTTTAAAATAAAAGTATCACAGTTGTTGTATAGCACAAATAATTCCATTGTGTAATATAATCGTTTCTGAAACTTAACATAAATATTAATAAATTTCACTTAGCTTACTTGTTAATTGAAAGTAATCTATATTTAACACATTAATCCATTTTTAAGATTGATTATAAATTTAATTTTTACCTTATTTAGGATTTGCATTTTTAATCCATAATTTATGAATGGCATTTTAATTTTCAGCTTTCCTATATCCATTGAATGGCAATCAAATATTTAGTATTGAAAAATCCATACTTTATTTCTTTAAGCACTGGATACAAATTTATAATTCACTTGAACTGATGTTATAACTTTATCGAAAGAATTGGTATTCATTACTTCATTAGTTTGAGATATATAATTACTCTATTTACTTGTAGAAATTTAGTCCACGTTACTAATGGTTTTCATCATATCTCTGATAAAGTAAATAGTTCATTATTCATAAAGAACTGATTTTATTACTTTTTGAATCAAAGTTTGTTTCTCTGGGTGACAAGTTTATAGAGAGTCATTTGAGTTAAAAAAATAGTGTTTAAAGATTTTCCATACATAATTAAAGATGAGATTATTTACAACATTGAGACAAATATGCATACTTTCTTGTAATGAAGAAAATAATTATTTTTACTATAATTTAAAAATAACTATTAGCTACTTATTTGAAGTTAATAAATATAATTTCCCAAATGTATCAGCTACTGACTATTATTATTATTTGAATAAATTCAGTGATTTATTGTTGAAATAGTGAGACAGCATGCCATAGCTCAATTTGTCCATTTTTCATTAACAATTAACTGTAATATATAAGATTTCTTAAAATAAAGAATTAGTGAATTAATTAATGATAGTTTTTGTTTTATTTGTTGTTATTCATCATTTCTTAGTATGATGAAAAGAAGTCATTTTAAACCAGCAAAGTAAATGCCTAGACTATGTAATCTAGCAAGTCATCATGTTGAGGGCAAATAAAATGGCTATTTAAAAATTTGAATCTGTTTAGATCCTGACTGCACTAAAAATTAGTGAAAACTGGATTTTCCAAACTTCAGCTTTTATATCAGTTATCACATTATGTTTAGATTATTGGAGTTTCTTTGTTTATCCATAAAATATTGGAAGATGTTATAATGCTTATTACTGGGCAAAATGCTAGATGCCAAGATTTTTTAATCAAGGTGGTGAAACTTTAGAAACACCTTTCAAAAACGAAGAAAATAATAATTTCAATCTTTTATTGCTTCACTTTTATTTCTGGATTTTAGAATAATTTTACAAATATTTATTCAAAATAAATATAATGTAATCTTTAAAGTTCTCAGATATTCATTCAATTAAATTTCAATTAACTTTCTAATAAATATCATTAAATGAATATTTTAGCAAACTAAATCATTTTTTTCTAAATCTAAAATCAAAATACTTAAGTGTCCACACACCAAGTTTATAAAATGTACAAAGTGTTTATTCTGCACATAAATAAAAATATTATCTTAAATAAAATCGCTTAACATCAAAATATTTTTGTGTAGTAGTGTTAAATTTATAATTATATTTTTCATTTCTGTATAAAATTAGTTGTTTTATGTGTGTGAGCATTTATATCTGTTTACACCATTTTATATCTTTGTTTCTTAACAAAAATAATGACAAATTATATGGACATATTTTTATACAAGCATTGATCACAAAATTTGGCTAGAAAGTCATTCAAAAATTCTTTATAATATAATATTGTTTCATAGACATCAGTATGAGAGACAATTAAACATGATATGTATTATATTTTATGCAATACAACAAACGAAAATATACTTGCTTAATTTAACTATAAAAATTGAAGTCAATAAAATGTTTAAATTTTTTTTAAAATATAATAGGCCATTTGCTATATATAAATTATATAATAAACATGCCAATACAAGTTTATTAACTGAAAGTACTTCTGCGGACTTAAGGATTGTGTATAATAGTTTATAAACCGTTAAATTCATTATTTCAATTATAATATATATATATATATATATATATATATATATGAATTTATATATATATATTTGTGTATTTATATATATATATATATATATATATATATATATATATCAACCATTATAAATACACTGCAGGATGAAGGTCTCGCCAAGCTTAATCGATTTTCTCCGATCTTTAGCTTCTCTTCTCCACATTACCCCTGCACACTTTCTTAATTCATTCATCCATTTTATATGTGGTCTCTTTCTGGGTGTTATACAATCTCTTGGAATCCAGTTTAAAATTTCAATTGTCCATCTATTATCATCTCTTCTAGAAATATGTCCGGCTCAACTCCACTTTAATTTTTTATTTTTTTCAATTAGGTCAGTAACACCTGTTTGTTCTCTTACCCATATATTGCATTCTCGTTCTCTTCTTGTTACTCCCAACATATATCTCTCCATACTTCCTTGAGTAGTCTGAAGTCTCTTCATTGATCTTCTATTAAGTGTCCAAGTCTCAGATCCATAAGTAAGAACTGGTAAAACACATTTGTTAAAAACCTTACTTTTCAAATGCATAGACATATTTCCTTTTAGTATCAAGTTATTTCTACCAAAAACACTCCAACCAAGTTTATTCTATGATTAATTTCCTCTATTATGTTTCCATCTGTATTAATAATCTGACCAAGGTATTTGTAACTGTTAACTTCTTCTAATTCATCATAATTAATCTTTATTTTCATATTCTGAGCAAATTGATTAAACACAACTTTAGTCTTTTTAACATTTATCTTTAGTCCTACTTTCCTACTTTCATCTGATAATTCCTGCAACATTTCCTGCAGCTCTAAAGCATTATTTGCAAAATCAAATACATCATCTGTGAAATCTAAATGAGTTAAATAATCTCCATTTAGTTTCACTCTTTTCGTTTCCCATTTTAATCCACACAATACTTCTTGCAACACTAATGTAAAAAGTTTTGGAGATATAGAGTCACGTTGTCTTACACCTTTGTCAATGTTGATTTTTCCAGTATCATTATGTAATCTAATTGTTGCTGTTGCATTTTTATAAATATTCTTCAAAATATGACAATATCCTGGATCTACACCTTGATGATCCAATGCTTTAATCCCTGAAGAAATGTTTATAAAATCAAATGCCTTTTCATAATCTACAAATCCAAAACATAATGACAACTCATATTCATTTGTCCTTTCTATAACTCTTCTTTATACCTGGATATGATCTACTATACTAAAACCACTTTTAAATCTAGCTTGTTCTTTTGGTTGGTGAAAATCCAATGTTCTCTGTAGACGAGTTGTAATTATCTTGGTAAAAATTTTATGTAAAACTGACAAAAGGCTGATAGGTCTGTAATTTATAATATCTTCTTTATCACCTTTTTTAAATATTAATATTATTACTGCATTCTTCCAATCATCTGGTACATCTTTATCATTTAGACATTTGGTATATAACTTTGCTAAAAAAATTATATTTCTTCACCTGCTTCTTTTAATATATCAATTATAATTCCATCATTACCTGGAGCCTTTCCTTTCTTCATACAATTAATTGCATATCTCCCTTCTTCATTTAAAATTCTGGGCAATTTGGATGATGTAATAGATATAGGAGGTACTTGTTCTTTATTACTATATAATTCTTGATAAAAATCTTCTACCAATTTCATGATGTCATCTCTCTTTTTAGTAATAATTCCATCTTTTCTTTATTGTAGATATAAATTTCCTACCAATACCAAAATGTTGTTTAACATGCTTGAGTCTTTTATTTTCTTCTACAGCTTTTCTTGCTAGTTCACAGTTATACTTTCTTATATTATTTTCAACTCTTTTCCATACCATTTTACAAAACTCGACATATTCAATTCTTTTTAATGTATCATTTTTATATATCTTCATATTCCTTCTTTTCTTCATAAATTCTCTAGTCTCAATAGATATTTTATTAGTCAATTGCTGCTTTTTTCTACCAGCTATTTTTTTTGCAGTTTTTAAAAGTTTATCAATTATTTTCATATTAATTTCATTCAAATCTTAATCATGTTCAAAATCTACCAATACTTGAAACCAATTTATATAAATAATATTTATTTTACAAAGAGCAGATGGTATTGAAATTAAACTGAGAGAGTGCAAACCTCTCAAGTGCTTAGCCAATCAGATCACAAATACTGAGTCAGAGAATTGAACAAGAAAAGAGTGGTTCCACTCTCTTCTTTTCTTGTCTTTCTATATATTCAAGACAGTCCAAAGTACTTAGATCTGAAAGTGTGAATCTTAAATATCTTCACACTCAACTCACTGAGTTCTAATTATAAACATAGAGCGTGAAATCTTTTGATTTACTATGCAGTAGTTTTTCGATGTTATAACTTGCAGCAATATATGTAAATAATATTTATTTTACAAAGCGCAGATGATATGAAAATTAATCCAAGAAAGTGCAAACCTTTCAAGTGCTTAGCCAATCAGATCACAAATACTGCAAGTTATAACATCAAAAAACTACTGCTTAGTAAATCGAAAGATTTCACATTGTATGTTTATAATTAGAACTCAGTAAGTGAGTGTGAAAATATTTAAGATTCACACTTTCAGATCTAAGTACTTTGGACTGGCTTGGATATATAGAAAAACAAGTAAAGAAGAGAGTGAAATCACTCTTTTCTTGTTAAATTCTCTGCCTCAGTATTTGTGATCTGATAGGTTAAGTGCTTGAGAGGTTTGCACTCTCTCAGTTTAATTTCAATACCATCTGCATTTTGTAAAATAAATATTATTTACATATATTGCTGCAAGTTATAACATTGAAAAACTACTGCGTAATAAATCAAAAGATTTCACGCTGTGTGTTTATAATTAGAACTCAGTGACTTGAGTGTGAAGATATTTAAAATTCACACTTTCAGATCTAAGTACTTTGGACTGGCTTGGATATATAGAAAGACAAGTAAAGAAGAGAGTGGAACCACTCTTTTCTTGTTAAATTCTCTGCCTCAGTATTTGTGATCTGATTAGCTAAGCTCTTGAGAGGTTTGCACACTCTCAGTTTAATTTGAAACTGATTTGTAAGTTCTAATTTAAATTCATTAGAATGTTTCGAAGATTAGAAATATCAACTATAAATATTGTTTTTCTTAGTAATTTTTGTCTCTATATTTTTACATTAACACATATCTTACACCTTACTAATCAATGATCACTTCCTGTGTTAAATTTATTAAGAACATTACAATCTTGAAATATGTATTTCCTGTTAGTCAAAATATAATCCAATTCTGCTGTCCCTTAAAGTCTCCCATAACAATTTTACAGTGTTGTTTACTCTGATCAAAAGCCTTTTGTACATCCATATAAAAATCTTCTACTACTTCATCACTATGAGAACTTGTTGGGACATAAACCTGAATTATCTGCATTTGGTATCTGCTATTAAGTTATATAACTAATCTTGCCACTCTGTCCGATACACCATCAATCTCCACAATATTGTTCTTCCACTTTTTATTTATAATGAATCCTATTCGTATTTCCAATATTTGTGCCTTTGTAATAGAGTATATGTCCACTTTTTAAATCAATTGTCTCTTCACCTTTTCTTCTAACTTCACAAAATCCAATAATGTCCCATTTAATATAAGACAATTCTTCTTCTAATTCTTGCAATCTTCCTTCACTTGAAAGTGATATATATATATATATATATATATATATATATATATATATATATATATATATATATATATACTATATATATATATATATAATAAATAAAGTTTGATATCTGTATTCGTTTCACAATATATGTAATATACAAATCAATATATATATATATCAAAATACAGTACAATTTATATAAATTATATTCTTTTAGAAGTACTTTCGACTATACACTTTGTATTCTTTATCAACTATATAATGTTGAATAATCAAAACAAGACAACCCTTAACAATACCCATAGTTCAATTCAGATTTCCCACAATTCTGTTATCTTAACATTTGATGACTGGCGATTCATTACCATTTGACAATTTCTTGAAATCAACATAGCCTCTTTTATTTTACGTTTATTATGACAACGTTCAATTTGAATAATTTTCATATTTTTATAATCAAATTTAAATCCATATTGACAAGATTTATTATGATCAAATATAACAGATGATGAAGGTTTATTTACATCTGTTCCATATTGATTCTCTTTTTGAATTCTATTATATAAAAGCATATGTTCTTTTATTCTCTTCTCAAATGTACACTTAGATTCACCAATGTATTGTACGCAGCATCCACATATCAATCTATATATAATAGAATTTTGATTAAACTTTGAATTTTGAATTTTAGAATTATTAAGCAATCTATTTATGTTATTTGTAGAGAAAAAAACAATATGACAAAAACCATTATAAATGTTCCTAATAAATTTGACCTGCTCATCTGATATAAATGGCATTGAAATCCATTTCATTTTGATATTTTTATTTTTAATTTTATTATAGTGTTGATTTCTTTTAAATCCTTTAATAATATTAGCAATAGCATTTTTATAATAGCCAATTTTTAACAAGTCATTAACAAATAAATGCACATTTTTAATTTTATCACTAGAATATTTGCATAAGTTTTCATTTCGAAATAAGAATGATTTCAATCCAGACAGCTTATGACACATAGGTACATGTGATTCATATGGAATAAAACCTCTAGTTTCATTTGGTTTAATTAACATAAAATAATCCAAACTGTAATCATTAAGAGTAACTTGAATATCCAAGAATTTTATGGAATTGTATTTACCTTTAGTTATAACCGATTTTATATCCTTAATCTCATTTAATTCATTAAATAAATTGATTATTAATTCTTGTTTTCCACAAATAAAAACATAATCCACATATCTATGATATACTTTAATTTCTTGATATTTCAATTGTTTTAAAATTTTACTTTCATATGTTGATATAACAAAATTACAAATTTGAGCAATAGCAGGAAGACCCATTGGCCAACCAAAATTCATTTTATAATATTCATTATTAAAATTAACATAAATATTTTTATCAATAAACTGCAATACTTTTATAATAAAATTTATAATATCAGACTTTACATTTTTTGAAACAAGAGCATTATAAATAATATTAATTGACTCTATTCTATCTATTGATCAATACATTTCATTTAATTTTAATAATTTAATTCTACAAAATCAAACGATGATGAAATAGTATATTCTCCAAAACCTAAAATATCTTGAAGTAATAATTCAATATATTAAGAATATAAATATAGATTTACATGACACAATTTGTACTTTTGATATAAATGAAATGTATGGATCAATAGATAGAATAGAGTCAATTAATATTATTTATAATGCTCTTGTTTCAAAAAATGTAAAGTCTGATATTATAAATTTTATTATAAAAGTATTGCAGTTTATTGATAAAAATATTTATGTTAATTTTAATAATGAATATTATAAAATGAATTTTGGTTGGCCAATGGGTCTTCCTGCTGTTGCTCAAATTTGTAATTTTATTATATCAACATATGAAAGTAAAATTTTTAAAACAATTGAAATATCCAAAAATTAAAGTATATCATAGATATGTGGATGATGTTTTTAATTGTGAAAAACAAGAATTAATAATCAATTTTTTTAATGAATTAAATGAGATTAAGGATATAAAATGGGTTATAACTAAAGAGAAATACAATTCCATAAAATTCTTGGATATTCAAGTTACTCTTAATGATTACAGTTTGGATTATCTTATGTTAATTAAACCAATTGAAACTAGAGGTTTTATTCCATATGAATCACATGTACCTATGTGTCATAAGCTGTCTGGATTGAAATCATTCTTATTTCGAAATGAAAAATTATGCAAATATTCTAGTGATAAAATTAAAAATGTACATTTATTTGTTAATGACTTGTTAAAAATTGGCTATTATAAAAATGCTATTGCTAATATAATTAAAGGATTTAAAAGAAATCAACACTATAATAAAATTAAAAATAAAAATATCAAAATGAAATGGATTTCAATGCCATTTATATCGGATGAGCAGGTCAAATTTATTAGGAAAATTTATAATGGTTTGTGTCATATTGCTTTTTTCTCTACAAATAACATAAATATATTGCTTAATAATTCTAAAATTCAAAATTCAAAGTTTAATCAAAATTCTATTATATATAGATTGATATGTGGATGCGGCGTACAATACATTGGTGAATCTAAGTGTACATTTGAGAAGAGAATAAAAAAAAACATATGCTTTTATATAGTAGAATTCAAAAAGAGAATCAATATGGAACAGATGTAAATAAACCTTCATCATCTGTTATATTTGATCCTAATAAATCTTGTCAATATGGATTTAAATTTGATTATAAAAATATGAAAATTATTCAAATTGAACGTTGTCATAATAAACGTAAAATAAAAGAGGCTATGTTGATTTCAAGAAATCGTTAAATGGTAATGAATCGCCAGTCATCAAATGTTAAGATAACAGAATTGTGGGAAATCTGAATTGAACTATGGGTATTGTTAAGGGTTGTCTCGTTTTGATTATTCAACGTTATATAGTTGATAAAGACTACAAAGTGTCTAGTCGAAAGTACTTCTAAAAGAATATAATTTATATAAATTGTACTGTATTGTGATATATATATATTGATTTGTATATTATATATATAAACAAATATTATAGACATCAATATTTAAATTAATAAATAATAAATTTATTTACATCAAATCGATTTTCGTTCAAAATGAATCTTCTCAAGATCTTAGAATAAATTAAAACAGTCACGCGATTTATATTAAGTTAGTATACACTTATTGTTTAAATTTAATTTTAATAATTATTAAAAATTTTAATGTTTAATTGATGACTTACAAATGAACTTCACGGATTCTTGAAGCAAAATTCAAAAACTTGATATCTTTTAACTTTAATAATAAAGCTTTCATAAAATTATGACAAATCAAGGACACAGTTTAAAAAATTTACTATCAACAATCAGAAGACACTGATCACACTAAATGTCTGTAGAGTTGAGAGAAATCATATGGTATATTTTCAATATAGCAGTTTTCTTAATTTTTTTTTTAAAATCTTTAAATAAATTAAAAGATATTATATTCATTGAATTATATAAAAACTTGCATTTTTCTTTAGTAGATCAAAATTCTAATGTCATTTCGTTCTTTAATATAAATATTTCAATGATGTTCTAATTTAAAACCATTTCTAATTTTCTTCAATAATATTTCATATGATGGAATTAAAATCCATTATGTTGCCTTTATAAAATACTTTAATATAAAAATATAAACAAATATTATAGACAACAATATTTGAATTAATAATCAATTTGATGTAAAAAAAAATATTATTTATTAATTCAAATATTGTTGTCTATAATATTTGTTTATATTTTTATATTCAAGTATTATTATATTAAAGTATTTTATAAAGACAACATAATGAATTTTAATTCCATCATATGAAATATATATATATATAGCAGATGCTTTATTTATATAGTATGCATAAATTAAGATGGTAAAATAAACAAAATTTTAAAAAAGTTAACACTAATAAACTGAGAAAGCACAAATACATATACTTTTACCATAATCTGCATGTGTTCAGTCATTCACAATTCTGTTTCAATCATAATGAAATGCCTGTTTCTGACATTAATTTTTCTTTAATATTTTTTTTTAATTCTATTGAAAATATAATGCAAACTTGGTTATTGGAAAATGCAGCTTCACCTGTTATTTTAATATTTTAAAGTTGTAATGGTTTTAAATCTATATAGTCATTCCCAATTTGCATTTAGTAGCTTGAAATTGTGTGATGTAGATTTTCAGCTAAATTCTTCATAGAGACTTAAGGCTTTCTGATGCAATACAAAAATTTTGAACAAAATTTTTTATCATTCATATAATGTAAGCATATATTTAAAGGTATTTTTATTTTAACCAAAATAATTATCCTTACATTAATTACAACTTAAATTGTTTCAGGGTCACAAGTGACACTGACAAAAATCTGTCTCTATCTTTTTATAATTTATCAGATGTATGACTTATAATTTTTGGAACATGTGACTAATTTCAAAAAATGATTTCTTGCTTTTCTTTATTAAGTCAGTATTATTTTTAATGAAACTACTTCACAACTTTTGGATTTATCACTCATTAAATTACAATATATTTTACAAAGATATATATATATATATATATATATATTGTGACCTTTTATTCAGGTCCCTAAATTAATAATTCCAAAATTTTAAATGATAATATATCTGGTGTTAAAATTTTACAAAAGTGTTTTTCAATAAAGATTGTTTTGAATGCACTGAGAAATTTGCTTGAGTGGAGATGAGATTTTACACCCAGTCTAGGCTCTGACTAGACTAAAATAACAATTTAAAAGTATTATTATTATTTGGTAGATAAATACATTGCTATTTTATTAGTTTTGAATAGCAATTGAAATAAATAAATAATTAAATCAAATTGTTAAATCTTGTAAAATAAATCATTATAGCAAATTACTTAAACATATTTTTAGTACTGAACTAGAGCTGTCTTAGATAATAATGGGTAGTTATTAAAATGAAGCCAGAGGGGGGTAATACTAATTATGTATACTAAAATTATTGGCTTAAATTCACCCCCAGAATGCATTATAATAAAAGCTATATATGTTCTAACCCAGCTGTAGGGGGGGGGACTAATTAAGAAAAACCAGAACCAAGTAAACACAAACCTCAGCTCCGATTTAAAATAAGAAAAAAATTAAAAATCAACAAAATTTTGAAATCTAATTGTATGGAAGTAAAATACCTTGCTGTCTAATAATGTTTGAATAAGAAATCTTAAAAACCTTGCTATATTTTAAGCCATTTCCACTACCGCATATTTCCTAGGATTCATACTGGAGAAGGAAATTAAAACCATGGAGATAAGTTTTTGTTTGAATAAGTACTGCTTTAAACCCAGGAAAATTCAAGAGCAAGTAAGCTTTTGCTTTCATTGTACTTATACATGTAACTTTTTATCTTTAAAAATAATGCACAAATTATTTTGTCATAAACTAAAAAGTTGATAATGTTTATATTTTCGCGCCATTAGTAAATTATACAGCAAAACAGATGTTCATTTGAAAATCATAATTGTAAGAAAATAAATTCAAAATAGTTTTAAAAAGAAATTTCAGAAGATATTAGAAATAAAATTAAAAGTCATTTTGTGTCATATAATGTTAATAAAGTTTAAACAAATAATTGCGTGATTTTATTCTCAATTCTCATCTGCCTATTTTCATCGTGCCAACTTTGTGTAATGTTAAAAAGTTAAATGAATATAGATTCATTAAAATGTTGAAAATGTCATAGTGATAATTGAATAAATTCGTTCTAATATTAAGAATCACATCATATTTTACCAATAAGAAGGGAATTAAATAAATATTTACTTGTAAATTTTTATTAAGAAATATCGTCTTTATAATAATGTTTACCATATTGGATATACTCCGGCTGCTTAAATATTGCTAAACATATATGGAATTGCCATGCTGAGAGGAATAAAATTCACAAAGAGTTTTAAAAGCAAAAAGAAAGATAAATATACTAAGTAATAAAAATTCCACTAATTTTTCAGGGAAAAATTATCTTGATTTAAACGCAAATAAATGATTTTGTTATATGTCATTTGAACTGCTTACAGAATAAATCAATAAAGATTTTAATAAGTTTGTTTTGAAGTTTGTTTTGAATTATCTAGAGCAAAGTAGATAAATTTATCTTTTTAAATCTGCTACAATTAGAAATGTGAATGTTAATTGCCTGATGAATTATCGCCACAGAAACTCTCAAATAATTTCTACTTTTGGATAAGTGTTGAATTTTGTGCTATTATACATACAACAGGATAACTAAATATATATGCTTAATCTAGACTCATTTCTCATCCTAATAACCATTTATATTATTCTAACTCACCAGGATAAATAACTTGGAACAGAGTATAAAATTTAATGGATAAAAATGTACACTTATTTTGTTTATATAATTGCTGTTATGTATATCACTTACGTGTTATTTGGGAAATTTATTTTAAATATATACGTTTTATGGTGGCATGAATATATATATATATTGGGTTGAAGAAAAAGGAAAAAGATGTGCAAAATATATACATCTATTATAGGTATTTTCTTTTTTTTTTAATTAAGAGAAAACCGGAAAATATATATATTGTTTATTTAGAGAGAGTTATAAAATATTTACTTCTCTCATAGTTTAAAACTAATGTTAAGGTATATTAATAAAAAGATAAATGTACAGAAATTTTATCAAAAATATCTATATTGGCATGACTGAATTATTTTCTGATATAAAAAATTTTGATATAAACCTTTTTCATTTTGTAATTTACTATAGAAGTGAACGTGTCCACTTTGAATACAAATACAGGTTTGGTCTTTATTGTTTAAATCCGTTGTGCTCTCTTTAATAAAAATATAGTTAACATTCTAAAATGATTAATGATCATTGGACATAGGTATTTTGGTTTTGGCTGTTAATACATTAATGATTTTACATTATAAAATGGCATATGTAGACTTTCACTGTTATTGTTGGTATTGTTTTTATGTTGCTATAATTTGAGAATGACTAGTGACAGTTTTTAGTTAATGGGATGTTCCAATAAAGTGACATCCAATATATTAATATTTACATGGAGCAAAGGCTGATGGAGTGTCACCTATGGCTAATTTCATGAGAGAAAAGATGGTAGAGTCTGAGCAGTAATTAAGGCTCATTAGTATAAATAATCCTAAAAAGATAGGATATCTATGGTTTGAATTCTAGTCTTTTCATGGTGTGGCAAGGCCCACACACGTACATATACCCATAGAGATGTATAGAATCAGCCATATATTATTATACAACTGTCATGTTGTTTTATAAAGTCTCCCATCTTAGTGTTAAATTCCTCATGATAATATAGAGATAGTTTTTCCACCGTGTATGGTGAAGTTTATTAGATCCAGATTATATGGCAAGTACAAAATAATATTAAATTTGGAAATACTCATCTAGTATAGTGTTTTCTTAATCAAAATAGAGTTTATGATGTTGTGGGATCATCATCAGATGTTGACAGACCAAACCAGGATTTATTAATGATGGTAGAAAATTTTAAATGTAAAAGTAAGAGATGCATATTGGCAGAATGGATTCATTTTATCAAATAATGATGTGACAATAAAATTGTAAGATCAGTTATGTATTCAGGGGGTTGAGCTGTAGACATGGGTAATGCTTAATGAAATCTATGTGTATTTGATTTTAATGTCTAGTCTTCATTTAATGCACTAAACTTATTCCTTTCAAAGTTAAATAAGTTAGTAATTGCACAGAATATGATAATGGCCCTTATCATATTCTGTTAAAAGCAAGGAATTTAGGAGAATGCAATATTTTTAAAAAAATTTCTGAATTCTAAATTTATACTTGGTGCATATTCTAAGGTTCTAAATATACTGCTATTATCTAATTTAAGTGCTAGTCAGCTTAAATAAGTTTTAGTATCTTATTTTTAAAAATATGCCAAAAAGTAACAAATGATATTTTGAACATTAGTTTCTATTTGGTTGTATCATTTGCTGAGTATATGGTCAAGGGGATAATAATTATTTGTCCCATCCATAAATTATTTTAATAGATTAGTTTTATTTCATGTGATATCTGTGAATTAAAAATTTGTACATAATGTAAATAAAGTTTGTTGTGTTTAAAAATTTATGTAGTTGCATGTAATCTTATTGCTAATTACCACATCTATACACTATTATTATTATTGCTATCAACTTATCAGAAGATAAATGTGAAATCATCATCAACCAATATAGCACTAATAGCTTTATGATGCTATATCATAATAATTTTGGTAAGTCTTATAATTTATTGGTACATCTAATGCATTATCACACAATAATCAAAATATTGATAACTTGTAGTACAGATTGTTTTAAACAATATATTAAAAGATAACTATAATATTGATTTGATTGATTTAGTTAAATCTGCAGAGCTATCATTCACTGATCCTGATTACATGGTTTATAATTATTTAAGAAAAGGAATTGGGTAAGTGATTGTGTTTTAATTATTAAAAAGTCATTCCCAGTCATAAATTTTAAAGTTTATATTAGTTATAAAGTTTCTTTAGAACTGCTAAATAGAATTCTTGATTTAAGTTATATTGAAAGCTTTTTTGTACATTATGTAAAATCCCTCTTACTGACCCAAATATATGTTATATAACAATTTATAGTGTTTGAACCCTGAGAAGAATTAATTGTTAATTTTCAAGATAGAATTTAAATTTGTAGTAAATTTTATTGCTAGTTAATTATTACAGTTGTACTTGGAAATAGATTATTTTCACTGTGTTATGAAATTTAACCAAACTTTAAGGTAAATTAGTTATTTTGGCCTCAAATGTATAGTTTGTTTTGACTTCAGGATAAACATTCTGGTTGTGTCAAGCTTGAAATTCCTATTTTTATTTAGCTTATTTTTTTTATCATTCAATACCATATTAGGTCATAGTTTAAGATTTCAATCTCCATCATTAACATTATTCTTCAATTTCATCTTGATCAAACTTGTACTTATTCATTCTCATTTAACATTAATTCATTATCATAATTGATTAATCATACATTAACTTTTATTCTTCTATCATCTCAACTATTTATTAACACTTATTCTATCATCATCTTAATCATTCATTATTCTCACACATCTTTCTCTTCATTCTTATACTCATTTCATTCCACTATTTAATTATTACTTCTTTCCATCATCCATTTAGTCATTTACATCATAATTTACTCAATATTTCATTTATAAGTTTAATTTTATAATCATTCCAGAGATATAAATTGTTAGTTATGTATTAATTTGCTGAACATTAAATTTAACTCATCATATTTTTGTTTATGTGGATTTCAAAGCTGGTTTGACCAGAAGTTATTATCTTGATTAATCATCTCATGATCTTCTTCAGATCTATAGTTTCATGCTGATTTTATTCAAGACCGGAATCATTTCATTAGTTTTACATTTTGTTACTTTATTCTTATATTCTTGATAATGAGAGTATCATAGATTGCATAGGAGAATTTAGTCATTAAAACATGCGGCATGATTCGTTTGTAACCACTTAAACCAGTGAGAAGGTTACAGTTGAGATTATGGCGCAAAGTAGTGGCTTGATTAATTGATTAAAGATGTAGCTAAGTTATCTGGGATTATGGCACCTAGAAACGGGTGGGCCTAAGCTATCCAATGATCAGAAGGAAGGTTACAATATATATATATATATATATATATATATAAACACCTGCTAAAGATGTATATGCACATATGATAATTAATTCGAATTTAGTGAGAAATGAGATGTCTAAAATTTAATAAGTTGATGAATTTCAACAAACTTTTTTGTTTGTTCACATTTTATTGCAGTTTATTTACTTCTTTTTTTTTTTTTTACCATTATATAATTAAAATTGTGTACATAGATACTGCAGATTTTGTGACTTCACTTCTTTCTTAAAGTTTAAACGTTAATTCAATTATTAGTAAACTATAGGCAAATTGATGTATCTTAGAACTGAATACATGTATTATTATCATTATTAAACTTACTGTAATTTGAATTAATATACAATACAACTGCAGTCTATTTCTGTCATCTGAAGCTTTTTTAATCTTGAAGAATATTTAAACTACAGATTTATTCATAGCATGCTAATTACTCTATCTAATCATTAACAACTTTCATTTTTCAATTCTAATCTGTAATTTTATATATATTCTTTTTAATGATAACTGTGACAATACTATCTTTCAATACTATTATGTTTTTCTTGTACATTTAATTTTAGTCACCTTTTAAATATTTTCATCTATATTTTCCGATTACTTTTTATGTTTACTAATTGGAGTTTGCGCTTAGGCAATTAATATGTTTTTCAACACAACATTTTTTTTGCTCTCATGATTTTTTTATATTTTATATTATAACACAATAACTTGCTTTATTATATCGGATTTTATTTCCAATATTTATTGAATTGTGTAAAATAAATATACATACAGAAAAGGTAGTTTTTAAATTAATAGTTAGCTCTATTACTTTCTAACAATTGTTAAATTTTTACACTTTTTTATAGTTTACATCCAACAAATATATTTCCTAGAGATTTTTCAATACCATCATTTTATTCATTTTTATAATTAATATATGATTTTTATTATTGCTTTATAAATTTAAAGTCTTAGAACTACATTGTAAATAAATTTGTTTGATACTGAATACAAACTCTTGGCACAAAATATTTTTCTGTGACTTATATATATATATATATATATATAAGTCACAGAAAAATATTTTGTGCCTTTACACTATATATATATATATTTATATATATATATATATATATATAGTGTAAAGGTTGAAAAGACCTATCCTTTCGATCAAAATGTCACTTTTGTTTTAAAAAAAAATCTTTGATTTGGTTTTGATGTTATCTGAGTTTACATAGATAATGTTGCTGTCATTGTTAGTTGTTACATTATTTATTTCAATTTTTTTTTGGTATATGCATTTATTTGTAATTGTGGGATTTAAATGGCAGTGGTGATATAAAAATATATATGTATGTGTATACATATATTACCAAGATATTGTTTTGTATTTAAAGTACTTGTTTTTTGTAATATCAATGAAGAAAATATTGGCATGTAAATTACTAAATGTGTTTAGATCATAATTTATTTTTAGAAATTGTTTGCAATGTAAATGTATTGTTTATTTATTTATTTTGTTTTAGTAAACTGTAAAGCTAATTTGTATATGTCTTTTTTAATATTTAAAAAAATTGACGATTGTTATAATAAAGATTGATATTAGCAGCACGTGAAAATGTGAGCTAAACAATAGACATAAAAAATGCTATAGCAATAAGGATTGACAATCGCCATTAAGAAAATAAAACAAAACTTTGCTGTTGTCTCATATACATTTTTTTTTGCATAATTACAATATTTATTGGACTTGATATATCATTAGAAATGGCAGGATAAATTTGTGGTCCAAGGTTCAAACCTTCCATATTGTCCTATTTCATGATCAAGATCTAGTGAAAAATAAGAAAATTATTGATGAGCAGACATTTGGAGTGGAAAACAATGGAATAAATAGCTGTTCATATACAGCAAGCTAATATAAGCATTACCTAAATATTTAAAATCAGTCTATCATTTTAACTGATACATCATAACCTAACCCAAATAATATAAAACAAAAAAGCTCATGAATTCACACATTTGTCATTTTAAACTATTTTACATGTTATCTTAACCCAAGCCAGACTGAACAAAAATGCATTAAATAGTTATTGAACTTTAAAATGAAGAGAGAATAAAGAAGAATAAATGGCAATTAAATTTGGTCATTTTTTTATTTATTTATTTTCTTTTTTGTATGAATGATTTTAAAGTTTACTATTTATAAATATATATAAACTAATTTTAAATTTTAATCAATATTATTAACAACATATTAAATTTCTTTGTGTGTTAAAATTTTATATTTTATTTTGATTCAATATTAATAGTAAAGTCACTACTAGAGGTCACTTGCTATTAAAAATTTGGTTCTCATCTGATCCTTCATGGCGCGATTTCTAACCAAAAACACATTAATATAACATTCCTGGGCTAGCGATTCTCTATTAATATTGACTTTTTTTGTTTGTTTGTTTACAAAGTTTACTTTCTTTCATTTCTGAATTATTTTTCCCAAATAATATTTTTGACGATGGAATAATAATAGTTGTTTTTTTTTTTTTAATTTTTATTGACAAGAGAGTCTTTTTTGGTGTGTGTTCAAATAGTAATTTGTGTTTTTTTTAAATTGTATTACTGTTTTTGTAAAATTGGATTGCCGAAATTTAACAGAGAACGGTTTTTTTTTTGTGGATCTTTAAATAATAATTGATGTTACTTTGATAGGTTTCCATTTGATTGTCAACAACAATTAGTGGGAGGGGTGTTTTTGTGTATGATTAAATAATAATTTACGTTACTTTTATAGGTTTACATTTTATTGCCGATAACAATTATTGGGAGAAGTGTTTTTTTTCTTTTGGGTGTGTGTATGTTTAAATAAAAATTAAAACCGTTACTTTTATCGGTTTACATTTGATTGACAACCGATTTGATTTCCTTTCATTTATAAATTATGGTTTTGGTTCTACAAATAAATATTTTTGACAATGGGACAATAATAGTTGTTGTTTGTTTAATTTTTATTGACAAGAGGGTGTTTTTTGGTGTAGGTTCAAATAGTAATTTGGGTTACGTTTAAATAATAAGTTATGATCTTACTTTGATTGGTTTACATTTGATTGCTGACACTAATTATTGGGATAAGGGGTGTATTATTTTATCTGTAGGATTGTATTCAACAATTATTGGGAGAAGGGGTGTAACCGTTTAAAGAATAGTAGGTTACATTACTTTTAGTGGTGTTGTACATTTGATTGCTGACAAGAATTAGTGAGAGGGTTGGGTGTTTTGGGTGATGATTAAATACTAATTTACCTTCCTTTTATTTTACATTTGATTGCAGACAACAATTATTGGGAGAAAGGGTTGTTTTTTTGTGTATGTTTAAATCAAAATTGAATTTACTTTTATCGGTTACATTTGATGGACAACTATTTTGACTTACTTTTTTTTTTTCATTTATAAATTATGGTTTTGGTTTCCCCAAACCCTAATATTTTTGACATGGGGACAATAATAGTTGTTGTTTCTTTCATTTTTACTGACAAGAGCGGGTCTTTTTTGGCATATGTTCAAATAGTAATTTGGGTTACGTTTAAAAAATAATTGGTTTATCTTACTTTTACTACTTTACATTTGATTGCCGATGACAACAATTATTGGGAGAAGAAGGGATGTACATTTAAAATAAAAATTGAAGTTGCTTTTTTATTTTTGACATTTGACGAAGGCCATTTGGAATCCCTCAAACAAGCTTGCCTTTACGAAGTGAACATTTCCATCGGCCACAATGAGACTTATAAATGAAAGTCAAAAGATGTTTTTGGACCTCAAATCTGCATATATTTGCTGCACAATCCAATCTTTTCTTTCAGCAGCAGGATGTTTTTTTTCTGCTGTAGAAATATTCCAGCACTGGCTTTCATGTCTGGCAATTCTCATCTTTTCAAGTTTTTCTGTTGTTTGAATTAGCCATCTTCTTGGTCTTGGAAAATTTCTCACTAAAACATGACTCAAAGCATGATCATTTAAAACTTTTACGCTAACCCACCCTAATCAATAATTTAGGAGGCTTATAGCTTTACAAGAAACAATCACGGCACTGTTTAAATTGTTAAAATGTAACAGTACATCAATTTGTCTTAAAAAAAGGCCCCAATGAAAATTTAAATACTTTTGACACAATCAAATTAACACACCCTCGTACGATATTATTACATCAAATACATAACACAGCATTATGATATAGTGCATGATGCAAACAACTATGGCATTTTCCTCTGCTTTTAGCATTGGAAAAAGACACACTGTTAGCTGCTAAGCGGGGTTAACACTCTTTCTAGATTTTATCATAGAAAGAAGACTTAACTCCGAGTTAACAGTCTACCTTTTAGCATAGAAACAAGACTTAACTTCGAGTTAACAATCTTTCTAGGATTTATTTTAGAAAGAATGCTTAAAGGTTTGGATGTGGCCATGGAAATGGCATATTTCTAGAAATTTAACTAGAAATAGTGCCACCCACGGCTGACACGATGGATCAGATGAGAACCAAAAATTTTCTATTGTCCTCTAATTCTTACACCTTATATATATATATATTGTACCAATCGGAATGAAAGTGAAGATCGAATCTAACCGCAAACACAATATCTGCTCTACAAGGGCGCCATCTAGGCATTTGAGCCTAGAAAAATTTATAGAGTAGGCAGATACGCGCTGTTAAGATTCCACTTTATTTAAATATTCCGATCGTTAGCTCAAGTCACTAGCTCAGCGGAAATGCATAGATAAAAAATCTATAAACTTTATATCTTAAATATCAAAGAGTAAAAGCCACTGCCAGAAATTAACACATAAAATATTTATTTACGCACATATAAAATCATTCTAAACTCGAGGAATAGGTTTAACATTTGTAGATTTTTATATTCTTATTACTCTTTAATTTTACATTTATATAAATTTCAATGATTTTAATTTTTTTTTTTTATTTAGATTGTCAAGTATGAATAGACTACATAGATCTGCATTTGAAAATAAAACATTCTATCCCTATTTAACCCTAGGCTAAAATTCGCAGTCAAACTGGCATCAATCTATCCGATACATTTATGTATTCAATGTAGCATGAAAATACAACAGCACAAAAGATACTATACTGTCAGGAATGGACATCTGAACAATATATTTTAAGAAAACATTGACTCTTGTCTAATACAGGAATATGACGTCTGTATAGCAAGAAGAACAATAAAATAAAAACTCCATAGGAAGGGACCACGATCCTTTTTGCCCAACTTACAATCCATCCATAGGCAAAGGGTTGGTGCGGTGTATACAGCGATTCTGCACGTAGTGAAATTCATACTACATCTACTAATTACACAAATATATCCAATCCATTGACCCAATTCAACAACGACACAAATAACCTAAGATTTCCCTCCCCTAATATAAGTTTACAAATCTATATAGCCACTCACGCCCGACTTAATTTTGACATTTAAATACGTTCGCACATATTGTTTAAAAATGTTGGGTATAGATCGATTACATAGATTCCACGGTCAAAAACATTTCAAAATAAACATAAACGATCAAAATACAAAATTATTGATACCGACAATCGCAGAGGGAAACTTATAAGTAACCCAATAGTATTCACCATAAGATACTTGCGTTGTCACCAATAACTTAAAAGACATCCGAATAAATACATTTTAGATACTCACCGTAAGGTATCATTATTTATCGAATGTCTATATATTTTGATCAAATATGAAAACCAAAATATAATTAACCGCAAACGAATCCATGCAAGCGTCTATAAACAACTTAAAATTTACTCATTTAAAATTTAACAATAAATATCAATACAATAAATAATAAATGGAAATGATTTTTTTTTTATCAAACACATACATATATATAAAATTTCACATTATCAATTTAGTTGACACATAGGTCAGAGAAAAGTTCCTTTTTATAAAAATAAATTTACTTATCAATCTTTAAAGTTCCTAATTAATGTTATGATTTTTAACAATTGTTCAGTTCTATTGCTTACGGTAGAGAAGTCCCTGTTCCCATTGGCAATTCCCATGCAGACTTTCCTGGAAGACCGGTCTGATGTTTTGGAGGTGGCAGATGCTGGTTCTGCCCTGGTATCACAGTCTTTGCATTTTTAAATAAGTGAGTGAGGACGACAAGCGCATCTTGTCGCCAGACTCACCAAAATCAAGTTGGAAAAAGCTCTCTCTGACTGGAACTCAATATTTTTTTTCTTTTTATAGTCCTCCTATGGATTCCATGAACAAAAACGTCACTGTTCTATTTTTTCGTTATGGTCTGGGCCTTTATTTGGCTTCCATTGGTCAAGCTAAAATCCCTTTCTTCTCTTATCTAACTTTCCATCTGACTTTTTAATTAAACAGCTTTTAGATAATTAATAAACAATCATTTCCATTTATAGATTACAGGAATTAATTAATACCTGTTTTTATTTTAACTTACGTTATTTTTTTATTAAAATACTTTTATAAATCTTTTTTTTTTATAAAAAATACATTCAAATACCTTTTTTTTATTTATTAAAAAAAAATTTTTAAAGTTTAGCATCTGTGCGAATGTATATACGTATAACAAACATTTTTAATTTTAGCGTTTAGTTTTTTACTTTTATTTGCGAACTTTTAAGTTTTTCTTTTAAATTAATGTAACGACATATTTATATATCGTTACAATATATATATATATATCAATTGTTTCAAATTTCAATTTATTAACAAATGATTATATATTAGATATGACTGTCATTAAAACACTTGCTGTTGCTTTAATTTAAATGTGTTGTATATAGATATGTTGTACACAATGTAGAATGAAAATTGATTGTCATTTGTTCTCTAGGAATCATTGATAAATATGCACATAATTTATTATATTTGTGTTTACATTTTTGTCATTATTTAATATTTCTCTTTAGAATTTAATTCATATTTTCATCATTAGATATGTTTAAAAAGGTAGATCATGCTGTAGATATTTTGTTTGTGTTATATATATTAGGAGTCATTTCTATATTTTATTTATAAAATTTTAAACAATAAGGAATTATATATATATATATAGTGATGATCACACACACTGCGATCACACATGTGTACATTTAATATATAGTATAATATTAAATGTGAGTTTTATGTAAACTAAGTTATAGAAAGTGGATAATAAAGTTAGAAAAATGAAATAAATTTATTTTAAGTTTTAATTAAAAAATCAAAATGGCAATGAGGAATGCAATTAATGAAAGAAACCAATTATAGTAATTAAAGAAAGTGAAGGAAGCTAAGCAACCAAGATCCTTATCTTCCACCTTCCAATGTTAACTTTTTTAAATTTAAAATTAGTAAAGTTTAAGGAATAGTAAAATAAGATCATCGAAGTTGATGATTAAATCTTAAAGGTAAAAGTAAATAAAAAGGGTTAATGATTGTAGAATTAGCAGTCATAAAATTTCCATCACAATTATAAATAAAAATAAATAGATTTACAAAAAAAAAAGGATAAAGATCATCTCTTCAAAATACACATGTGAATGCATGAAATATATATGTATATGTGTGTAAAATAAAGAGTGTGTAAATAAGAAAATTACTTTATTAAAAAGAAATGGAAGTAAATAAAATAAAATAAAAATAAATGGATAAAAGACAAGAAGAAAATTTTATGTATTTAATGAAAGTAAAATAAATGTGTGAAATGTAATTAATGACATTACTAAAACAATCAAGAAGATAAGTAAAGGATTGTGGGACAATTAAGAAAAAAATTGTAAAAGAAGTAGCCATGTTTTAGTTGTTCAGGAGTCTGCTGAGCTAACAGACAGAGTAGTTCGAGAGCTGTGAACAAAAATGTACCAAGTTGAGACATCAAGAATGCAGGGCTAAGGAGGCCACAATGGATGCCAGTTAATTCATGCTCACCTTGGGTGTAAAGTCATCTTTCCCATGCAGTAATAGTAGAGATAGTGCCTGCCTGGTGTTCACCTTCCCTGTCCTCGAAACCTCAAGAATACGACTTAAGTAAGCTGCAAGAAAGAATCCAGCCGGATCCCAAAAATTTCCATCTCTACAAAAGAAGTGGAGTAATCCACATGATGGGCAATAATTCCCTCATCAATGTCCAGAAAACCTAGGTAATTAACTTTAATATAACACGCGTGCACACACTTTCGTAAATGGCCACATTAATTAAAAAATGCAATTGCAAATGTGAATCCAAATCAAAATAATTAGTATTTTTCTCTATCAAAGAATACATAAGAAAAGACTATGAACTATAAAATATCTACATATAAATATTTAGTATCAAAGAATTATCATTTTAGACGAAGGGTTAATTAAATTAAATATAATTTGTGTTATTTAAATGATTGCTTGTTTTATATTGAAGTATTATATTTTAATGTTTATGAAGGTATTGTATTAAACAATATTTATTTATAAATAGCTCTTTACATCTCGTCTTTCATTCTTCACCATACTATTTATAATGATATACCTGTAGGATTATAAAATGCTACTTAGACATTTATTCTAGTAAAAGTACACATATCGATATAGTACAGTAATGTTAAATCTCGCAAAAAATTATAAATATTTTAAGCGCTGGTTTATTTTAAATAAATCATTCTTATGAATGAATATCCAGCAGTCGAAGAAGCATTATGATCAGGAAAGATAATACTGAAAAATTCCATTGGTAATCTCAGTATTCGATCAGGAATATAGACTTAATTAATGAGTCTATATTTGCTTCTTTGCTTGATGTGACAGTCGTCTCGATCGTAAAAGTATAAATTAAAATGTTTACAAACGGTCAAAAAGTTAATTCTGTTACAATATATATAGTCCATGCTAAATGTTTATTGAAACCTCAGAATTAATGAAGATATATAAAGGAAAATATTGAATTTAGGGGTCATAATAGAAGCCCTATTATAAGTAATAAATCTAAAGAGTTTGTACTTGTAGTCCAAAAGAGAAATATAGTTTTAATGGAAAATGAAGCAAATAAATATCCAACACAGTAGGAAAAGAATATTTATAATTTTTAAGAGACTTTTAGCTAACTTATTAGACAATTAATATTAGGCAGAAAATGGATACTTACCTATCCATACTGAAATAAAGAAAACTAAAAATTGTACAATTTTTCACCATCCAGATATTGGCAGTTCTGATAATCTACTCTCTCTCTCTCTCTCTCTCTCTCTCTCTCTCTCTCTCTCTCTCTTTATCCCTTATAAGAAGCTGTTGGAGAGGCTTTGGATATGAAATGATTTATTTGAAAACTGATTTATATATCTTTTGTTTTTTTAGCATGTCAATTGCTATATTTTCTGAAACTTTGAAGATTTAAATAATATTACTAACATAGTTCAATTAGTGATATTCATTAAAAAACAATAATTACATAGTTAGTGGCTTAGAAGGTCATCTACTGTTCAAACAAAAAATGATGAATTGAGCTTAACTAATCAAATTGATAGGCCCAAAAGTTTTTATTATTTTATTCAGCTAAAAATTGACCAGAAAATTAAAATCTTGAATCTGCTTTCTAACCCATGCTGATCATTTGGAGTATTAATTTATTTGATGTAAATGAAGAACAATATGTGTATCTTGGGTATCATAAATCTTTTTCCCATGTCTTTGTTCATATGTTTATGTTTAGATCCTCCACAAAATATTAAAAGTGGATAGAAATTATTTCTTACCTTGGGTGAGAATAGTGTAATAAAAATTACACAACAGAAATATTATTCATTATTGGATAATCTCTAGTCTAATGAGTGACTAATGAAAATTATTAATAAATAAAGAATATCTAGTAATAAATTTGTACAAGTTGTTAACACTATTTTTTTCCATATTGACAGATTTTTTAGGGCAATAATAATCTTCAAAATTTTTAACATATCACTGCATTATTAAAAAAAATGTTTAAACTATAAGAGGAACAATACAATATGTGTGAATTTTTAAAATTGTCATATCTATTTTAAAAAAATTACAATAAATTCAGAGAGAACTATTCATTTACAAAATAACGACAATAGATAATTATTCTTCTGTAACTGTGATTTTTGGCTTAACAGAAATAAAATTAATGGAAATATTTAAAGTTTTTCTCTATCAAAAATGATTATTATTCACATAATTAAGTGACAAAAACAATTAGCAAGTATATATATTTTTATAAGTTTTACTTCAAAATTAAAATATTTAAATCTAGAATAAATTAATAATAAAAAATTATCTTCATGATTAATAAATTTAGTAAAAAAAACATTTGAAAAATATTTACATATATTAAAATTAAATTTCAATTATTACTAACAATTGTCTAATCTGTTAAATATTTTGTAGAAAAAACATGACAGAATTAATTAATTGCACTTGTAAAACAATTTGTTGAGGAAATTTTTAGCCGAGAGGTATCGCAACCGCCATGCAAGCAAGTAGTTGGTTGCAGACGGGTGTGGGTTCGCGTCCCGGCAGATGCTATGACATATGAAAAAAAAAAAAAATTAAGATATTAATGAAACTGAATGCGTTGTTCGTATTTATCAGTAATCTATTTTCAAAAATATTTAAATATTTTCAAATGAAATTACATATATATTAGATGGATATTTACGTCACTTTAAAACAGAGGTAGATATTTTTTTTTTTAAAGGTAATTTTAATAAGTGATGCTTAAATTAAATTACTTTTATGAATCCATTTATCAAGCCTTAAATAATTTTATATGAACCCACATTTAATAAAAGTAAAGAATTTCAAGCAATCATAACAATATCAATGCAATGTTTTCCCTTTTATTAGTTCCTATTAATTGATTTTATTTTTCTACTTTAATTTAAACGTCCCTGCAAAATACTTAAAATTCTATTAAAAAAATATTTAAACATTACTCTGTTTACGATAAACATAATTTATTATTCAATATTTAATAAATACTTTTTATTTTTTTTATTTTTTTCTCATGTGTCATAGCACTAGCCGGGAAGCAAACCCGCTAACCCAGGACAACTACTTGTAAAGCGGCTATCGCTGACATCTTGACCACCAATGCCTGACAAATAATTTTTATTTTACATTCATTTTTGGCATTATAACAAAGTTTATTAATTAATCTAACAATTCATTTGCTTAACATTTTTCTACAATAAGATTGAAGTAGAAAAATTATGCATTAAGTTATAACTTAAACATTATTTAATTTTATATTTTATATAAATTTAATTCTACTATATTAGCACACACAGACATGTAAAATACGTTTTTAAATTATATATATTATTTAAACTGAATGTAGCAGCAAGTATACATTAAAATATATTTTATAAAATATAAATATGTATGTACTAATATCATAGAATTGAATTTATATGAAATAAAAAAATTCAGTTATATATTAAAAAATAACACAATGTAGTCATTTTCAATTAGGTCTTTGAAAAAAAAATCGCCAAATAATCAACACATCGGATTAGTTAACACAATTTGTACATTGCAAAAAAAAAGTGGAAAAAAGAACTGATTTACAAAAAAAAAGTGGTAGTTATCTGCAAAATATTTTTTGGTTAATTTTATATTAAATAGTATGATTAAAATATCTTTATAATAATTTACAGTTCCATGCTGTTGTAAAACAGTAACAAATTTGTCCATACATTAATGCCCCCTAGTGTAAGCTCAAGTAATAAATAATGCAACACAGTTCTGCATCATATTTTTTATCCAGTGTCATTCATCCCATATCCTCAGACTAGTTTCATGCTTACTAGCATTTGCACTAGGTAACAATATTATGTGGAAAATGTTGCAATTGTTTTAGCAGCTTGTGTAATCATGATGTTTTCAGGCTAACTTTTAAATAATATTTAATTATCATATCATAGAAAAAGTACATGGACAATAAAATGGCTATTAATATCATAATCGTTTCAATTATTCATCAATATTTGACCATAAAAAATGGTTCATAATTTTCATCAATAACTTTATTTAAGATTTTTATACAAATACTAGTTTTTCAGTAGCTAATTATTTTAATAAAAATATTACCCATGGTTATTGTTTAATAAACAAAAAGCTTTTGAGATATATTATTAATATTTATTTAAACATTGTCTTTAATAATAAAAATATTTTATTAATTAAAAAATATGATTGAATGGTTTGTCATTCAACAGATCATAGGTTATTAAACACTATAAATACATATATAAGGCTTTACCCTTACTACTATGTGCCTTGAGTGCTCAATTTTATCACAAGAAGGACCTTTAAAAATCTTAACACATGATTATAACTTAATAAAGGTAAGAGTGGCCATCTTATCTTCAACCTACTTTCTAATTATATAGGAAAATCTAAAGCATTATTATCTGAGAGTGTGAACCTAGTAAGTTCTTCACTAAGTATGCCCATTACCTCATCTAGAAATAAACATTCTTGAAGTCTTTCGATTCACAGTGAGTTAATATTTATATCTTATAATTAAAAATATTTCAAATCAATTTAAAGTTGTAAACATTAACTCTTATTAAGCGCATGATCAGCACATTCTCAAATCAAAATGGTTTAGATTTTTCTATATATTAGAAAGTAGGGTGAAGATAAGATGGCTGCTCTTATCTTTATAATGTCATAATCTTTTGTTAAGATTTGTAGAGGTCCCTCTCAAGATAAAACTGATCACTAAGAGTTCATGGTAGTAAGCTTAAAGCCTTATATGTATTTATGTGCTGACCATGCTCTTAATAAGAATTAATGTTTAAACACGATAAAATAACATGGGAAACTGTGAGTCCTAGACCTTTAATTCTTTAAATGCTATCACTAACTATTTTAAAATAAGTAATGTAAAATCTATGTAAATATTTCTATCACATTTTATAATGCTATTTGATTTTATAATTGTTATTTTTTCTTTGATTTTCAACCAGTACTAAGTTGTACTAAGTTTTACCATAGGCCACCATCACGGATATATATTGTTGTACTATATGTGAATGAAAACTTTTTCCATGTAGATATTTCAAGTATATTGTTAAATAATATAGATTATTTTTTTAATGTTGACTGTTATCAAATGATGGTTCAAGTACAAATGATAATAAAAAGGTTTCTTATTTTTCTATATGTTTTTAAATATAATTTTCAATATTCTGCTTTTATGCAACTGAAAAGATTCAGTTTAACATCACAGATATATTAAATGACTTTTTTAATTAGAAAAAGACTGAATTTACAAAATTAAAACATGCAAAATTATTATTGGTTTTAGTTGTTTTTCAACCTACTAGAGAAAAGAATTTTTTATATTTCATTGATATAATAAAAGAAATGACATTAGGTGGTACATTAATTTATTTTTTTAGCCATAACAATATATTTTAATTTATATAGCTTGCTGATATAGACCATGATTTAAATTCCATATTTATTATGTAGATTAGGATGAAGATTATTATAAAATTTACTTTGATATTACAGTCACAGTGTTAAAAAGATCAAAGGCTAAATTGTTACAAGTTTTAGCAACAATAAAATAAATTCTGAAAATAACAATGTTTAGCTTAAAGCAACTTCTTACACCAGAGTTTATATCTACATCAAATAATTAAGAGACCTTTGAAACACTATTAAACCATATATTAATAAAATAATTGGATTTAAATGTTGCTGTTGATAAACTATTTAAGATAACATCAAATAGGTTATGAGGTTCTAAAAGTTAATAGATAGTCTTATTGTTTTTTCATTACTAACAGTATCTGAATGTTCAACATTTTTATATGAGGAGTGTTTTCAAAATACTTTGATTGAGCAAAGATAACTCTGTATATTATAGGGTTAACTTGTTTTACAATGTAATTTACAACATTCAATATCTTTCATGGTGCTTTTCTAAAAGTCATTCTGTTTTTGTATGATGTATTCAATGGTCAATTAAGTGAATTAATTTAATAAACTATGCTTTAAATCAGAGTTTAGCTTTGGCATGAACATTTGTCTTATTTGTGAACATCTTCTGAGCTGATTGTTACAAAAATAAGAGACTTCTCTAAACATTTTGGTGCCAGAAGGAACTGACAGTAATAAGATTCATGTGCTAAACTTTTTATTTATGTATTTATTGGTCACAGCTGTTTATATTATTAAATCAATAAATTTAAAATTTGGAAGAATGTTTCATTTACCTATTTTATAACTAAAATTATTTGGGAGAGTGTAGTGCTAGTTAGCCACACTATGCAAAATTAATTAATTTAAAAATAAGATAATAAAATGCAACATTAATCTCTCTTTGCAGCAATAGATTTTACTTTTGAGAGATACTTGCTTAAACTGTGCAGGTTTTAATTTTTGTATTCTCAGTATCTTGGAATCATAAATAACTGACGAAAAAGATGATTAAAACAAGAATTAAATATTTAATAAAAACTTTATAAACTGTTTGATAATATAAGAATGATTCTAATACTACCTTAAAAGTCTTGGTTCAAATTCCCTCTAATTATATTCAGCATAAAATATAAATAATATATATATTGAAGCAGTCAATGTCTAATCATCATTGAGCTTCATGCTTAACCATCTACACTAACCTCCTGTGGGGCCTGCAATTCAGACCCCACTGTAAATATATGCCATTCACCCACACACTGTATGCATAATGATCCAAAAAAAATAAGATATTTAGCAAAGTAAAACAGTAGGGTGAGTGATGCATATATATATATATATATATATATATATATATATATATATATATATATATATATATATATATATATATATATATATATATGAACGAAGCAATAATTTTATTTATTGCTGAATATTAGATGTTTTCTTTATATAATTGTAAATATCTTTTTATATATGGGTATTTAATTAAACTAGTGGAATGTAATGACAAAGAAAAATGGGGAGGGCTTGAAATACTGAAATTATATTTCTCTATAGTCAGATTGTTTTCATTAATTAAAATTATAAATCTTAATTAAAATTCTTTTTTAGTTGTTTTCAAATCTCTAAAAATAGCTAAAATGGTATTTCCAGCCTTATCTGTTTTATTTTGTTAATTAAATATTTTACTAATCAAACATGTTTTTTTAATTAAGAGATAGCTGTGGGCAACTGAGATTGCATTCTTGGTGGGATTAAGGTGGATAAAAAAAGGCCCATAGAACAAAAAGAGTTTTTTTTTTTAGTTGAGATTTGAGTCAGTTGAGTTGAGTTCTTTTTCAGTCAGTTACTTTCGAAGGGTTTCAAGACCGTAGCATTTTAAGAAGTCAAGAGAAGTTCAGTGCTATAAATTGTGAGTAGAAAAGAAGCACCTTTTTTCTTCTTCTCTCGAAGAACTGTCTGCCTGCCACTGCCATGTTCCATCTAGCTGACCATAGAACATGATTACTTCTGACTGCTGATTGCTAATGATGCTGCTATGCTGTTTTTTTCTTAGGTAACCATTTAACGTAGAACTGCCTTCATAAGTCAATACTTTTGTAATCTATAGTTCAACCTTCATATCTTAATTTATATATTATTTGATAAGCTTCTGCTAAATTTTGCTTTTAAACTCTCTCTCTCTCAGTAATCTTTTATTAATATCATGTATTTTAACTTACCTTTCACGCTTAATTAAATTATATATATAAATATGGGTGATTCCATTAAGATGTTATGTATTTTGTTTAATGTATAAATATAATCTATTTTCTTTAATATGCCAAAATCGCTAAATTCGCGAGTAAGGGGGAAAATAATTGTTTTACTTGGAAAAAAGGTGGGCTTTATTTAAAACTTATCAATAAAGTTTTCTTTATATTAAATAGAAATTGCTCACGAGTTTGGTTTCATTTTAAATTCATTATTCTTAAAGTAAATTAAAAACTTTTACTGTGGATGAATTTTGCTAAATTGACGCTTTGTATTTGTCTTTAAATTTCTATTTTAAAAAAAATCATGAACCTTCACATAATTAATCCATTTTTTTTTTTTGCTGTTGCCTGAAGGGCGAATTCTACCAGTTAATACATATTTGGGAATCAATTCTTTAAATATAAATGTTGTTAGTTTAATCATATTATAAATAGTAGTGTTATTATTCATTATGATTAGTTAAATGACTCAGAATTGAAAAATAGATTATTGTACAAGAGGTTAGACCATTTCCAAACTTTAAATAATATTATAAAATTATATAAACATTGCTGGCATACCTTTTCCTTTATTCTGATATTTTATCTTTTCCATTTCTTGATCATTTTGTTATTGGAGACATCGAAAGCTTGAAGCTCCTGTCCTACGTTTCGAAATCGTTCGTAATCAGACTCTCTGTGGAACGTAAAGTTTAGGAGGGTTATGATATTATGTGCTGCAGAATACAGTGCATCCAGATTCTGGGCTCTCAAACCCAGACCCTCTTTTGATATTGCTCCGCCAGAATGCGCGGACATATCAACTCTAAGTTCGTTTTTCAAATATGCTTTAAAATGATAAAATATCCACAATCGCCATGAAGGCCAGATTTCTTTCTGCTCTTTAATTTGATCGCTGTCCATCTAATCTTAGTAAGTCGCAATGATGTGTTAAAGATAATGATTCATTTCGTAAAATACATTCAGTATGTTGATCTTCAAACCACTTTCGTTTAAAAAAAGCGTTATCGATTCCCAGAGACATAAGTCAATTTGTATAATTTATTCTCGTAAATATTGCGCATTGTTTGTTTTTTATGTATACTTATTCTAAAGATGCTATGTCCTAACAATGCCTATCAAACACATGTAATGATTTTAAGATTGTAAATAAATGATTGAGACCGTACATTTATATTTATTTGTCAAAATAATATGAAATTGTATCTGTACAATTATATTTATTAAATGAGTGATAGAGGGGATTTTATACAACAAAGTCCCAAGTCTTGTAAATAAACGATATTGTCCTAAGCGTGAAACTAGTTGGTAAAATATACATGCGTTTTTCTAATCTTTTGTAATATACATATGCGTTTGTGTAAGATTTATTAAAAATATCTATTTCATGTAAATCCTGGTTTGTCGTTTTTGAAGTATTATTTTCTAGTTAATATTTAGTAAGTATTTTCTTTAGCTAAGAGCTTAGCATCAATAAATAACTATAATAAATGTAATTCCTGGTCTACTCCAATCTCGATCATCACCATCAGTCTGATCTTATGCTCTACTGCTTTGCTTATGGGCACGGATTTAAAATAATTTTACTGTGTCATCAGAATTGTTGTTCATTGGGTCAGAGATTCGAAGAATAGGCAAATGGGTTAGAATTCAGAATTGCTCCAGACCTGTGTATCTCGAGCATGATCGGGTTCGAGGTACTTTTGCTTAAGATTTGAATCTTGTTAAGTGAGCATACTATTTTGACTGGTACAGTGGATTTTTTTCCCCGGGCTTGGCTGCCCAAGTGAGGCTTCGATATAAACACCCACATACCCTGAGCACTGGATTCTGTTTATATGTATGTTTTAAAAAAGATTGTAAGAGATCATTGATGATAGACATGTATATTTCCTTCCAACCTGAGTTTGTTTTCCGATTTTATATATATAAAATGTGAAAATTTTGTATTAAAACCAATGTCCATGCGTTGCAACCATAAATGCAAATGGTTTTTGTTGTATCTGGTTTTGCAACTATAGAAAAATATTGTTTTCCATGTTGACAGCCACAAATGAAAAAATCTTGTTTTAAAAATGAAAAAAATTCCGATACCCATGTGTTACAACCATAAGTCTTTTTTTTTCTGTATCTGGTTTTATAACCATATAAAATGTGTTTCTTATATTATATACATGAAAATGAAAATGTTTACAAATAAAACACATGTACTTCAGCCATAAGTTATAAACCTTGAAATTATAACAAGGTGCACTTCATGTGTCATTCATTTACTGTATGTTATATATGTAATACAGTTTATAATATGTAACATACTTATTTATATTTACTTGTTCAGTAACCCAGATGTATTTGGAATTTTTTTTTTTGGTATGTCCTGTTGGCTGGCGCCATATAAATATGCCCACAGTAATATAATAAAATACGTGTCAAAATGAGTTCAAACCAGGATATTAGGGGTTTGAGAGAGAGTTAAATTATATTTCCACTGTTTTTCTATGTATAATTGTCATGAGCTGAACATTATATTGTAGAAACAAATAACTAATCTTTTTTTTTGTAAGAGTCTATTATAGGTGCAGAAAAACAACCAAAAGTCAAGCAGCAAGGCAGTTGAATTTCAATAGATCATACACATACATGTTATGATCAAATATTTTTTTCCGATTATAAGCAGCAGTCCTCAGCAAAAAAAAATGGCAGAATGTAGACAGTTGAAGAGAGGAGGGAAAGAGGTGTATAATTCATGAAGAAATAATATAAAAAGGAAGTCAAAAAGTATAGCAACCAAAATTTCATGCTTAAAGAATTCTTTAAAAAAGTAGAAGGGAATTTTAGTAAATAAAATGAGGCATCAGGAACTACCCATCACTGGACAATTTATGCAGATCCAGACCTTCCGTGGTGAACCACAGGAGAGTCTACAGGAACATATGGAAAATCTGAAGGCAATGTTTTCACTCTATGCACTGAGCAGTGGGAAACAAATGGCCATAGCTAGCCAGAATTTGGAGGCAACCGCTAAAGATTGGTGGTGATCATTGACACACAAACTAACAGATCTCGAAGAATACTGCCAGGCACTCTGCAAGATTTTTTGGAGTGAAGAAAGACAGGAGTATATTTTGCACACTATAATCAATGAAAAATTTCCAACTAATCACCAAGAAATGTATGCACAATTCTTTTTAAAGCAAGCCGCAAGATTCAGATTTCTACCAGATATCACATGGTCAGAATCACATATTATCTGTACCATACGACAAAACATGCCGATGAAGGTACAGGCAATGATGATCATAAGCCGGATCAACAAGATAAATGAAATGACTGAGTTTTTGGTTTCAATAGACTATGGATTCAGGAATCCAGAAACAGATGGAACCCCAAAACTGAAACCAAAAAAAATTAAGGGGGACATACAGGAATGCCCAGAATATTTAAAGAGACAACAGAATCAGTTTAAACCAGATGGCAGCCAGATGACTAACATAATATGGGAAAAAGAAAGCATTGAGAATGTTACAACCACAAGCTTGTGTCCTATTACTGAAGTGATGATAGAATCCACCAAGATATTAGCACTAGTGGATTCAGGAAGCCAAGCATCGATCGTATCAAAGGCATGGATTAAAAGTATAGAGAGAGAAGGGGAGATCATGCAATTGCCAACACATCCCATCCAGTTGACCTTGGCTAATGGGAAAAGAATCATGAGCGAGAACAGTCAAATCTGGCTAGAGGTGAAGATTAATGAGAGATTGATGGGCCATACGTTCTTGATTGTATCTGGACTAATCTACGATGTGGTGTTGGGTTCTGACTTTCTAACCCAAAATCATGGAATTATCGATTTCTTCAGAAGAAAATGCCTGTTTGACAATGAATCAACACATTTCAAAGTGACCCACCCGGCCGTACCTGAGAAGCAAAGCTGCTTGATCCAGCCTGTTGATTCAGCATTGATTGAAAAAAAGATCCGTGACTCAGCTATTACAGGGTCCAAAGATGAAATATGTATCCAAAGCATATTAGAAAATTATGCTCAGGTGTTCGCCCAGACTCCTGGAAAAATAAAGGGGTATACTCATAGAATTCGAGTGAAGGAGGAATCGTACACCCAATCCAAAACATACTCCATCCCATTCCAATACCGGGTTGAGGTGGAAAAGCAGATTCAACAGATGATCAAGTGGGATATTATTGAGCGGAGCCCATCTCCCTATAACAATCCGCTGGTTGTGGTGAAAAAAAAATGGAGATTTGCGGCTATGTTTGGATGCACGGAAATTAAATAGCATGACCATCCCTGAGAGAGACATCCTGCCACCGATCCAGGAAGTATTTGTCCAGTTGGCAAAGCAGATGATCTTTTCCACCTTAGATCTTACTACTAGTTATTGGCAGATGGCCCTAGACCCTCGTGACCAAAAGTCTACCGCATTTCGGTATGGAGGACATACCCATGTGTTTAAGCGAGTCCCCTTTGGACTCATTAATAGTGGGGCAGGACTGATGCGATGTTTAAAACAAGTCCTAACCAAAGAGGTACAGAAAAATCTGGTCTGCTATGTGGACGATATAGTAATTGCATCAAAAAACATCACTGAACATTTGAAATGCCTGGAACAATTTTTCCGTGAATGTGCCCAAGAAAACATAACTATTAACTTGGAAAAGAGTCGCTTTGCAGTAAAAGAAATTACATTCCTTGGACATGTTGTAACTGAGTATGGGGTCAAAATCCACCCTGAGAAAGTAGAAGCCATCGAGCACTTCCCCAAACCAAAAACTCGGAAACAGGTCCGATCTTTCCTAGGGCTTTGTAATGTCTATCACCGGTTTTACCCAAATTTTGCTCATGAGACAGGAAAGCTGATAGAGTTACTAAAGAAAGATCATAAATGGGAATGGACCGAAGCACATGACAAGGATTTTGAGAACATAAAAAAACATTTCCTTAAAGCTGTAATGTTGTGTCACCCTGATTTTACAAGGACCTTTTACATCCAGACTGATAGTAGCAAGCAGGGATTGGGGGCTATTCCAAATTAATGAAGAAGGAAAGCATCAGGTGCTTTATTTTTCTAGCTGCTTTTTAAAGGGAGCCGAAGTACACTATACCACCACAGAACAAAAAACCCTAGCAATCGTTTGGGCCTGCCAGAAATTCCGGCAATTTCTCCTGGGGTCTGACATGGTCATAGTGACCGATCACAAATGTTTGGAATTCTTGATTAAGGGTTTCCTTACTAATGAATGATTGATCCGGTGGAGCCTGGCCCTTCAACAGTTCCAATACAAAGTGGCTTACTGCTCAGGGCATGAGAACATTGTGGCAGATATCATAAGCCGCCATCCTGTACCTGCCAATATCCAAAATCCCCAGCTGAGTGACCAGAGCTTCAGAATCATGGCCACGACCACGAAGACCCCTATGGAAACTGATTTGACAAATCTACGATATTGGCAAGATGACCAATATACTAACATTATTTCCAACCTGATGGTGATGATTGAGATTGGAGTAGCCCAGGAATTACATTTATTATAGTTATTTATTGATGCTAAGCTCTTAGCTAAAGAAAATACTTCTAAATATTAACTAGAAAATAATACTTCAAAAACGACAAACCAGGATTTACATGAAATAGATATTTTTAATAAATCTTACACAAACACATATGTATATTACAAAAGATTAAAAAAACGCATGTATATTTTACCAACTAGTTTCACGCTTAGGACAATATCGTTTATTTACAAGACTTGGGACTTTGTTGTATAAAATCCCCTCTATAACTCATTTAATAAATATAATTGTACAGATACAATTTCATATTATTTTGACAAATAAATATAAATGTACGGTCTCAATCATTTATTTACAATCTTAGAATCATTACATGTGTTTGATAGGCATTGTTAGGGCATAGCGTCTTTAGAATAAGTATACATAAAAAACAAACAATGCACAATATTTACGAGAATAAATTATACAAATTGATTTATGTCTCTGGGAATCGATAATGCTTTTTTTAAATGAAAGCGGTTTGAAGATCAACATACTGAACGTATTTTACGAAATGAATCATTATCTTTAACACATCATTGCGACTTACTAAGATTAGACGGACAGCAATCAAATTAAAGTGCAGAGTAATGGTACTAGCATACATTAAAGAAATCTGGCCTTCATGGCGATTGTGGATATTTTATCATTTTAAAGCATATTTGAAAAACGAACTTAGAGTTGATATGTCTGCGTATTCTGGCAGAGCAATATCGAAAGAGGGTCTGGGTTTGAGAGCCCAGAATCTGGATGCACTGTATTATGCAGCACATAACATCATAACCCTCCTAAATTTTACGTTCCACAGAGAGTCTCTGAATACAAATGATTTCGAAACATAGGACAGGAGCTTCAAGCTTTCAATGTCTCCAATAACAAAATGATCAAGAAATGGAAAAGATAAAATATCAGAATAAAGGAAAAGGTATGCCAGCAACATTTATATAATTTTATAATATTATTTAAAGTTTGGAAATGGTCTAACCTCTTGCACAATAATCTATTTTTCAATTCTGAGTCATTTAACTAATCATAATGAATAATAACACTACTATTTATAATATGATTAAACTAACAACATTTATATTTAAAGAATCGATTCCCAAGTACGTATTAACTGGTAGAATTCGCCCTTCAGGCACCAGCAAAAAAAAAAAATGGATTAATTATGTGAAGGTTCACAATTTTTTTTAAAATAGAAATTTAAAGACAAATTCAAAGCAGTCAATTTAGCAAAATTCATCCACAGTAAAAGTTTTTAATTTACTTTAAGAATAATGAATTTAAAATGAAACCAAACTCGTGAGCAATTTCTATTTAATATAAAGAAAACTTTATTGATAAGTTTTAAATAAAGCCCACCGTTTTTCCAAGTAAATCAATTATTTTCCCCCTTACTCGCGAATTTAGCGATTTTGGCATATTAAAGAAAATAGATTATATTTATACATTAAACAAAATACATAACATCTTAATGGAATCTCCCATATTTATATATATAATTTAATTAAGCGTGAAAGGTAAGTTAAAATACATGATATTAATAAAAGATTACTGAGAGAGAGAGAGAGTTTAAAAGCAAAATTTAGCAGAAGCTTATCAAATAATATATAAATTAAGATATGAAGGTTGAACTATAGATTACAAAAGTATTGACTTATGAAGGCAGTTCTACGTTAAATGGTTACCTAAGAAAAAAACAGCATAGCAGCATCATTAGCAATCAGCAGTCAGAAGTAATCATGTTCTATGGTCAGCTAGATGGAACATGGCAGTGGCAGGCAACAGTTCTTCGAGAGAAGAAGAAAAAAGGTGCTTCTTTTCTACTCACAATTCATAGCACTGAACTTCTCTTGACTTCTTAAAATGTTACGGTCTAGAAACCCTTCGAAAGTAACTGACTGAAAAAGAACTCAACTCAACTGACTCAAATCTCAACTAAAAAAAAAAACTCTTTTTGTTCTATGGGCCTTTTTTTATCCACCTTCATCCCACCAAGAATGCAATCTCAGTTGCCCACAGCTATCTCTTAATTAAAAAAACATGTTTGATTAGTAAAATATTTAATTAACAAAATAAAACAGATAAGGCTGGAAATACCATTTTAGCTATTTTTAGAGATTTGAAAACAACTAAAAAAGAATTTTAATTAAGATTTATAATTTTAATTAATGAAAACAATCTGACTATAGATAAAGATAATTTCAGTATTTCAAGCTTTCCCTATCCTTCTTTGTCGTTACATTCCACTAGTTTAATTAAATACACATATATAAAAAGATATTTACAATTATATAAAGAAAACATCTAATATTCGGCAATAAATAAAATTATTGCTTCGTTCATATATATATATATATATATATATATGCATCACTCACCCTACTGTTTTACTTTGCTAAATATTTTATTGTTTTTGGATCATTATGCATACAGTGTGTGGGTGAATGACATGTATTTAAAGTGGGGTCTGAATTGCAGGCCCCATAGGAGGTTAGTGTAGATTGTTAAGCATGAAGCTCAATGATGATTAGACATTGACTGCTTCATTATATATATATATATATATATATATATTGTAATGGAAACGTA
>JAQFVV010000843.1:0-192343 GCA_028023455.1 Epiperipatus broadwayi
AGTACATATATTTTAAAACGTTTGTATATAATATATTTAATGAATGTTTAGATGGAAATCATAAATGTGTGGAATAATCCATTTAAACCAACTTAATTAGAAAACACTTAATCTAGATCAAATGACCAAAGCAAAGTGTCAACTTAAACCGACAGGCTGATACATCCAAAAGGATGATCCCCTTTAAATACCACTCTAGACATAATATAGAGATCAAAGTACTGCAGATTACATTTATACGTGTAAGAAATCAAAGTATAACAATATATTTTTTAATTTTCTTACTATATAATAAATCCCTCCACGTAGCTTATATATTGTAATACAATATTTAATAAATATTTAGATGGAAATATTGAATGCGTGGAGCAATTCGTTCAAATCAACTTAATAAGAAAACCCTTGATATAAAACAACTGTTCCAGCCAAGAGTCAAAATAAACTGACAGAATGATGCATCCAAAAGGCTAATCCATTTAAATGAACTTAATTAATAAACAATTGTTCTACATTAAGAGTGTTATCATTGAGTTAAATTTAAGTGGGTATTCCACGCATTCAAGATTTCCAAATTATTATTGTGTTTGTATAAAATAAAATATATACATATATAATTAGTCAGATAGGAAATTACACAATCTTTCCAATGGAATAGGTTATCTATAAAATATTAAATTATGTAAATTAAGCAGATTATGCAGATATATTTGTATGTATGCTGATGAGTGTAGAGATTCAATTTGTTTGTAAAAATGTGTTTGTAGTACTTTATCTACAAGAAATTATGCCTCTTAATTTAATTAATCTATTCCAGTTTCACAATTGTCATGAAGATGAAAAGATGGCCATTGCTTATAACCACCTCCATGGAGTGGCCAAAAATTGATGACATATCTAATGGATAATGCCTCAGACTTTTGAGGATTATAAGCATGTGATTCTGTGCATTTCTGGGATGAAGAGATGCAAGATTCATTATTACGCAGTGTCTCCAAAATATCTGACAGTAATAGGGGAGACTCCCACTCATATTTTTATACAAATCTCAAAGTTGATATCATTAGCTGCATTTTCATTATCAGAAAGCCAAATAATAATACAGTATAATATGCCACATGTGGTTCAACAAATGATGTTGAGCAAAAGCAAGAACTCAAGTGAAGAAATGGAAAAGCTATTAACAGCAATAAATTATGGAAAATCCAGAAGGCACTTCTTGAAAGGATGAAGAAAATAGACCCAACTTAACTCCAGGTTGCAGCTATACAATGTAAATATAGAGAAAACCAAGCACATCCTTGGAGAAAATATTTTACAGAAAAAAAGATAGAAAGGAGAGGAGATAGCTATATATAATAAATACTTACCAAGACAACTTCAATTGAAGGGTGAATCACAACCAGTTCTTCAATTCAACAGTACCAGAGCTGTCAGAAAAAAAGTTAAATGTCTTCATTGAAAGGTTCCACAAAATACTGTCTTGATTATCCAATTAAGAATAATGCAAAAATAATAGAGATTCTAGATAATGTTGTTGATAGTGTAACAGTCAGATTTGTACACTCATGCAACAAAATTCAAAGCCCAAGCAAAATATACCAAAGCTGACCATAGTGAGGTGGTTGAGACCTCTAATCCGACCAAACTCCAACTCATCTGCCAGTACTCCAAATTTAACACCTTATGAGTGACATTCCTGGGGCTACACTCAGTTCTCATTTAACTGCGTGCCGACATAGAACAGGGAGAAACACGAGACTTAAGGTCATTACTAACCTAACTAAATAAGTGATATATATATATAACACTTGACACTCTATTAATCTTAAATACTAGACATACATATATAGCATATAAACTCATTAAGAAATTGGAGTAATGAACTGTGACATTTAATAATATACTGCGGATTGGATAAAATACTATGGATTGGATAAGATACTGTGGTTTGGTTTGATCTAGAGTCTGAGCAAGAAAGATATACAACAGTTTATATTTAAAAAAGATTTATTAGAACAATAACAAATGATGTAACACAAAATATCATAATGGCAGGGATTGTATAATCTTCACAAGGTATTCAACACAGGCAAGCATGTTACAATAGTTGGGACTGTTATCAAGTACATCTGTTCCCTTTTAAACATATTACAATACATGTGTGTGTGAGTTATAGAGGTCATGCCTAATTATTTAATATGCTCATTTTGTGAACTTGACTTGCTTAAGTTAGAAGTTGATACTTTAGTAGAGATGATGATGAGTACAGCCAGTTTTAAAGACTGTTATATATACTAATTAACTGAGCAACTAAATAAACTCAGTATCATGCAGATTCAAAACTGATAACCAGATTCAAACTCCAGTCTAAAGCTGAATGATTAATTTATATGGGAAAAAGAACTGGTTACCATTAGGTCCACATATATGCGCTATGGCGCTATATAAAATATTAAAGAAATAAACTTGCAGTGCGAGTGTGTGATTCTTCCAGAGTTTCAGCATCAAATGCTCGGTTTGCTCTGAGACCGACGGTTTGCTGCTATTGATATATGAACATAAAGTTCAGGAAGTCGGATTGGCTTTATGGAAAAATCTGGGTCCTCACGCCCCCAGTTCTAATGAAGATAGCCATAACCCGAACTAAATAAAGGGGCGGTTTGTTACCGTGAACCCTTGTCAGAGGCAGCAAAACGTAACACATATAAGTGTACTATATAAAAACACACCCGCAATGCACGCAATATATATATAAAAAGCAATAAGTATGCATATAATTAATTGCGCCTAAAACAGATAGCTTTTATCTGTCAAGCTAATTCAAAACAGTTCTTAAAATTAGCATTATAAGTATGCTAATAAAATGGGCTTAAACTACATAAAAATAATCTAGTTAAGATCCTGAATCTGCATATAAATATTCTTAATTAAGGAGGGAAAGTATATTCGATGGGACTTAATACAAACATTAGCAAATATACTTTATCATCTCTAAACAATATATATATCCCCTTCCAACTAATAAATATCAAAGGTTATAATATAAGATCGGTTAAGCAAATCTTAAAAAAATACGATTTTACAATATATATATAACTATGATAACAACGAGTGGTTAGCGCATTCGTTTATTACCAATATTATAATTTCGAAACAATGAATTAATAAAATCAACAAGGCTTTTAAAATGTCTAAGCGAAGATTACAATTATCTCCTTTATAAATTACTTACTTGGTTTCATTGTTTCGAAATCTGAGCATATTATCACATTAACATAACAAAATGCATTTAAACAAAATATTAAAATTACTGAAATTAGGCAAGACCGTTAGCTTGTAAGAATTGAAGAGAATAAATTTCGGACATTTAATGAGTAAAAAAAAAATGAAATCTTTTAATTCATAAAAGATTTCAGCAGTTTATAAAATTAAGTAAGTGAGTTTTTTTTTCTTTTACATTATAGATAAAGTTACACAGACTGATAGTTTCGTTTTATAAGAGGGAAAATTGAAAGAGTTTTTATAATTTAGATAGAACGTTCTTTTAAAGTGTTTTAAGAATTTATAGATTAAAGTTCATACCGCCGCTTCTTTTTAAAAATGATTACCATCTCTCTCTGCCTCCTTGAGTGGACTTGAAGTGTATATCAATGACAGTGGCCGGAATAGGGCGTCTGACAGCGTCATAATCTTCAGTGGCCTTTCAGATAGGTTAAATTTCTTCATATTCTCCATGCAGGTTGCTGGAAAGTCTATTCAAAGGAATGTTTAGAGGAATTGAGAGTCCATCTGGCTTCCGAGCCAGTAAATATATTATTCTACTCGATCATTTTGGATTTTGGTCTCCACAACAATTTTCAGAAAAAAAAAGCTAAAGAGTGTCTTTCAAAAAAAATCTGCAATATTTATATTCCCTAGATCAAAAGCCAGCGACTATCTATTTTAAAACACAATTCAGACTTCTAAGTTTTAGCCTTAGGTCTCTTTTGATTCTTATCTTTTTTTTATCTTCTTGACCAAACTTTTACTGGTTTGATCTGGGAAAAGAAATTCATTACAATCGTAATGAATGAGCTCTAAAACAATGTCAATAACCCAAGGACTATCTGATCCCACCTGCAATTTATTCTAAATAAAAATCTGCGATATCTATATTCCCTAGATCAAAAGCCAGTGACTATCTGTTTTAAAACACAATTCAAACTTCTAAGTTTTACAGCAATCGTCTTTTTTGATTCTAATCTCTCTTTTTTTTATCTTGTTGCCAATTTTTTTACTGGTTTGATCTGGAAAAGAAATTCACTACAATCGTAATGAATGAGGTCTGAAACAATGTCAATAACCTAGGGACTATCTGATCCCACCTGCGAATTATTCTAAATAAAATCTTATTACCAATCTGTGAATTTCGCATGTGATTTATAATTTACTTAAACCAAACTTGTTAAAGAATATTTAGCCACATTTTTTTAAACAAAATAACCCTTATACAATATTATTTATATAAATGCTGCAATATATCTATACAAAATTTAATATCATTATCATTTACAGGTGCTTGTATGTGTGACAATATACATATAATTGTTTGAATGCATATAAAACTGTGACCACATATATAACTGCATAAATGAATATATTGCTGTGTATATATATACAACTGTGTATATATACAGCTGTGTAAAGGCATACAACACTGTGCGTATACACATACATGTGTACTAAAGAGTGTTCAAAACCGGCATAGATGTGTCTATGGAGACATAAAGGTGAAACAGATAGAAGGACAGTAATATCTGTTTCAATAGTAAGAAAAAACAAATTCTGGTAGAAGGTAGATGCACCTGCCCTGTTATATTTATAAAATCAGTAGCTTCCAAACAAAAGCTTTTATTGACTCAAGGAGGTTAATGTTTTTACTTTTCAGTACATTCCATCAGTTAATAATAAAAAGTCAGTTGTAGGTTTTTACCCTTTCATTAAAAATGTAGATTACACTGGCCATTGGGGGCATGTCCAACATAAACCATGAATGTATGAGTCAGTAACCAACTTGATGAGGACAACTTTAACTACATCTTCTTAGTGATGTCTCAATTAATACAATATAGAGAATTTGGGCCCAATTTTCTGTGCAGATGCAAATGTGTTTTGGATTACAATAAAATACTATTATTTGTGAGAAATATATAATAGCATTTGAATGTTTGGAAGAATATTATTCACCTCATGTTCATATATACAGCAATTGGTTGGCACCACTGACATGCAGAATAAACTGGAAAAAAATATTTTAAAAGGACAAGATTAGCAATGGTTTTTAATGGAAATCTTCAAACAATATCATGAAATATTTTTAGTAGACCAAAAGTCCTTGATTGATATGTGCATAAAATTGAGGTTAAATAAAATAAACACTCAGTCAGTGAACAGTCAAATACAACAGATTGTTAAATGTAATATCATTAAGAAGCATTCAGTCCCTTACATTAATTCTTTGATGTTGGTTAAAAAGAAAAATGATTATGATAGAATATGTCCTGGTGCCCATAGTTTAAATGTAATCACCATCTCTGAAAGGGATATCCCTTCCACTATATCATAAATTCTTGCTAAGTTTCAAGAAAAGACAATCTCTACCATTTTGAACTTTACATTCAGCTACTGATAGATACTTCTAAACCTTCTGGATCACCAATACACTTCATTCCAACACAAAGGACATAATTATGTCTTCAAACACATGCCCATTGATGAAGGAAAGACTGTTAGTTCTTTTGCAGTATCTAAACTGGAGGATGTCAGAAGAAACAAAAACATTATTTTATATATGGATAATATGATCATTGCCTTGAAAAATATGGCTGAATGGTTTGAATAACTAGCTAGAGCTATTCTTAATAGAATGTTGCAAAAAATGTCATTAATTTGCAGTAGAACTACCTAGTCATAGAATGAGTGTCATTTTAAGGTTTTTATAGGCAATGATCATATTGAATTCCATTGTGACAAGATTTCTGCTATCCAGAATTTCTCTACTAATAGACAGTTGCTGAGGTTATTCCTGGGGCTTTGCAACTTTTATCATTTATTTTATCTGAGCTTTCCCAATATCATCTAATCATTGATTCAGATACTGCACAAGAACCGAATGGTAGGCATTTAAACAAAATGAAGATTTACAACATGGTTAAAAACAAGTTCATGGAAAATGTACTCTTGTCTTATATTGAAGCAGTCAATGTCTAATCATCATTGAGCTTCATGCTTAACCATCTACACTAACCTCCTATGGGGCCTGCAATTCAGACCCTGCTATAAATATATGCTATTCACTCACACACTGTATGTCGAATCATTCTAAAGATGAGTAAAATTAATTTTGTTTAGTAAAAATGAAACAGTAGTTTGAATGATGCGTATATCTATATTATGACTAAAGCAATAATTTTATTGCTATAAAAATACATTTGCTTAGATATTTGTAATTATTTTTATATCTGTGTATATTCAATGTAACAACAAAGAAAAATGGGGAAGGCTTGAAATATTGAAATTATCTTTATCACTAGTCAGATCGTTGTCTATAATTAAAACTTATAAATCTTAATTACAATCGAAAAACAAATCGTTTATCAGTTGTTTTCAAATCTTTCAAAACAGCTAAAAGGGGTATTTCAAGCCTTATCTATTGAAAATATTTTACTAATTAAATGTTTTTAAAAGGATTACAGAGATAAGGGTGGTGTATGAAATTGAATTCTGGGCAGTATTGAAAGGTTATAAAAGGAACCACAGAACAGAGGAAGGGAGAGTTTACTTTCAGTTGTTAGTTAAGTGCAGAGAGTTTTTAGTCAGTTGAGTTAATTACCTTTAAGAAGCCAACGCAAGTGCTGCAGATGGAGCGTGAGTAGTGGAATCTAGCACCGATCTCTTCTCTCGAAGAACTGTCTGCCTGTCAATTGCCATGTCCCATCTGGCCGACCATACAACATGATTGCTTCCGACTGCTGATTGCTAATGACGCTGCTATGCTGTTTTTTCCTTAGGTAACCTTTTAACGTAGAACTGCCTTTATACGACAATACTTTTGTAATCTATAGTTCAACCTTCATATCTTAATTTATATATTGTTTCATAAGCTTCTGCTAATTTTGCTTTTAAACTCTCTCTCTCTCAGTAATCTTTTATTAATATCATGTATTTTAACTTACCTTTCACGCTTAATTAAATTATATATAAATGTGTGCGATTCCATTAAGATTTCATGTATTTTGTTTAATGTATAGATATGATTTATTTTCTTTAATGTGCCAAAATCGCTAAATTCGCGAGTAAGGGGGGAAATAATTGTTTTACTTGGGAAAAGGGTGGGCTTTATTTAAAACTTATCAATAAAGTTTTGTCTATATTAAATAGAAATTGCTCGCGAGTTTGGTTTCATTTTAAATTCATTATTCTTAAAGTAAATTAAAAACTTTTACTGTGGATGAATTTTGCTTTAATTTTCTATTTTAAAAAGATCGTGAACCTTCATATAATTAATCCATTCCTTTTTTCTGGTGCCTGAAAGGCAAACTCTACCTGTTAATGCGTGTTTGGGAATCGATTCTTTAAATATAAATGTTGTTAGTTTAATAATATTATAAATAGAAGCGTTATTATTCATTATGATTAGTTAAATGACTCAGAATTGAAAACAGATTATTGCGCAAGAGGTTAGACAATTTCCAAGTTTGAAAATTATATTATAAAACTTATATTCATATCCAATAATGTTGCTGGCATACATTTCCATTATTCTGATATTTTATCTTCTCCATTTCTTGATTGTTTAGTCATTGGGAACGTCTAAAGCTCCCATCCTACTTCTCAGAATCGTTCACAATCGGGTACAATGCTTCCTGTGGAAACGTAAAGTTTACGAGGGTTATGATATTTATGTGCTGCAGAAGACAGCGCATCCAGATTCTGGGCTCTCAAACCCAGACCCTCTCTTGATATCGCTCCGCCAGAAGGCGTGGATATATCCAATCTAAGTTCGTTTCAAAGTATTCTTTTAAATGATAAAATATCCACAATCGCCATGAGGCCTTATTTTCGTTATTGTATGCTAGTACCGTTACTTTACTCTTTAATTTGATCATCCGTCTGTCTAATCTTAGTAAGTCGCAATGATGTGTTAAAGATAAAGATTCATTTCGTAAAATACGTTCAGTATGTTGATCTAAAAATTGTTTTCCTTTAAAAAGCTTTATCGATTCCCAGAGATGCAAATCAATTTGTATAATTTATTCTAGTAAATATTGCGCATTGTTTGTTTCTTATGCATACTTATTCTAGAGACGCTATGTCCAAACAATGCTTATCAAACATATGTAATGATTTTAAGATTGTAAATAAATAATTGAGACCGTAAATTTATATTTATTTGTCAAAATGATTAACGTTAAATTATCGTGTATCTTTCTGTAATCCGAATCTGTTCCGATCTTGTAGATTATTTTGTACATCCACATTTTGGCATATTAACCCCGCACAACTTATAACACATTCTATAAAATGGTATCTATTAAATAATTGATGTAATGGGGATTTTATAAAACAAATCCCAAGTTTTCATAATGTATAAAATCACTCCAAGCGTGAAACAATTTTGTACCATATATATGCGTTTTCTGCATTTATTAAATATATATATTTTCGTGTTAATCCTGGTTTGTGTTGAATTATTAGTTTCTAGTTAATATTTAGAATTATTTTCTTTAGCTAAGAGCTTAGCATTAATAAATAACTATGATAATGTAATAATTGGGCTACTCCGACCTCGATCATCATCATCATTCTGATCTTATGCTCTACCGCTTTGCTTTGCTTCTGGGCACGGATTTAAAATAATTTTACTGTGTCATCAGAATTGTTGTTCATTGAGTCAGAGATTCGAAGTATAGGCAAATAGGTTAGAATTCAGGACTGCTCCAGACCTGTGTATCTCGAGCATGATTGGATTCGAGATACTTTTGCTTAGGATTTGAATCTTGTTAAGTGAGCATACTATTTTGACCGGTACAATATGGACTTCTAAGAATCATTATTTTTAAGCCCACAACAGTAGTCTTCATCTGGGAGTTGTACCATTACAAGTTGATGAACATTATCATTATAAAATATTGTACTTATAAAGTCAAACATTAGAAAAGGCTGAAAACAATTACACTATGATAGAGAAGGCAGGGAGGCTTTGGTAAATTTAAACATATTATTGACTATAAAAGCTTGGAATTTTTTAATAGTAGTTACTTAATCAATGGTAGCTTTAATCCAGTGGAACCTATTCTTACAAAAATTCACTTATAAGATTATGCACTGCAACTTCATTAGATTCTGCTTTATTCTGCAATGTATCTAAAAATAAACTCATGGCTTTGTTGCTATATCTGAAACCATGTGCTTCTAAGAAAGCCAAATGATAACCTTCTCTCCAGTATAAAACCCTCATTCACCAGCATACACTAAATTCACTTACCAGCTAACCTCATAATCCAGACAACTGCAGCATCCTAGAAATTGTCAGAACAAAGCACTTCTCAACAATAGAAGAAAAAAAGAAAACCCATAATGTATACAAATCTACCAGGAGAGCATGCTCATTTAATTAATCTGTACAGAAAATATGAGCTCTCCACCCATATCATGATGGAATAATGGTAAAATGTTTTCATGAATTATTTTATGTATTTATTGGTAATCTAGGTTCAAAGGGTGTATGTAAATTTGGTTTTATTAACTTGTATTTTATGTCCATATATTTATTAAAGTATAACATGTTTATATTTTGGACTTTTTTATTTTATTGATCTTAGCCTGTTATAGATTATAAATATTCCAGTTTCCACTCTCAAATGTCTTGGACCATTGATCAATCAGTTAATTTTCTTTATCAGATGAAAATGCTTTAGTTTTCTAGAATTATTATTTTATTTGATACTTAAAAATTAACGGAGTTTAAAAAGAATCTCAGGACAGATTTTTTTGTTTGCCTTATTGTTTTGTGAGCAAAAGGAAAAGAGGTTTATAATGTCTTTCAAAACTCGACATAATCACTTTCTTTTTACTTGATGTAAGTAGATGTGTGTATACCCTTTTTATACATATGTTAAACCATTAAACAATAGGTCTTCTTATGTGTTTATATCATATGTTCCTGAAAGAAAGTGAGATTATTGGTCTGTATGTGTGTGCATATAAATGATCCCAATTAAATGATTCCATTTAAATACCTTAGGGATGTTTATTTATTTATTTGGTTTTTTATTTATTTATTTTTTATCATTGGGTTCTACTAAGTTTCTGCCCACGCTCATTATATTATATATGTTTACATAACAATTGTGTATTCACCACATAAAATTAGTGGTCATTTTTTTTTTTTTTGCAGTGGATCAAATGTAGCAAAACGTCATATCCCTTATATATATATATATTATGATTCGATGTCTATTTTTAAAGCAATATGTAATTATATAACTGAATATTTGTAATGCTTCAAAGTTTTAGTTGACACAGATTACTGGGATAATCGAAAGAGCTCCTAAGTGGATAAAACTTTTAGTTATTTAGTTACTGTATTTACAAATATTCAGTTATATATATATATATGATAAACAAAAATGCAAGTTAAAAAACTTGCTAACGCTTGTATTTATGTCCACAGATGGCGTTCTACCAAAAACGCCCATCAAGCGTATGTTTTGTTTACATAAATGTCAGAGTAGTTAGTATTCACTATCTCTAACTATAATTCCACTTTCAGATCATGATTTCAAGCTATTTGCTATCGTCAGTGAAAGACAGGAATAAAGAAACTAGATCTAAATACAAACTCTGAGCGTTTATGAAACAATTTCTATTCAGCCTGCAAGCGTGAATTTTTTAGACACGTAATGTCTTCAAACTCAGCACAGCAAACCAGATAGCTATATGGGTCTGATCTCAGTTCAGCATCACCACATAGTAGAAGCCTCTGCAATCTATATCATTGCAAGAAAGACCTCAAAGGTACATTTATGATAAACAAAAATGCAAGTTAAAAAACTTGCTAACGCTTTTATTTATGTCCACAGATGGCGTTCTACCAAAAACGACCATCAAGCGTATGTTTTGTTTACATAAATGTCAGAGTAGTTAGTATTCACTATCTCTAACTATAATTCCACTTTTAGATCATGATTTCAAGCTATTTGCTATCGTCAGTGAAAGACAGGAATAAAGAAACTAGATCTAAATACAAACTCTGAGCATTTATGAAACAATTTCTATTCAGCCTGCAAGCGTGAATTTTTTAGACACGTAATGTCTTCAAACTCAGCATAGCAAACCAGATAGCTATATGGGTCTGATCTCAGTTCAGCATCACCACATAGTAGAAGCCTCTGCAATCTATATCATTGCAAGAAAGACCTCAAAGGTACATTTATGATAAACAAAAATGCAAGTTAAAAAACTTGCTAACGCTTGTATTTATGTCCACAGATGGCGTTCTACCAAAAACGCCCATCAAGCGTATGTTTTGTTTACATAAACGTCAGAGTAGTTAGTATTCACTATCTCTAACTATAATTCCACTTTCAGATCATGATTTCAAGCTATTTGCTATCGTCAGTGAAAGACAGGAATAAAGAAACTAGATCTAAATACAAACTCTGAGCGTTTATGAAACAATTTCTATTCAGCCTGCAAGCGTGAATTTTTTAGACACGTAATGTCTTCAAACTCAGCATAGCAAACCAGATAGCTATATGGGTCTGATCTCAGTTCAGCATCACCACATAGTAGAAGCCTCTGCAATCTATATCATTGCAAGAAAGACCTCAAAGGTACATTTATGATAAACAAAAATGCAAGTTAAAAAACTTGCTAACGCTTGTATTTATGTCCACAGATGGCGTTCTACCAAAAACGCCCATCAAGCTTATGTTTTGTTTACATAAACGTCAGAGTAGTTAGTATTCACTATCTCTAACTATAATTCCACTTTCAGATCATGATTTCATTACGTGTCCAAAAAATTCACGCTTGCGGGCTGAATAGAAATTGTTTCATAAACGCTCAGAGTTTGTATTTAGATCTAGTTTCTTTATTCCTGTCTTTCACTGACGATTTTGACGATAGCAAATAGCTTGAAATCATGATCTGAAAGTGGAATTATAGTTAGAGATAGTGAATACTAACTACTCTGACGTTTATGTAAACAAAACATACGCTTGGTGGGCGTTTTTGGTAGAACGCCATCTGTGGACATAAATACAAGCGTTAGCAAGTTTTTTAACTTGCATTTTTGTTTATCATAAATGTACCTTTGAGGTCTTTCTTGCAATGATATAGATTGCAGAGGCTTCTACTATGTGGTGATGCTGAACTGAGATCAGACCCATATAGCTATCTGGTTTGCTATGCTGAGTTTGAAGACATTACATGTCTAAAAAATTCACGCTTGCAGGCTGAATAGAAATTGTTTCATAAACGCTCAGAGTTTGTATTTAGATCTAGTTTCTTTATTCCTGTCTTTCACTGACGATAGCAAATAGCTTGAAATCATGATCTGAAAGTGGAATTATAGTTAGAGATAGTGAATACTAACTACTCTGACGTTTATGTAAACAAAACATACGCTTGATGGGCGTTTTTGGTAGAACGCCATCTGTGGACATATAAATATATGCTTTTAACATGGGTTACTTATGAACCTTTCTAATTGTTTGTTACCTCTTTTCTCTTATGACTTGGGCCTTGCACCATATATGAGGGGTGTTATAAAAATATAGCATATGTGAGATTGTCTGATAATAAAGTCTGCAAATGCTTAATTAAGAAGTACTGTAATGTTTTTACACAGAGATATGCAAACATTTGCGATTGTCAAGCAAATGGAGAGTTCTATTATATCCACATTTCATTATATAATGAATAAAATTAATTAAAAGGAGACATTCAAAGAAATCAACTGACCAATATAATAACTATTTAAAAGGGTTTATACTAACTTAATATGATTGAACTATCTATAGTTCAAACCCATCCATTAATGTGAGCTATTTATTATTTTTTGTGTGTTTCCTATCGTTATTTCATTAATAATCAGTGCTATTAATAGTTAGGTTTATCTGGTGTTTGTTTGTTGTCTGTCCTAACAATAGTTTATTTTACCCAGAAGCTCTACGCCTCATGTCCTAGCATCAATAATTAATTTATATATAGATGGACAGTTGTGTAGGCATTTAATAAATATTCAGGTCAACTAAAAATAAATCCATATGCAGTGCAGGATGTTCGGTATTATAATGTAGCCATGTGAATAAATTGATGTGCTAACAATAATAAAGAACTGCATACTTAATTATTTGATGGGAAAATAGTTTTAATGTGACCATATTATTTTTTTACAATAAGGGATTTTTTTTCTTATCACATGATATCAGAAATTTCAGATATGTTAGACATAAAAGAGGGGACTAAAAAATCAGATAAATAATTTCTTTTCTCTCCAATAATTTTACCAATTTCCAATTTAATTTTTAATGTTAAAAATTCCTGAGAGAAAAAAAAAATATTTTCAGTAAAACACTTAAATGTTTTTTTTTTTTTTAACATTAAGAGATAAAGTGAATAAAAATTTATATTTGTAATTTTTTTTAATGAAAAGAATCTTTAACAATTTGATAAAAAAAATTTCCCAAATGATACACATATCATAAAACTTCGACGAAGCTCATCTTATAAAATTTTAAATCTATTTTGGAATGCTGTCAAGAATAATAAAAAATGATATTTTAATAAAAGTAACAATATAATAACAAAAAAAAAATTACAAATGCATTTCGTATTTAAACTTAACTCCAAGAAAAAAAATAAGCATTTTCTTTGACATGCACTATAACAATAAAACAAAATATATTCACAATTAATTCATATACAAAAACGCGCACAAAAGCAAAATATCAATCTAAAAAATACATTGTCAATTGTTCCATTTTAGTGCATGAAGAAGTAAAGAAAAATGATAAACTAAAATAACATAAATTCATCTTTTCATATTTGTGAGCTCATTTAACTAAAGCAGTTCAAGTACATACTATTACAATTTTTTATATGCTGTCTTTGTATAGAATTCACATATCCACTCTTGTTGTTTCCTAATTTAAGTACATGTTATTACAGAAAGATTTTTAAAATTCTAATATGGTTTATAATATTCACTTTTATGCACATACACAATTAATAACTCATTTGTCTGTAAATATGGTCACTTTGAAAAGCAGTAACAATGAGAATTAAATGTTTCTACCTGTCTATCCTCATGACCTCTCATTCTCTTTTTCAGCAGATTATTTTAATAAACCAAATTGAGATTCACTTTTCAAAATAGGTGCCCCATTTTTTGGTGATAGACTGCAGTAATTAGTACTTAAAAGCTGAATCTCCTCATTCATATTGAAAATCACTTTACCAAAGTTAATATTATTTATTTAGTTGTTAGAAAGTGAGCTTTTAATTAATTCATAATTATTACCAATGAATTCAACAACATATAGTGACAAATATTTTTTTTGCCCTAGAACCATTTGAATCCATACTTCACATTACCCACAGGAGTAATGAGAAAAAAATAATGGAAAAACTTTATTTTATAACAAAATTGGGTGCTGATATAGTATGCACTTGGTGGCCATTTTGAATTTGGAAACACCCAAAAACACTGCTGGCACATGCAAGCGATAAATGTCATTGACTAGAAACACTCATTTTTCAAAAAAATAAAATGCCTGAGGCACTATAATTAAAAAAGGTGTTGGAAGGGACTACATTTAAAAAAATGGCGGGAAAACGTCACATTAAATAGCCTAAGGTGCTACTATCAAAAAAAAAAGTGCTAGAAAAGAAAAAGAAGTGAACATTGAAAATTAAAAAATACTTTAAAATAAACCAAAAACGCTAATTTATATATATATAGTCATAATCAAACATTGCAATATTTACAAAAACCTTTTAAAATATAGTGATCACTAGAAAAATAATAAATGGTATTTTAAAAATCTCAGTCCGGTTTATCAACGCTATATACTAAATCAGTATTATAATTTTAAAAAACAATATTTAAAAACTATAATGCGATAAATCAAACATTGGGTTGTAACATCACATTAAATATCCAAAGGTTATACTATGGAAAAAAAATGTGGGAAAAGAAAAAGAGGTGAACATTGAAAATTAAAAAATACTTTAAAATAAACCAAAAACGCTAATTTATATATATATAGTCATAATCAAACATTGCAATAGTAAATCTTAAACGATTAACCCTATGTTAAGGTATTTTTTTAAAAAAATCGTAAATGATATTTACAAAAACCCGTTTAAACATAGCGATCACTAGAAAAATAATAAATGCTATTTTAAAAATCTCAGTTCGGTCTATCAACACTATATACTAAATCAGTATTATAATTTTAAAAAACAATGTTTAAAAAGTACTTTACAATACTCAATCAATTCTTTTAACAATGTACCATTCTCCACTTATATATTATTTTGATTTGCCTGGACATATACCTTATGAGTTTCTTGATGTATTTTACTTTACTTTTCCCTAATTGATGTTTCATATGATGTTTGCTTCCTCAATTTTCATACAGCCACATGGATTGCCTTGTCTTTTTTAACTCATTAGTTTACACCTTAAATTATGTGTTGATGTTAAAAAGTGTTTGATTCTAACACTTTCCTTCTGATTGGCTCTCTAGATAATGAAATAAAGCACTTACATATTTTAGTAATGGCTTGTTTTCATTACATGCCCTATTCCCCATTATATGTAATACAATACTCTTATATTACTTAATTGATCACACTTTTTAATAAAATACTTTAAACTTAAAATGTTGCATAATTTAGGGAATAACTTTTAATTTTAAAAAACATGTATAAATTGCACACACACACACACATATATATATATATATATATTCATGTGCTGATATATACACACACACACACATATATATATATATATATATTCATGTGCTGATATACAGAAATAGATTGCATACACTGGGAAATAACTTTAAGTTCTAGCAAACATTATGCAAGCAAATATGCCTGCAGATATGCACTGCTTCAATTTATGTGTGTGTGCATGTTTTCAAAAATACTATACACTTTCAATTCAATAAACACTATATTCTATTCTAATTATTTATCAAGAAACAGTAAACTATTTCCTTTGAATATGAGGTGACTAAGAGGTGCATCGATCAAACTATACTATAGTTTGAATGTAATTGTTAGAAGCATTTTCGTTTTTATTCTTTTTAGATTAAATAGAATGAAATATTCATAATTTAAATATAAAATTTATGGGAGAGAAACCATTATTATTTGCAGGGTTCCTTGAGTAGATAACTATTTCCCCAAAAATACTGTATAGTGATCAAATGATTGTTGTGTGTGTTGATTTTGGTCACCAGCTCTTTCTGTATTTCCATGATTTTAAGCTAATAAATATCACAAAATCACTGTTTCTTATGGTTGCTCTTAACTGTTATTAAAACAGGGAAAACTCTCTATAGTACTGTTACTCATTGCAAGACAGGGTAATCAATGGATTGCAAAAGGCTTGTGCATAAAATCCTCATCTAGTGCCTACTCATCCAATATCCCCAGACTAGTTTCTCGCTTGTGGCCTTTGTCAGAGAGGATCCTTGGATCTGAGAGCACTACAACTAGATCTTAGGATCTAATGCAACCCTCCAGTGGCCACCTTTTATCTCTACTTAACTACAAAACTATGAGACTTAAATTAAAGAAAACAATCCTGCCTAATAGGATAGTGGTGGCTATGGTTATTAACAAACAAAGACACCAAAATATATGGATAATGATCTGAGTTCAGACCTATATGACTATATAAGCTGATGAGCTTGGATTGGAAATATTATAGTGTTTTCAATTTAAGTCTCATAATTTGGTAGTTAAGTAGAGATAAAAGGTGGCTGCTGGAGGGCAGCATTACATCCTAAGATCTAGCTGCAGTGCTCTTAGATCCAAAGGCCACAAGACAGAAACTAGTCTGGGGATATTGGATGAATAGAAACTAGATGAGGATTTTATGCACAAGAATTCTGCCATCCATTGATACTTTGGCTTGCACTGAATGGCAATACTTATAGACAGTTTGTCTGTTTTTATTCCAACGCTTGTGTGAATTGTTTAACTCTAAATATAACATCATGATAAATTTTGCAAGTTTACATTCAAAGTTAATAATGTTTACATTGCTTCTGCCAGTCTTTAAATATCTATTCCTATATAAATTCACTAAAATTTATTAAAATTAGAATATAAATTAAATAATATATCCGTCTTACAGAATAAATATATATTATAACTAGTGACACTATATTTATAAAAGGTATAACTAGCAGCAGAAGTAATTCCTTAAACTTCTCCAACTGAAAACCAGTTCAATTCAAATTACCACACATTGAGTATTAAAATAGATAGTTTTCAGTATTATTATATGAAATCAAAAGGTAAATCTAGAATTCTGTAAGTTGGTCCAATGAGCGGTTCATCAATAAATAAATGCTTCCAATTATAGATAATAATAATTCGCATTATATTTTTAGAGACTGGATATTTATCTGACAATAAAAAAAAATTCTAACTTAAAGCTGTTGAGACTAAGTAAAGAAAGATTATTTTTTAAAAAAGCAACATTATAATAAAATCCTTTGGGATGAATACTTAATTTTGGGTACATAAACAGCTTCTAATTTTACCAAAGATCTAATTTGAATTAATATGAACTTTCTATAACTTGCTATCATTAACTGCTGTACTGTGTGAAGTTTAAAAATATGTCATTCAATATCTGAATAAGTTGTATTTTTACTTGATTCATATATTTTAAGAAATACTTTTGTGATATATTAGATTCTCATTTAATGCAAAATGTTTTTTTATAGAATACCATGAAAAAAAATATTTTTTCATATTGCTGTGTCTTATGACCAGCAAGTAAATAAATGGACAAAGGCAGAATTGAGATGGTAAGATTATAGTTTAATACAAATAATTTTAACTTTATACATTGCCTGTTATAAGGCATAATAAAAGGTCATGGTGACCTGCATATAATACCCTAGTCCTGCTTTTGGACTTACAGAGGCAGGAGTCTCTGACTTATAATTATTACTCAGAACCAATAGATCAGGTTATGGGGGTTTATATATCCCTCAAGACTTCTGGAATCTTTTATATTCCTAACCATATATGGTATTTTACACAGTTTTCTGATCCTATAAGGTCAACTGGGCTTTCTATGATTTAACAACATTGCAATTTTACACAATCGTTCTACATAATTACTATACAGTTATTCTTATTTTACATATTAATTATATTTTAGTTATTATTTTTATTCTACATTTATTATTGTACTCTTTTTATTATACAATTATTATTCTTATTTTACATACTCTTTTTATTATACAATTATTCTTATTTTACATATTCATTATACATTACAGTTATTAGTTTTATTATACATTATTGTACTCTTATTATTATACAATTATTATTCTTACTTTACATACTCTTATTATTATACAATTATTATTATTATTTTACATATTCATTATGCATTATATATGTATATACCTTTCTTGACCTTGAATACTGCACTCCTCCCCCACTCCAGATGTATGGTTTTTCACCTAACATAGTCTTTGATATGAGACAGGGGATTTCCAGTCCTTTTTGGTTGCTGGCGGTCTTTGCTATGCTTCACCAATTTGCTGTTTGTTGATGGAGGTTTTGATGCGGTTATCTCAGCTTCGGAAGAGTTTTCATCTGTTGGCAATTCTTTGACTTTGGTATTATCAATCTCCAGACTGTTTAATGCTGTAGATTTTGCTTCCATGTTTCCATTATTTACTGTTGGCAGGTCTAGTCTGCTCAACTGATTTTTAGGTTTCCGCCGTTTTACACACTCATCAGTTTCAATTTCAGCTAATTGATTTGAAATTTTACTTGACACGGTTGCTTTTTCAAAAGTCTTTTTATTTTTGTTCAGTGACTAAACGTTATCACCTATTTCAAACGCTTTCCCTTCCATTACTCTTTCGTTACTTTTTTGTCTGGGTGGCAACAAGATTGATAATTTATTTTGTATTTTCTTTTGAAACAGAAGTTCAGCTGGGATTTAATGTATAGTTTGAGGTCTCTATTTATTCCTGGCCACCATACACAGTTGTGTGCCAGGTTTTTAGCTCTAACTATCCCTGGGTGAGTCTGATGTAGTAATCTAAGTATTTTTATGCGACCATTGCTAGGTATAAGCACTTTGTTGTTCATCAATATACAGCCTTTTTTACGGATAGCCTTTTGCATACTTTCCACAATTCTTTATCTAGGTAGGGAGGACATCTAGTGGGCCATTTGGTTCCTATCCAATTTTAAGAACTCTGTAGCCGGAATATGTGTTAGTCCATTCTGCTATAATTTGAATATTGATACTATTTGGTCCTAACTGATCATTGCAATTTACAAATATTTTTGTCCTAGGCAATTCAGCTTTATCTGGGCATCTAGATGATGCAGCTGCATGCGATATTTTTTTTCTCTGCGATTCTATGTTGATTTTTTTTATAACGCATATTTTTTATGCCTAGCGGCATGAACCACTCACGGCCTATGATCAGATTAATATCTCTGTTCACTATATATATTGGTAGTATTTCTTTAGTTTTCATTGTTTCTACCTTTACTTTTGCAATTCCTAATATTCTTATGGGATTTTTATTTGCATCCCAGGCCTTGAGTTGAGTTTTTTCTACCTTTGGAGGGAATTTTAGATTCTGAATTAGTCTTTCTCATTCTCTACTCTTTATCAGCAATACACCTTTTCTGCTATCAATTTCCATAGTTATTGGCTTGCCAATTATTTTTACATTTATCATAATTTAATCAGATTCGTCTATAGTAGCACTTTTTATGTAGCTACTTTCCATCGCTCTGCATAGAAATTCTCTGCTCGGCTTTGTATGGTGTTGCCCTCTTACAGGATACTCGGTTCTTTTCCGATAACTTTCATTTTCTGGCAAATTGCAATCACGGGCTTTGTGACCGATTTTTCCACATTGAAAATATTTAATTTGTTTATCTGTTTGGATTTAACATCAGATGTTTTAAAAATTGTAGCTTGAAGTGGTTCTGATCTCATGAAACTTCTGAACTCTCTTGCTTGGTCAAGCAGCAGTTCATAAGCTGTTCCGTGTCTGATAATTTCTTCATAAATTTAGATCTTTTATTGCTAATAAGATCTGTTTAAACTGGTCATCTATTATTCCATATAATAGCTGCTAAAGGAGAGCTTCCACTAATTATTTACAACCAATGTCGTATTCTTTTATTTTCTCATTTTTTCTTTGCCTTCTGCCTCTAAAGTGCAAACAAGCAATAAACTTGGATGGCTGGGATTGAAATTATTCATTTAGCTGTGTTACGAGCTCATTGTATTTCTGTGTCTCCGGCAAATTTCCACACAGTTGGTTAGCTATTTCGATTACTCTCTGGCCTGCTAAGCAAAGTAATGAGGCTATGTTTACAGTATTCTCAGTAATACTATTTAGTGTAAAGTAGTTTTTGATCCTCTGAACATACAGTGGCCAATCACTCGGATTTTCTACATTAAATTCGCATATACCAACTTGTGATATGCCCACCATTTCTTTGTTGATTCAAATCCACTTACTATTTGTCTCAGCTTGCTGTTTAGGCAATTATTTCCAGATTCGATCCTATGATGACCAGCCAATTTTTCATGTAGTTCCATTCCTGTATTGATTGCCACTTTCTTTCGGATTCAATTCCTGTGTCAACTGCACCAATTTACTGTGTCTTATGACCAGCAAGTAAATAAATGGACAAAGGCAGAATTGAGATGGTAAGATTATAGTTTAATACAAATAATTTTAACTATATACATTGCCTGTTATAAGGCGTAATAAAATAATAAAAGGCCACGGTGACCTGCATATAATAACCCTAGTGCTGCATTTGGACTTACAGATGCAGGAGTCTCTGACTTATAATTAATACTCAAAACCAATACATCAGATTATGGGGGTTTATATATCCCTCAAGACTTCTGGAGTCTTTTACATACCTAACCATATATGGTGTTTTCACATACGTTTTCACATACATGCAGTATTTTTACATTTCTCACCATATATGGTATTTTACACAGTTTTCTGACCGTATAAGGTCAGCTGGGCTTTTTATGATTTAACAACATTGCAATTTTACACAATCGTTATACATAATTACTATTCAGTTATTTTTATTTTACATATTCATTATATTTTACAAGTTATTACTTTTATTCTACATTTATTATTGTACTCTTATTATTATACAATTATCATTCTTATTTCACATACTCTTTTTATTATACAATTATTATTCTTATTTTACATATTCATTATACATTACAGTTATTAGTTTTATTCTACATTATTGTACTCTTATTATTATACAATTATTATTCTTACTTTACATACTCTTATTATTATACAATTGTTATTATTATTTTACTTATACATTATACATGTATATACCTTTCTTGACCTTGAATACTGCACATATCTTGAAGTCTGTTGAGTTTATTGTCCACTGAGTGATATGTGTTTAAAAACTAAAGCATTTAAATAGTCAGCCCTAATATAAGGCAATAGAATAGAAGTTTTAGTCTGTATATTTATACACCGCGTGGCTTTTTATAAATTAACTATACTCTATTTAATTTCGGTATAATTTATTAAAAGCAGTATAAATATAAGGACAAAAATCTATATAGCAAGTTTTCAAATCAATCGTCTATTCGGTGCTCAATGGTAACATCAAATTCTCAGGAAATATTAAGCTAAGAAACAGATCCTTAAGATTCTTTCAATTAATAAATGATATTTAATTCATTTCGTGATTTGATGCACCTGGTGGCAAACTTTGAATTTCCAGCTCTATGGATGTTGGAATTTCAAATATAAATTTCTCAGCTATTCTTTTATTTATTTACTTATTACGATTTTATTGACTTTAATTAACATCGATATTTGTATATTATTATTATTATTATTATTTTTTAAATTTATTAAGTATCAAACAAAATTTAAATATATGCATTTTTTTATTGGTTCAAGTTCAGCATCATTTAATTTCTTTTAAATAGATTATAACAGAATCAAATCCATGCAATATTTTAAAGATTAAGAAATGACTGACGGATCACCTACTAATCCTTATACACAAATTGGTATCTTTGCTAAGGAATATCATTTATCTGCCGATTTAGTATTTAGGACAGTGAAATATTTTCAGTTTCTGAAGGATTACTTGAGATGCGATAATTCCACAGATATAGAATTCTATGCACTTTTGGCTGCAGTTGATTGTGTTGGACCAGATCAAAAAGTTTTATTTACAAAGATATACAATGAAGCAGATCGATGGACGAGTCAGCAAATATCAATGGATCATTTTATGGCGATCAGGATCATTATACTTGAACAACTTTTGTAGGCTGGCATTTAGTGATCTGAGATTAATTGGTCAAAAAAGATTTTTGTTGGGAAATTACTGATTTTTACCTCCTTGTGACTTATTTTTTTAGATGTTTAAAATGTTTATCATTATTTATATTTATTTATGAATAAAAACTATTTGACAACATAAATATGATGTTTGTGTTTATCTTAATAAGAGTTAATTTTAGTCTGGTTTTCCTGAAGTTAAACAGGCAAAACTCTCCATACAGTAGGGCCACCCTGTGCCAACCAGAGTAATCCCTAGACTTGTTTCTGGCTTGTGGCCTTTACCAGTGAGGAGCTTTGGATCTAAGAGCACTGCACTTAGATCTTAGGATCTAATGCAACCTTTCAGCAGCCACCTTGGTGTTTTCAATTTCGTTCTCATAGTTTTGTAGATATCTAAACTCAATAGCTTATATAATCATATGGGTCTGAATTCAGTTCAGCACCCATATATTTTGGTGTCTTTGGCTCTTTAACAACCATAGCCACCATTATTCTATTTAGCAGGATTGGTGTTAAGCCACCAAACATCACCATGCTAGTACATAATTGTTATTAAACAAGACAAAACTCTCCATACAGTAGTGCCACCCTGTGCCAACCAGAGTTATCAATATATGCCAGAAGGTTCATGTATAAAATCCCTATCCAGTGCCTACTCATCCAATATACTCAGACTAGTTTCTGGCTTGTGATCTTCATCAGTGAAGAGATAAAAGCTGGCTGTCGGAGGGTTGCATTAGATTCTAAGATCTAGGCGCAGTGCTCTCAGTTCCAAGGCTCCTCACTGATGAAGGACACAAGCCAGAAACTAGTCTGGGGATATTGGATGAGTAGGCACTAAATAGGGATTTTATGCACAAGCCTTCTGGCATCCATTGGCTACTCTGGTTGCCATAGGCTGGCAGTACTGTATGGAGAGTTTTGTCTTGTTTAATAAGAAATATGTGTTGATGTAAGAGTGGTGATCATGTGATGTTTTCCTGAAGTACAGGTCTGTTGTAGAAGTTGAGATTCTGTATCTATATCTATATTTAAAATTGTAAAGTGCATATGGGATCTAACACCGACAGTATTCATGTTATCTTTATATAATTTACATCGGTAACCCATATAAACACCAACTTTCAATGTCTGTAAATTTATGAAAGAAAAATTCAATCATTCGTTTAGATAACATCATTAATAATGTATAAATTACAAATTAATATTTAACATTATATTGTTTAAATAGTTATGGTAAACATAAATATACAAATAAGTTATTGACAAGCAAGCATTGACGTTTGTTTAACCCCTGTGCAAATGCGACATATCGGGTCATTTTTTATATTGGTGAAAATAATTTAATATAGTCTCAATTCCTTTTATTTGATGCTAAAATTTTCTTTTATATATTATTAGTTTCTATTTCTTTTATTACATTAATTGTGCTAAATTTACTAATAAATAATGCAGAAATCAATCTAATATGATAACTTAAAGTGGCAAGACTTACAATTTGTATAAACTAAGTGTAAATGTGATATTTTATTTAAGATATTTGGGTCCAGTGATATTGATCAATATATTTGCTTAATCATAAAATTATAGTCAATATTTTTTTACACCTTGTGAATGATTATAAACAATCTGTAAAAGCAACTGTAAGGTTACAATATATACTGTTCCCTTGCTAAGATTTGAAAGACTCTCCGGTTCAACTCTCCAATCACAATCTCTTGAAATAACAATACTTATTAAAACAATAATTTTTGACTAACTCGGAATACATTTCTAACGTATATCTAATAAAATCAACACCTAAAGTAATTTATCTTATTTAAATAATAAACTAATAGTATTAAATACTAACATTCAAATAGGAGAAAGAATTTAAATAATTGTGTAGAGTGTAGACCATTCATATAATTAAAATCTATTACAGTTATCATTTAGTGTCATTTGAATTTTTAATTTCTTTATTAACATTTTGTAATGTAATCAGGTGTTTGCAATTTTTTCAAACACAATTATAATGTGAGGTAGTTAAATAAAGAAGGAAGCCTTATTCATTACAAATTATGAATGATATGTTGTATGTACAGAATCTTCTTCGTCTAAATTCATAGAATCCCATAAATAGATGACTCTGACGATAAAAAAAAAAACGTTGTGTAATTTGATTCTTATAGCCAAAATATATTAATGACAATTTGGTGCTAATCTATTGGATAATCGGATTATTTATTTGGTTACAAAACAACTATAGTTATATTTTATGCTAAGTATTTGAAATAGATTTTGTATGTATATTGTTTTTTTTATTAGTTTTGGCAATACATTTTTAGGAATGCAAGAAAATAGGTTATCTTCTCCTTAAAACATTTGTGGATTAAGATAAACGAATCATGCTCCCATCATCAACCACTATAGGTTTTATTAGATTGACATTGAGATGTAGGGTAATTTGAAATCTGCTTCATGACATATGTTCATTATTATACTACTGGATTTATAATACTTATATATTGAAGTTCAGTGTGTATGAACACACAGATCTTCATGTTAGTTGGTAAAATTAGTATACATATATATATTTTAAAACTCAAATATCTAATTTTTTATTTTTTATTTTTGCTTGTTTGCTAAAGGGGATATATGCAGGTGCAGGTGTATGACTTTACGAATGAGTGGACTTATGTATGTGTAGATTGTTCTATTGAAGTGCATTTATATATATATATTTGGAAAGGAAAATATATTTCCATTGTTGTATATCTTTATCCTAAAGGCGGTTCGTTCCTTGCGAATAATATTTTGATGACTCTGCTTATTTTTTCATAAACATTCCGAAAAATATAGTTGCATGTAGGTGTGAATTAATTTTTCTCATCCTTGAGGCGATTAAAAGGCAAGTAGGATTTTATAACTTTGTGTAATCTTATTTCGATTGTGTCACCTATTTTTGGTAAATGATCAACTCAACTAGTTGCAAGGAAGTGTTGAATTGTTTTTCTTATCTTTAAACTGAAAGATCAACTCAGCTAGTTGCATGGGAGTGTTGAATTGTTTTCTTATCTTTAAACTGATGTAAATCCTAAAAATCTTTAAACTGATGTAATTAAAAAAAGGAAAAATCAATCATGCGGTCTGTTTTCGTTTCTAACCAAGGAAAATATATTATAGGTGTTAAATATATATATATATATATATAGATATAAATATATTTATATATATATATATATATATATATATATATATAAAACAAAGCCTTGCTTAGAAAAAAGTTATTATAAATAGAGCAAAGAAAAAGAACCAGGGATTAAAAATTATTCAAAGTCAAGCAGTGAGAGTAATTGATTCAAATTATTAAAAGTCAAGCAGTTAGAGAGGAAAAAGTTGTTGGTAGTAAGAAAGTTGGTGTTTTTTTAAAGAAAAGTAAGTCTCAACTACTAGTGCCATTGACTACATTTTAATCGGAGAAAAGACCCACGATATGGCTTTTGAGTAGTACAAATTACTTTTTCTTTCTCTGGAAAGTCTCCAGAAAAATGCATCTAGAGAAGAGGAGGAGAGACAAATGCCATGTTGCTGCTATGAAAGAAAATGGAGAATCAACAGCGAAGTCAGCCTATCCTGATTCCAATAAAGCCAAAGATCGATCCTAATAATGAATGAACCTGTAAAAAATATCTGCCTCAATCAAAGTAACACAATGATCCATCGAAAAAAAATAGAGAAGCAACCTGAAGCCAGTCTATTCTGAGTCCAGTGAAGCCCAAGGTCGACCCTGTCAATGAATGAATCGGTAGAAAAAATCTGCACCAAGCAAAGTAACACCGTAATAAATCGCAAGTATAAACTTTCTGTCTTTAAAAAAGAAAAAAATATTTATATCTTAAAAATACCTTCTATAAAAAAAAAATGCGAACATTTAATTTCATTAGATTCATAAAATTCGCAAAAGACTATCTTAAGAAAATGTGTTTCAATAAGACGGTTATATATATATGAGTGTTTAGTTTATTTTTATTATTATTTTAACAAGTCAATTTAAATTTTAACCATTACTTATTAATGGTTCAAACAACAGAAAAAAGTGTAATGTATAATTCTAAGTAGAACAAAAAGATTATTAGAGAGTTTAAAATTGCAGCTTTTCTATGTTTTATTTTGAGATATGCCGGTATGTTCTTTTAAGTATAATATATATTTGATTGATTAATTTCTTTGTGCCAATTTAGTTAAATATGGGTATAAATGATATTACACTATGAAACTAATTTATATATAAATTTGTTTGTTTTATCCCGAATCTAAAGTGGGAAATGGGTAACGATTTTTATAGTAAAAAATAAGAAACAGTCAATCGCGTCTAATTCTGACTTAGTGAAAAATGTCATTTATTTAATAATAAAAAGAGAGATAGAAAGGAAATCAAATATCTGTATAAAAAAAAATCCGCCCTCTTCCCGTATATGCGTAATCACAGTATCTTAGTAAAGAAATTTAAAATATAAATAAGTGTTCAAATTATTTTATTTGATTTAGATTAAGATTCTTTGTGACAATTAAAGAAGGTAGAATGATATATATATATGTGTATGCGTTTATTTAAATGTAAAATAATAATGATAATAATAGTGCTAGTTCTTTTAAAATTTAAAATAGGCAATATTACTTATTGCAAAGATATGAGTTCATCTCACTCTATATGTATATTTAGTGAGGCATGCATTTGGGGAAAGAAATATCTCAGCAGTAGTATTTTTCTTGCCTCCTTAGCATTTTATAGTTTAGATTCATATTTGAAATACTTGGGCATTTTATAGCCTTATAAGATATGGTTGTCGGATTTCTCCATTATTACTTATTAAAGACAGGTTTAGGAAAAACATCTATGCAGATATAAATTAATGCTTTTAATGGGCAAATATATCAGTAGCTTAATACATTGATCTGTGCCTATATGGCTTTTAATAATAAAAATATGTCGAGTATTGCTATACGGATATTTTACCGATCTTGGCGATACGAGATAGACATGCCTTTCTTTGAGCCGATGAATGGGTATACTCTATAAAGATAGTGATTCAAAACCCACGCTCTATTATTTCCTACACAAGCCAAGCTAAATGCGGATGTGTTACTATAGGAATATACATTACTGCTCGACAAAGAAGATTGGCCCATGTTTGTCAATGCTAATAATATAGCCAGCCCAGGATTCAAACCCCGACGCTACTGAACGCTGTAATTAGATTTCTTAATCATACCTGTTGTTAATTCTGTGGGAAATAGATAAGCCATATTTTTCATATAATTATTAATAATAAAGGGTAATAAAATTATGCTTTTGTCCATAACTCCTGCTGAGAAGACTAACAATAAAATATTATAATGACAAATACATATATACTCTACTTCCCCTATGTATGTAAACACACGCATAAATTTATTATATATATATTCATTTGGCCTCTAGCTTAATATAAGCAAGTATTGTGTTTGCTCTCCAATATTGGCATATTAATTTTATAGTGGCATATTTCTTGATAAAATATTATCACTCTCAATATAAAATTTCGTTTTATGCTGACACACAGTATCATCATCATCAACCATTATCAATCCACTGTAGGATGAAGGTCTCTCCAAGTTTAATCCATCTTCTCCGATCTTTAGCTTCTCTTTTCCACAACACCCCTGCACATTTTCTTATTTCATCCATCCATCTCACATGTGGTCTCTTTCTGGGTCTTTTACAATCTCTTGGAATCCAGTTTAAAATTTCAATTGTCCATCTATTATCATTTCTTCTAGAAATATGCCCAGCCCAACTCCATTTCAATCTTTTAATTTTTTCAATAAGGTCAGTAACACCTGTTTGTTGTCTTACCCATACATTGCATTTTCGATCTCTTCTTGTTACTCCCAACATACATCTCTCCATACTCCTTTGAGTGGTCTGAAGTCTCTGTATTGCTCTTCTATTAAGTGTCCAAGTCTCAGATCCATAAGTAAGAACTGGTAAAACACATTTGTTAAAAACCATTCTTTTCAAACACATAGGCATATTTCCTTTTAATATCAAGTTATTTCTACCAAAAGCACTCCAACCAAGTTTAATTCTATGATTAATTTCCTCCATTATGTTTCCATCTGTATTAATAATCTGACCTAGGTATTTGTAACTGTTAACTTCTTCTAATTCTTCATAATCAATCTTTATTTTCATATTTTGAGCAAATCGATTAAACATTACTTTAGTCTTTTTAACATTTATCTTTAGTCCTACTTTTCTACTTTCATCTGCTAACTCCTGCAACATTTCCTCAGCTCTGAAGCATTATTTGCAAAAACAACTACATCATCTGCAAAATCTAAATGACTTAAATACTCTCCATTTACTTTCATTCCTTTAGTTTCCCATTTTAATCCACAAAATACTTCTTGCAGCACTGCTGTAAAAAGTTTTGGAGATATGGAGTCACCTTGCCTTACACCTTTCTCAATGTTGATTTTTCCGGTATCATTATGTAATCTAATTGTTGCTGTTGCATTTTTATAAATATTCTTTAAAATATGACAATATCCTGGATCTATACCTTGATGATCCAATGCTTTAATCACTGAATAAATGTGTATAGAATCGAATGGCTTTTCATAATCTACAAATCCAAAACATAATGACAACTCATATTCATTTGTCCTTTCTATGAATTCTCTTAATACCTGGATATGATCTATTGTACTAAAACCACTTTTAAATCCAGCTTGTTCTCTTGGTTGATGGAAATCCAAAGTTCTCTGTAGACGAGTTGTAATTATCTTGGTAAAAATTTTATATAAAACTGATAAAAGGCTGATAGGTCTGTAATTTTTAATATCTTCTTTATCACCTTTTTTAAATATTAATATTATTACTGCATTCTTCCAATCTTCCGGTACATCTTTATCATTTAGACATTTGGTATATAACTTTGCTAAAATTATTTCCATTTCTTCACCTCCTTCTTTTAATATATCAATTATAATTCCATCATTTCCTGGAGCCTTTCCTTTCTTCATACATTTAATTGCATGTCTCACTTCTTCATTTAAAATTCTGGTCAATTCGGAAGATGTAATAGATATGAGGTACTTGTTCTTTATTACTATATAATTCTTGATAAAAATCTTTTACCAATTTCATGATGTCATCTCTCTTTTTAGTAATAATTCCATCTTTTTTTTCTTATTGCAGATATAAATTTCCTACCAATACCAAAATGTTGTTTAACATTCTTGAGACTTTTATTTTCTTCTACAGCTTTCCTTGCTATTTCACAGTTATACTTTCTTATATCATTTTCAACTTTTTTCTGTACCATTTTACAAAATTCAAGATATTCAATTTTTTTTAATACATCATTTTTGTATATCTTCATATTCTTTCTTTTCTTCATAAATTCTCTAGTCTCAGTAGAAATTTTATTAGTCAATTGCTGCTTTTTTCTACCAGTTATCTTTGTTACAGTTTTTAAAAGTGTATCAGTTATTTTCATATTAATTTCATTCAAATCTGAATCATGTTCAAAATCTCCTAACACTTGAAACCTATTTGTAAGTTCTAATTTAAATTCATTAGAATGTTTCTGAAGATTAGGAATATCAACTGTAAATATTGTTTTTCTCAATAATTTTTGTCTCTCTACTTTTACATTAACACGTAACTTACACCTTACTAATCGATGATCACTTCCTGTGTTAAATTTATTAAGAACATTACAATCTTGAAAAATGTATTTCCTGTTAGTCAAAATATAATCCAATTCTGCTGTACCTTCATTTGGATGCTTCCATGTCCATTTCCTTTTAACATTTTTCTCAAAAAAGGAATTCATAATATAAAGTTTTTCTTTTTCTGCAAACTCCACAAGTCTATGTCCTCTCTCATTTCTATTACCATAACCAAAATTACCTACAGCAATTTCATTTGTGCGTGTAACTATCATTTCTAGTTAATTTTTTTTTTTTGTATCGAATCACAATTGTTATTGTCATGGAATCCAGTATGATTTCATTGTAATGTACACACACACATCTAATACTGAGGTTCATTATTGTAATTATTATTTTATATATTTCACAACCTTAATTGTTATTATTGTCAGGTGACCTCGTGTAAAACCATATCATTATTCTGGGGATATTGAAATTATGTACTATTATCACTATTGATCATCAAACGCAATTGTTATTATTTTTTTTTTTTTGTTAAAAAAAAATGTAATCCCATACATGGATCATGATTAGATCCAAACATGATTGTTATTAATTATATTTTCTAATTGTATTAATAAATTGTATATATATATATATACCGTTGTCATGTCATTCCCTGGATCATCATATCCACTCATCTATATCCAGACTTGATTAAATCATATGTATGTATTCAAAACCTATTTCCCTGGATCATCATATCCATTCATCTATATCCACACTTGATTAAATCATATGTATGTATTCAAAACCTATGAAATATTAATAATAATAGTTTATGTTATATCAAAGTATTTAGTGAATATCTGAGATTAAATTAATAAAGTCTAGTGCATGATAGGCTAAGTTTGAATTGAGAGTCCTTGTTTCTACCATGACCACCGGGACCGAAGAAAAATGATAACCATTAGTAGCATCAGGAGCGTTGGTTGGATAGTGGAGATTTTGGAGCACTGGCAAATAGGTTAAAGCTTAGTACAGTTCCGCGACTACCATATCCCAAACATACTGGGTTTGAAGTACTTTTGCTAGGTCTCTGAATCTTGGCTAATCATACGATTCTGAACGTTACAATATAATATTTGAGACATCCTTAATACATATAGAAGTATTTCTTTTAATGATACTTTTATTCATCAAGGCATTGTGAATAGATTTATATAATTTTTCTTCCCATGGATTTTTTCTATTTTATTTTATTTTAAAAGTTGGTGAATACATCCTGCATCACTAGAAAATACAAAAATAGCATATAAAAACACTGTTGTTTAATTGCCTATGAATATAATTGTGGAATTAGCTTACTAGTAACTGTTGTTACGATTTTATCAAATCGATGTAATAAAAGGTAATCAGAAAGAATCTGTTAATATTCTGACTATCCATAGAAGAAACCCCAATTAAATTTACTTAATTTATATGAAGAATCACCATATTAGGTGCTGATATAGTTCCCGCTCGGCGGCGGCCATTTTGAATTTTAAAACATAACAGAGTTTGTTCTTTTTTCCATCTACTTGAATTAAATGCTCTTGATTTGGATCGAAAAATTAGCAAATGTTTAACTTTATCCATTTTAAAATTTTGTTGACAAATTATTTGATTCTCATTTACATATCCCCCAAAATCCATTATAAAAATTGCATTTTATCACAAATATAAAATATATATGACTATCTAGTAGTGAAACGGTAACCTTCCAATCTCTTACCGTTTCATCATCGATCTAATAATCTACCCGTCTGTGCTAGATTCGAACCTTATTATTTTAAATGTTTAAATATCATAAAATTAAGCATTAAAGCACACTATATATTTACATGCGAACCAACGCTATAATTAGATAGAATTGATAAAATTATAGCGTATTACTATCGCCTACTATTTTAATAAAATTGTTTTATTATATAGAATTAATGTTAAAATCAATTTATTAATAATTTTATTATTGTTAATTCGTATGTGGATATATAATCCAACCTATATTATAATTTATATAGGGGTAGCATGATTAAAAATATGTTAAAAGGTTTACTTAAAAATGTTAAAAAGTTTCTTTAAAAATATGTTAAAAGGTTCCCTATTTTTTAGTAATTAATAGTAAAAGTTTTGGTTAAGTAATTAAACAGTTGTTTTTTTTTATTGTAAACAAGAATTTATTTTAACTGCCGCACCTGCAGGAGGTAAAAATAAAACTCATTTTAAAAATCTAACTAATTGCTAAGTGAATTTGTTTACAACAAGAGGTCCTACAGAAAAATCATTGGACCGATACGATAGCATTATTCGATAGCCTAAGGAAAGGTTATAACGCTTCAGAAATCCATCATTAGATTTAAAATCCAAATTATATAATTTGGTGACATTTAAGTAAATTTTGGAGTTAATGGGTTCTGAACCGAAATAAATTCCAAAAGTGTGAATGCTTGGATTACCAAACATATAAATAGGCTATACTTTAAGCTTAAGAAAGGTCAGATCCATTTTTGAAAGCAATTGCCATCAGACTCCACATCAGTTTTAATTTTAAAATGTTCGTATAGAAAGGCATGTTTGTTGTTACTCGGTGAGGAGAACGGTGGGGTGTTGTTTCCATTCAAGGCCCTAAAAACAGAATACAGCCTAAAAAGATCCATAGCCTAAGCAAGCGAAGATGATGTCATCAGCTGTCCAGGAAAGCTCACCAGCCTACAGATCAAGCACCTACGTTCCAGCTGAATAATGACCAGTAAAATTACTTTCAAAACTACATAGCTCTGTGTAATTCTTATATAAATTATAAAATCCTAAATCCAAGTTACCTATCATTACAAGTATCTAAATGTAATTAACTAATTATAACTAAATGTAACTAAAGGTTAGATCCGTTTTTAATGTTTAAAATACCAATGTAGTTTATCTAAATTAATATATCTAAAAATTATAAATTACCTGCTCATTTTGTAATTTCTTTTCTATGAAAAAATGAATTAAATATTTTTCTAATTTAAGTTATATCACTGCGGTTATGTCTATATATTTCTTTCTTGATTATTTTTAGTTTAAATATTTATTGTATTATATGCCCATGCTTCGAAACAGCAAGCACTTAATTTCAATATATTTTCAAGAAGATAGTATTTTAAATATCTTCACATAATTATTTGATAGCGTTATCTTTCTGCACGGTGTTTCAAAATCCTATTTTATTAACAATAACGACTTCACTCTGTTCTCGTTATTATTCTTGTTAATTATTGATTGATTTAAATTTAAAATGTTGCTCGTTTAATCAGAAATTTGCAAGCTATTTCTTAAATCCATGTAAATATAATTTCCCTCCTTAAGATATTAATTAATTAATAAATAACCGAATATGTTGAACTGGATAAAGACTATATCATTATTCCTGTCAGTAGCTTATGCATATTATCATGATACATAAGAGTTGATTTCCATTGATAAAGCTAATAAGCTATTGCCCTTGTAATCCATGATATTAAATTTATTATACTCCATTGTTTGGATGAGATTCATTATTTAATTAAATATTTTCTCATTTTGCTGCTATATATTTACGTATTAAGATGGAACCACGGTGAAACCAGCACATCTTCCTTTCATAGGTTAGTGTATTAGCAAACCTTGAGTTTAAGGCCAGGCTAGCATGTAAGTCCTCCACCACCTTTGAACTAAATATTTCTTTGTTTTGCACCATGACGATAGGTCCCAGGGTACCGGCTTTTGTCGCAAGAACCCTTGATTTCTTAATCCATCTGCAGAGAGACTTTTACTATTATTATTTGCCTGTGCCATAGCACATTAGTCAATCTAGAGCAGCCAACTCTACTCCCCGTATCATGTCACATTCAGCCTTTGTCTGAAACACTCTTGAAAGCCATGTCCAATCTAAGTTATTTGAGTTGGATTTATAAGCTCATCTTTTATATATAAATATTTGTAATAATAAAATGCATAATTAGTTCTTAATCAAGGCTTAGTATGATTACTTATATATAACAACCACAAGTAGATCTTTCTATAGACCTAACATAGTGATTATTTATATATAATTTTGGTAATTAAATCTATAAGATGAGAGCCTGTTAAAGTTCATCTCATATAAAATGTTAATTATTACTTGTATCAATACCTCCGTAATCTGTAAAAGGAGAGTACATTATCTCTTTTCAGTCATTCAAATGCTTCGGTGAATTATAATATCTAGTGAATCATATAATACTTATCTTAATTTTGATTTATAGTTATAAATAAATGTATGATTAAGTTAATATATTTCATTCTCTGTCTGGTTATTAATCCAAATCGTTTCAACCCTATTTATTTATAAAAGATATGCATTAATAGAATCCTCATTAGCTAATTAGATAAGAGATTTTAATTAATAAAAGCACTCTCAACACTGAGTTTTATGTTTCCCCCTGACTTATGTTGCCGTGAAAAAAAAGTTATGTGACTGGACTCTCAAGAGAGTTATCCATAGGACAGCGAGTCTGGGAGCACAGATGAATGTGTTGATGTCTGGTCAGTATTAAGATCTCACCATCTTGTAATGGTCTGCTTTGGTCTTTTTGCCTGGACTCTGTTATGTGAATATACAAATTTGACCAGTACAGTAGAAAGGAGGATAAATTTGAATGAGGAGATTCAATAATATTAATACACAAAATATATATAGTGATTAGAATATCATTTCATGCATCTTCAATAGAAGTTGTTTGGTTCACTGATAGATTCAGACATAATTAGCCATATAATGTTTATAATGCATTCATTATACGTGAAACCATAAATTTTTAAGAAAATATGCAATATTAAAATAATAGATATTTTTTATATTAAATGCTTGCACTGAAAAGAAAAAAAATATTGTTTTTTCATCTAAAATTAAGGTTTTTAGATTAACTTGAAATAAAAACATAGGAGATTCAGAAATTAATTACTATATCAATGTCAACCCTATCCACAGATGTTTGAATATTCTCTAGTGGGTAATATTTTACTATGATAGCATGTTTGATTTTTTATGCAATGATATTATTTTTACATATATTACAAAATTAATTTACATATTATAATAAAAGAGTTTAAACCTTCTAACAGATAAAATAAAAAAAAGATAAAATTAATATTTTAAAATTGTGAAAACAAGTATCTAACTGAAAATCTTAAGTAATATTAGACCATTAAGCATTACATGATCACTATCTTATACTAGCACATAATTGTTTATAAACAAATCACAGGGTGGCAATACTGTATGGAGAGTTTTGCTTTGTTTAAGTAATATTAGATATTATAATTTTATGTTATTAAAATTATATATTTAGAACTAGTTATCATCAAACAAACAAAAAAATTATAAGTGTTAGTATATTGTTAATTACTAAACATCACATGATCACCATCTCTTATACTAGCACATAATTGTTATTAAATAAGGCAAAATTCTCCAAACAGTAGTGTCATCCTGTGCCAAACAAAGTCATCAATGGATGCCAGAAGACTTGTGCATAAAATTCCTATCTAGTGCCTACTCATCCAATATCCCCAGACTATTTTCTGGCTTGTGGCCTTCGTCAGTGAGGAGCCTTGGATCTGAGAGCACTGCACTTAGCTCCTCACTGATGAAGGCCACAAGCCAGAAACTAGTCTGGGGATATTGGATGAGTAGGCACTAGAAAGGGATTTTATGCACAAGCCTTCTGGCATCCATTGATTACTTTGTTTGGTCCAATGTGGCTCTATTGTATGGAGAGTTTTGCTTGTTTAATACATTGTTAATTCTTATTAAAATATTTCATTTAGAAATTTTATAAAAACGATTTTCTTTTTAGCCTCTAGGCTTTTCGTGGTGATTTCCCGTTCTGACCGTACTTTCAACTTGCTTTATATACTTTCTAAGAGTTATCCTTTTAAAAATAATTTTTTTTCAAAAATATCCCCCACCCTAATGACATTGTTTTTGGTTTAATAATAAGTCTTTTATAAAAGTATTGCATCATAATCACTAACAATTATTGCAAATCGCATTTTTGTGGCATTTAGCCAGTCTAAAAAGAATCTAAAGCAACAGCCAATCACAAATCGCCACTTCCTTCATAGCTTTGTTAAAACAATAGAATGTGCTGTCAATCACAGATAAAGGTTCAAAACAATCCATATACTGCTATCTCTTGCAATTTTTTAAAATACATTAAAAATTGAAATTTCGTACAGCCTGTCACAAACTGTAATTTAACATACAATGTTGTAAAACAACATACAAAAGTAGCTATCACAGTGCTGTCACTCCACCTAACATGTCAAATATGATAGCGCTATCAAAGCTGGACCCCTAAGTTTGTATTTCAAGTTAAATCTAATAACTCCAAAATAAATAAATAGTTGTTTTCTTTTTTATTAACGCACAGTAAATAAAAGCATTTAATAGTGAAAAAAATCTGTAACTTGATGATTTTTTTAGATTTTTATTGGCATGGTAAATATAAATGTAAAACTATATTTTAAACTGACTTGACAATTATAGTTCAGATGTATTGCAATATTCTCTTTCTTCATAGAAATAGGTGAAGAGAAATACAGACTTTTTATTGTAGATTTGGTAAGTTTACTTCAATATAAGCATGGCATGCATTTAAGAGATTCAATATTTGCAAGTAGAATATCTTTTACATACAGTCTGGAGAAATGTGTAGGGAAAGTAGTCTGAAAATATGATGTAGAGCATGTTCATCAAACTTTACCTATTTTAAATATGTGTTCACAGTTCACTTCCACCCAAAAAGGGTGCAATTAAAAAATTTAACATCTTATGCAAACATAAAATTTACTTATACCTAAGTTAACCATTGAAGGAGTTACATATAAAATACATTACAGTAAAGCAAACATCATTAGTCAATCTCTAATACTACTAATAATTATATTGCCATAATTGGATAGTCAATTTTACATTTGAATTGAATGCTCATGTTAATTAACACTCTGCTTATGTAAATGCACAAGTGTGTGTTGACCATATTGTATTAATTGAATATAACTCATCTGTTTTATTTTAATGTGATATCTAATATTTAACTGTGTTCAATATATTCTATTTAAAAATGGCAAAATATTTTTTTTTGCTCACTTCCTGAAAGACAGACATTGTAATGACTTTTAAAAACTGTAAAAAATAATTCTTGTGTTATGACAGCAATGGATAATTTTGCATAATTAAATAAAAAAATGTTATTGTGGATGGTGATGATGACATTGAATATCATGTGATCAAAGTTAATATAAAAAAGCACGTGTTGAAATTTATTTAGTGGTCTTTTGATTGGAGTGTTGCATAAAAACCTAAACGGTTGTGTTGTTAAGAGAGCCATTTTTGCACTGCTTTTGTTATTTAACAACTTATGGTGGATTAAATAACTTCCTGTGGTCTCTCACTTAAATGGGTCTCTTTGACATGTCATGTTTGGAATATATATTAGACCAAAGGGGAAATAAAGCAATGTACTATAAAAGAAATGCCTTTTAATTATTGGATATATGTTACTGTTTCTCATAATTTAGTTAGAAATATAGGAATTTTATGATGTTATAAAAATCAAAATTGCATATATTGAAACTGGTGTTTGAATTACATTAAATAGAATGATTTACTTTATGTAGATTTAAAGCTCATCAGAATAGATTATATATTTAATTTAAATATTAACCTTTTAATATCATCATTTGCTTACAGTAAAGTATTAGCAATACCATTCATATTAGGGTAATTTTCATTTAGAGTTTAGGAACTTGGTTTTATTAATTTGAAGAATAATCCATGTTCTGTTAATTATATTTATTTAGGTGTCAAATAAGAGTTTTTCATTTATTTCATGTCATTATGAATTGGATATTGTAAATTGTAAGGCTATCTAAAGTATTGTCTTTCATTTTATATCATTATAAGTTAACACAATTGGAAAGGTATGGTAGATGATTCAATTTTGCATATTGTGCTTTTTTATAGTTTTAGTATTGTAAACATTTTATTCCATTACAATTTGATATTTTATATTTATGAAATTTAAAGGAGAAAATTTTATATATTTTATTAATGATAGGTTAATGTGCATAAATTTGTAAGATACTAAAGCCTCTTATTACTGTAAGTATTTTATCCTATTATAACTGGTTTGTCCAACAAGGTTATTTATGAGTTAGTGTTATTCTATTAATATTATTTTCATTTTATTCTATTAAAATTATTGATCAATGATTAGGCTATCCTTTAATTCTTTTACAATTAATGTCTGAAGTACATAGGCTATATTAAATACTTTCTTTCCTAATCTTATTACAATTTTTTTCTGTCACAATATATAACAATAGATATTTCTGTTACAAATTAAAATGAATATCCCTTATTATGTTTCAAATTTAGTAAGTTACCATAATAATATATGGATATATGAACTATTAAAAATATGTAAATTATTTTAAGAGAAAAATGTTTAACATTTTTGCTTTTGAATGAAAATTTATATTTTAAAAATATGCTTACCAAAGCTATATTGTAAATGAAGTTCACTTAATATATAAAATATTAATTTCAATCAATTTCACATATATATATATATATATATCGGTCGGGAAATCATCTGCATTACAAGGGTGCCATCTAAGCCAATTGAACCTAGAAAATTTATACAGTAGGCAGATATGCGCTATTAAAATCACGACCGCCAGCCCAAGTCACTAGCTCATGAAGTAGCAGAGGTTTAAAACATTTATTAAATATATTTTTAATAATAAGGAATGATAAAAACAATCAGTTAGTATTAATAACACACAAAGATTTTATTCATGTATATATTAAGTGATGACACACAAACTTGAAAAATAATTATATAAAAAACATTTATTACTTATATTTCTTTTAATAAGGAATAATAAAAATAATCACTGTCAGTATTAATAACACAAAATTTTTTTTATTTATATCTATATAAGTAATAACACACAAACTTTAAAATTATTATATAAGAAAAAATTATATTTTATGTTTCATTATTATTTACTATTATTTTTATTTGTTTTAACTTTTATTTTTAATCTTAGAAATGTTGAGTATAGATGAGCTACCCAGACCATGCACCTAAAAGACTTTCTAACATTTGATTCCGGGCTAAAAGTCTGCAGCCACACCAATGCTTGCTTCCAGATATATATCAGCAACCAATGCAATATGAACATGTTAGCATAGAATCATGCTGACAGGAATGTGCATCTGAACAGCGTGATATTATTGGAGAAAACATGAGCTTCAACCAGTATAGGAATGTACTTCTATCTGGTAAAGAATCATGCATGTAATATAAAGAGAAAAATGCTACTTATGGATGGGAGAGCGGTCTTATCTTGCCGACTTATCTTCTCAATCCATAGAGCTGGAATGGATCAATGGTGCAGGAAATACGTCTGAGTCCATTTCAACGATATGACTACCTCTTTGGAGTCATGCATTCAGTTGGACTCATTGCCCTAGGTGCTAACACACTTCACATTACATTGATATAAATGTCCATATATCTCTCCACCAGCATTGACACAACTACGAAACAAATAGTCCAAAATCAAAACCCTCTTTAAAAGTAACATATTTAAACTAGTCTAGCAGCCATCTACACTCAACTAATATTAAAATCATATTTAAACTAGTCTAGCAGCCATCTACACTCAACTAATATTAAAATCATTTTATTAATTTAATTCTAAAAAAAAAATCTTTGGTTTAATTAAGGTTTTAAAATCATTTTTAAGATAACATTTATATTTTAACTTATTTTTTTACCACAAATATGATATAACCTACTTTTCTTTTAAACTTAATAATGCAAAAATAACAATGTGTTTCTATTTTTAAATTTAAGTTTGCAATCGCAAACCCCGCCCCATTACAAACAGATCTTACACTTAGCATAAATGAAAACGTATAATACATATTTTAAAAAGATTACATTTTAATTTTAGATAAGACTTAAAAAAAATTTAAAGTTTATAGAGTTCAAATTTGATCAAAAGAGAAAGTCTATAATTCATCTTTAAAGGAAAATAAAGTTCTGAGATTTTAAATTAAGAGTTTATAATGTTTTTTTGTTTAAAATGTATACTTTTCTTTCTTTCTCCGGGCTCGTTCCTTCACAATGAAGATCTGAATTTATACAAGATCCATTTCTTTTGGGTGATGATGATTTATGAAGATGCATTTATGATGTTTTCTGAAGACGGTACCAGTGGTTCTATCTTGGGATCCGTGGAGATGAAAGCTGCCTTCGGCCGGCCAAACCAAAGGAAGCACAAAGAAACAGATTACATTCTTAGTGACAGCGATAATATATATATTTTTAAATATTCTACTTTCAGCAAAGCTTAGGAAATTCAAATTTTAATTTTTTTAATTCTCTCTAACTAATTAAATATTGTTTTGGATTTTCTTTTTATAGTCCTCAGGGACCTTATCTCTGGAATGCAAGATTTGTCAAACATACTTCATGTCTGTATTTTATTGGTTTATTGGGTTTGTGGCCAAGGTAAGATTTTGGGTTTTCCACTGAGATCTGTGTCTCTATCTCTGGGCAGGAACTCTTATCTATTTCGTAATCACTTTTTTAATTGTCATTTTGCCTTAAGGATCTGTTTGTAATTTTTATTTTTCATTTTCAATAAAAATTTTATTAACAATAAATAGTGATTACATACTAGTAAAGGATAAATAAATGAATAAATTGTACAATAATATGATTTTATAATGTTCTATTTGTCATCTGGCTAGATTATGTTATGAGAGCACAATGTTATACTCTTATGTGGTTAGGTATAGTGAAGAGATTCTAAGAACTTGTTTAATGGTATTAGCATTTTTAATATAAACATGAATATTTTCTTTTATAATTGACTATTCTATAATGCTGGGTAGGTGGGAATTGGTAATCAGGAAAAGAAAAGAGCAATTAAAGACCAGGTGTCAGCAAAGACTTTACTGGAGGCAAGGAGCTGGTCACGTTTCTTGATTTTTTTGAGCGTTTGATAAAACAATGGTATGATTTGTGGCGGGGGAAATTCCATGAGACTTTTGCATCTCACTATCCATATGGAATAAAGGACAAAGGTAGAAAGCCTTATTATTGAAAAAAATCCATTATGAATGGCATTTTCAAGTGAGAAAATCATATCAGGTCTTATGTTGGAATTGATTATAATTATATCTTTCAGAGATTTAAGTCTTGGGCACTGGTGTATAATATGGTCTATGGTTTCATCTTCATGAGCACACAGGCCACATATAGGGTCAATGCTGGTAAAACCTCTTCGGTGATAAAGAAGCCAATTCGTGGGTAGCGCATTAAGATTTATTTTAATGATGAAGTCAAGGAATTTGGGTTCCAGACTCCATCTTTTGAAGTGTGTAATGAGTCTTTGGTTGGTTACTTTTAGGCTGGTTTTAATGGGTTATTGATTATAATTGATTATATTGTATGCTTCCCATAAGGTGATTTTTTGGTTAAGGTTAAAGGGTATTATCGGGTTATAAAGTTGTAGGTGTTGTATTAGGGATGCTATCCATGAACTGGAAGAGGGTGGAGGACGATCTGTCAGTGTAATTTTTTTAATAATGTTAGAGTATCCACAGGAGAGGATCAGATTATGTAGAGTGTTGTGGGTTTTCTGTAAAATGATTGCTTGTATTGAGTGGAATGACAGTCCATTGAACCTGTGTGGACATTGGATACCTCTCAAGCTAATAGCAACTGTCCTTCCTCTCCAGAGAAGTTTGGTGCATAATCGGTTAATTTTATTTTGAAACTGTTTAGACATTTTAACAAATGGAAGATAATATGAGATTTTTGGCATTACGATCATGTTGAGGAGGCCAACCTTTCCATATAATGAAAGGTATACTCTAAAGAGTGAAGTAGTGATGGCTTCAGTTGAATGGAGGATTGCATCTTGAATTTCTCTTGCCATTGCAGTTGGAGTTTTGTAGATTGGAAAACCTAGGTATCTTTGGGGTTTTGCAGAAAAGGGAGAGTTAATTTGTTTACCAGACATTATCTTCCAGATGGAAGATTTGTTAAAATTTATTTGTAGACCAAGTTTCGCTGTATTTCTGTTTAATATGTTCATGAGATGGGATAGGTATTTAATGGTGGGAAGCACAACCATGATGTCATCTATATATGCAAATACATTGAAGTTTTTATTGAGAGAGGGAAGGAAAATTCCAGGAAGGTTTTTTTCTATATCCATCAGAAGAGGGTTGATGTATGCTGTGAAGAAAAGGGCACTGAGCAGGGATCCTTGAGGGATCGACTTGTATGGCTTGAAGCCTGGTATGATCTTGCCATCAAGAGAGAGGAAAATCTCTCTGTTGTTGAGCAGATTGCTGACCATCTGTACAATCCCGGCTGGAATGTCGCATTCCAACAGAATATCCAGGAGGGTGTTTATCTGGACTGAATCAAATGCTGCCGCAACATCCAGCTGGACAGCAATAGGTTTTGATTTACGATGTCCTCTGATGTAATTGAACAGTGCAGTTACATTGGACATAGCATGCGAGGTTAATGATCCCTTTTTTCCGTATTTGTTTGACGAGATATGGCTAAGAATTTGAGTTTGGATTTGATCTTTAATGACTGACTCAATTATCTTGATAAGCAATGGGGTCATGGAAATTGGCCGGATACTGTTAATGTTGTTTAGTGGTTTTGCTTTTTTAATAAAAGGCACGAGTGCCACTGGGTAAAGATCTGTTATGTTTCTGTTGCCTGAGGCTAGGTGATCAATCATTTTTTTAATAATTGGCACAGTGAATTGACTGAGGTGTTTGAGAAGGAAATTTGGGATGCCATGAAGGGCAGGATGAACGCCGTCAGGGAGAGATGTTATCTTCTTTTTGATTTGGATTTCCATGATGCCATGTTCGCCGGGGTCACCAGCATCAAAACAGCTGTTTATAGGAGGAGCTCCATCTTTTTGCATTAATTGGCAGAATTGTTTGCTGATGTGCTGCATCATTGGAAAGCCAATAAGATTGGTTCCATTAGTATTAATGGATAAGGGAGTGATTTGTTTTTTATTGTATCCCAGTGCCCATCTGAGGTAGTCTCTCATCCAGCAGTGTTGTTGTGCTAAGAAACATTTGGCTCTTCTGATGGATATATATTCCGCAAAAGACTTTTGCTTGATTTTGTAGAGATTTTTAAGGAAGATAATTTTTTCTGTATTTGTGAAATTTTGCTGTGATGCTTGAAGTTGTATATTAATGTCTGTTAGGTCATTTAGAAGGACATTAGGTCCTTTGATTTTCCTGGTGTGGTGATTTAATATGGACTGAAGTATTCCAATGAAGGAAAACCAGCCCTCCTCAGCAGGAAGGGAAAGGATGTTTATTTTTTGGAAAAGGATGTATGCCTCAGACACTATCACTTCGGTCATATTTGATTGGGTGATCATGCGCATGGTTTTACCAGGTCCATCAATAGGTGTAGGGATTGCAATAGGTGTAAGTTGTAAGATTAGAGCCATATGATCAGAGAAAGCAACAGGGGCCAAGGCTGCATCAAGGTTGAAATGGAGGTCTGGGGTGTAGAAAACCAAATCAATCAGGGACTTTTTAGTTTTAGTATAGAAAGAGTAGGCTGCAGGAGGGAAGAAACCCTCTCCACACATTAATCTGTGATTTATTAGATGCAAAAATCTCTTGTTGACGTCATTGTATGTGGTGTTAAAGTCTCCCAGAAGAATAGTAGGGGAGGCTCTGTTAGCATTGATGGCATTTAGGATATGGATTATTTTTAGATATTGAGAGGTGTCTTCGGCTGTATATATATAAGCTATGATGATCGGATAGCCCCAATAGTCTATTTCTATGACAATAATATTGGCATCTAGGAATAGAATGCTAAAACTGTTTGGTGATGTTGACTTGCTGAGAAGAATACCGACTCCACCTGAAGCAGAATGGCCTATGGAAAATCTAGTAAATCCGAGAGCTGAGGGAAAATAGAATATTTTATGATCAGTCTTATGGTGATATTTAGTTTCACCCATAAGAAGTATATAAGGGGAGCAGAGTGAGAGCCAGTTTTTAATAGCTAGAACTCTATCAATTGAGTTGATGCCGCGAATGTTAATGCCAGCAATTTTGCAAAACATGATAGATTAATCCCAACCGTCCTCAGCAAAGTGTACCAAGTCAATGTGGGACATCTCCATGTTAATGAGTTCTGATGTTGTTTGGCAATCAGAGTCTTGTGATTGAACTTGTGGATGGATTGGTGATATATTTGTTGGTTGAGGAAACGCATCCATGAAGTCTTCGGTGTCTGATGAAGTAGTGTAATCTGTCTGAGATTCGCCAGATGGATCAATGGTATCGATGGTTATAGGATCCATGGTTTTCCTCTTTTTTTCTATGGATTTGCATAGCTTTGTGCTGGATATATCTGAAATTTGTTTGCTAGCAGGTGGTGGTGAATAATGTATTGGATGGGAGCTGTCATCATCAGAGCTTGATTTATCTATGCGAATTGATTTTCTTTTAATTTTCTTATTTGTATTTTGGGTATTTGTTGTGTTGGTTTTTTGGGAGTTTTTAAGTTTAATAGTGTTGTTTTCTTTTTCCTGTTCTTTTGATGAAAGTGTTTTTTATATTGTTATAAGAATTTGATTTAAATTTTAGACCCGAGTCATTTTCAGTTTGCTGTAACTGTTGTGAAGCATTAATTATGCTGACTTTCGGGTTGAGTGTTTGATAAGTCTTTTCATCTGGATGGTTAATTATTGCAGGTGTTGAAGAATTGAGGACAGTTTGTCGATCACTTTGTTTAGGTTTGTTAGACTTAGCTGGCCCGAATGATGATGCATCATTGGTTTTAAGCTGGGTGGGAGTTGTTATAGATGAATTGTTTTGAAATTTTTTAAGTGTATTTTCTTCATCGCCTGGGTTTTCCTTGCTCTCGTTAGATGGTTTGGTCATATTGTCTTCTTTTGTAGAAAGAGTTTGGCCTAGCATTGTTTCTCGGGGATTAGTACAATATGTATCATATGAATGATCTTGAGTATTATTGGTTTGAGAGATTGGTTTAGTAGCAGTATATGTTATTGCTTGGTTCTTTGATTCACTACTATTAGTGTAGAGGTTGGTGTTTGTTCTTTCTTGAAGATTTTCATTTTGAAAGATAGGTTTGGATGTGAAAGGGTTTGTTAGAGGATTTATTTGAATCAGATTGTCTGGGTTTGTGAGGTTGCTGTTTGAATTAGACCCATGTGGTGATTGTCTATTTAAGGATGTGATAGCCGTATTAATAGGTCTACCAGGGCATCTGTGAACTTTATTCTTTTTAATACCACAGTGTGTGCATATTCTTGCTGCACAATCTTTAATAAGGTATGTTCTTTGAAGGCAGAAGAAACATTGTGGCTGTACTTTCCTGAAGGTCAAAACCATAGGAGAGCCTCTTGCAGTAATAATGATGGGTATGTCAGTGGGTATAATGTTTTTCTTTAATGTAAGTGTGAAGATAACTGTATTGGACAGGATTTGATCTTCGAAGTGAGTGTTTAATAGGTGTTTAAATTTGCTAACTGAACCATAATTAATAAGGATGTCTTGTAGTTCTTGTTCTTTCAAGTGGGCAAGGCAGTTTTGAATTCTGCCGGATAGTGTAACTGGACAATTCATATCTATGGAGCATGGTATATAATTTCCCAAAGATCGGTAGTTATTTTTAAAGTTCATATGGTCCGCCCATGTTTTAAACTCAACGATAACATAGCGGTCATTGGGATAATTAAGGATCATGTGAATGCCTCTGCCTAATTGATTTTGATTGATTAGGCTGTATAGTTGTTCTAGAGGGAACTTATATAACGCACATTGTTGATTTATGGCTAAGATTAATGACTTATCGCTGTAGTAGTTTGTAAACGATTTATACAGTGAGTTGGGAATCGTTTTGTTGAAATCATTATTTATTTTTAGGAACATGTCATCATTAAGATCATTTATATTAAATGAGACATTTTCCAGAGTGTTTGATTCTTGTTCTGTGTCTAATTCTGAGATATTCAAATATAGTTCATTGTAATTATCGGCCTTAATATTTTCGGAGATGCTCTCAGAATTTTTAGACCTTACGATATTTGCGTACGTAGAGGAATTTTCCAATATTGGAATTGAGGAAATTGGTTTAGATTGCAAGTTGGCTGATGTAGCAATGGATTGTTCTGTGCTAAAATCTTTGTTTGTTTTGGAATGAGATTTATTAGTTTTAAAATTTATTTCTTCTTTTTGATTTTTAAATTTACTGTTGACAAACTGTAATGTGACAGCGTTGGTTTTGTCGACCTTTGGTGGAAAAGTTTTAAAATTTAAAAAATTCGCCGAAATCATCTTGTTGGAAATTTTGTCTATTATTTTCAGATATGGTTTTGAGGGTATTATTGGGCAAAGGAAATTGCTCATTAGAGTCTTCTGAGGGTGCGTAAAGTCTTCGGAGAGGAGATGATTGGTTTTTGCTTGTATTTTTAAGGATTTCAATAGTTTCGGTTGATGATATATTTGTGCTATTGTTTATATTAGGGGTAAGTTGAATATTTTCTAAACTTTTGTTGATATTTGCGATGGTGTTTTCATTTGATTTATTGGTTTGTGGGTTTTTATTTGTAGTAGAAGTTAGTTTAGTTGCATTTAGATTAGATGTAAGGCTGTAATATTTACGACCGATGACTGCATTGCTTGATTGAATGCTGAGATCGGGGTTAACATTAATTTGAGAGTTATCGATTATATTATCACTTTCCATAATATATAATGATTAAAACCAACTTACCTTGAATAAAAAATGTAAAGGTAAGGGGACAATCGTCCCTGTCTTCTTGAAACTGAATCACTAAGGGACGCTTTTAATAAGACCAGTTGCAAAGATGGCTGCCAAAAGCAGAAGTTATTTTTAAGATTAAAACTCGTTATTATCAAAAAGGTTTTTATTTTATACTTTATTTAAAGATTAGAATCTTTGTTTCGATTCTATAATTTTTTTAAAGCTTATTTTAATATTTAAATCAAACATTAATAAATTAATAATTTGTTATTTGTGCATTTTGAACGTGTGTTTTTAATTCAGTATTAGATATTTACAAAACATTACGTATTAGAATTTAAATATAATGCATATATATATATATATTGAAGCAGTCGACCCTGATACTCAGATTGAGCTTCACAGCCCACTCAGAATCTCCCACCACCAAATAAAATCCATCCTTATGCACATATACATATTTATTAATACATTATTTTTTTTTTGCTTAACTATTAAAATAACTGACATAGATATATATATATATAGGACATTTATTAATACATTATTTTTTTTGCTTAACTATTAAAATAACTGACATAGATATATATATATATAGGAATCTTAATGTAACTAATTTTAATAAATAAACATTTGATTTGATTTTAATTTTTATGCATGTGTAGTGGATGAATACATATTATAAGTGAGGGGGGATTAATTTTAAAACCTATATAAAGACAAAATGTATTATACTAATGCATATTTTAAAAATTATATGTATAATTTGTTATTTTCCAATCATGGCGGTCAGAAGAAAAAAAATGACGCAATTCTATTTGAATATCCTCGAATGCAATTAAGACAATTGACCGGAAACCCAATTAGTCCATCTAAAATATATGATAATTTTATAGAATAATGTAAGAATCTAGTGGAAATTTTATCCACTTCAAATTTGTTTTAAAAATATAGATCATATTTTAAAACAATCATTCAAGAAATTCTAACAGAATTGCATTGTTTTTAAAACTTACTTACATGAAAGGTGCATCTGGTCACAAATTCCAGATCTGCTAAGTGGATAAAGGGCCTCAGGTCTAGCAGCTAAGTGCATTCCAATATCAACAGGAAAATAGTATAAATACTGCTAAATTTGAATTCAGAGAGGAGACTAGTAATATTTAAATAGCAATAGTAAAGATAATCCAAGCTTATCATGACAATAATTCAATGTTCAGAAAGTAGTGGAAATTTTGGTGAACATGAATTTACCAAGTCGACAAAATTTTGTAGTTCAAAATTTTTTTCATGAGAGTGTTTCTTTTCAAATTATTTAAAAAATTGTTGTGAAATATCAAATACACGGGTGACATAAAATTATATTATAAAAAAATAATTAATAACAAATAATTATATTATAAAAAATATCTGATAAAAAATAATTTATTAAAGTAATAACAAAATAAATGGCCCGTTACGAAGTCAACATTTTACGCATATTCCATAATAAGTTCATTCAAAATTACTGTCCATTGTAGTTTAACAAGTTCATTCATAATTAATAAGTTCGTTCATTATTACTGTCCATTGTAATTTTTGCTTATAATAGTGATAAGATTTGCAAAGATGGAGTCATTCGTGTAGAGAGTCCTAAAAGCAAATTCCTGTAGGTAGGATTCGAATAAAGTACTGCTGATGCTACACTGATGTTTGAGCTTGCATTTAGCTCTCATCCATATATTTTCCACACCACCAGCAATACTTTATTTTAATCCTACCTATAGGAATTTGCTTTGTGAATTTTATCTTTTGTATAAGTGAAAACTACAATTTTATCTTTTGTATAAGGGAAAACTACAATGGACAGTAATTTGATAAACACTCTGGTGAGAAAGATTTGAAACAAAAATTAGAAATTTGTCGTGACCTGGTAAGTTCATGTTTACCTTCATCTTTCTCTCTGTTCAAACATGTTCTTTCCCGCAACCATAGCTCTAGATCCTGTTCCCCATTAACTTTAATATGCTTAGAGACTGAATAATTAAATGCTACCTGCCTGATTGACTAAATTTAGATCTAGTTCACCAATCCCAATGGACACTGAATCATTAAAGATCGTCACTAATTTTATAAAAGTAAAAAGAACTCTAGCCACTGCCTAATGTCTAAACTCATAAATTCAGCCTTCCGTAATTATTTCTAATAACTTTGTATATAATTTAAAATATCATTTTATTAGCTGGTCCTTCGAACAGAAATTTAATATTTCGTTAAAATGATTTGTAATTAACTCACCACTAGCCTGTATATAACTCTATATAACTAACTCTCTTTAATTTCTTTCTATCATTGAGCCTCTATTAAATAAATGTAATTTTTTCTTTCACCTTCATGCAGTAATAATCTTTTATAATTTTCATTATTGTGTTCTATATATTTAAATGTGTCAATAATTTTTCAAATTTGCCAGTTAATAGTTTTCCTTTTTTATTTTATTTTCCCTTTTTCTACTTTATGGGATGACTAAATTAAGTTGAATTAAAACAAGTCGTATTTTTATCTTAGCAAACGCTTGCAAATTTGGGCAAAAACAAATTAATTATCTCATAAGGTTATTAGAGAAAAACAGAGTAGAAATCTGAAATTAAATCTATTTATTATGAAATAAATAACCACCACCCCATTTGTATATGTTTAAATTATGTTTAGTATAATATAACAGCATTTATAACCGAATTCTTATATTTAGTTAACATTGTGGGAAGTTTATAAATCAATTAAAGTAATTGTGGGAAGGGGGAGTCTCTATTGTAATGATTATGTATTTTAGTAATAGGTTTAAATAATCCATTACTGTTTAGTATTTAAGTCAAACTATTATGTTGGATATTCCCCAATATAGATAGATTGTAATTCATTCGTCCTTAATTTTAAAATAACATATATCTTTTGTTTCAAGTGTTGTATGCAAACGGGCCTCCATGTTTAAATACACATATGTGTGTCTTTGTGCTTCGTTCCCTGGGATTTTCAGTGATTTGAATCCATATATTCATTCCAAATCCAAGAACATGGCTGGCAACCCCCCCATGGGACTTATTTGTCATATGAGCTATTGTCATAGGGACGTTCCAGAAAAATCCGGCCTATTGTTATAGCGGACACCTTCGTTCTATGAACCGAATCTGCCAAAGTAGCAGAAAGAATTTGGTCACCATTCTTTGTCCTCAAATTTGGAAGCACCTTTTTTCGGATCCAAAATTGGATCACCTAATTCCCCCAACATGCATACACGACTCTCTTAAAGTTCTGCCATAAATCAAACCTATGAATATCCATAAACCATAATATTATAATTCTACTAAACAGATCTATGATATTTATTAATATTTTCATATGCCGTCTTTTTGCACACCATTATATATATATATAGAGAGAGAGATATTGTGCCTGGCAAAACATGCTTATCCATCTAACACGAGCTGGAACTCATAAAATGTACTTCAAACCCAGTCGAGCCCGAGATTTAGGTCAGGGACCTGCCTGGATTCAAACCCACTCTCCAAGCACCAGATCTAACACCTAATGGATAACATAACAGTGATGGCACAAAAGAATTAATTCTTAATCCAGTCCGTCAGAAAATTGGAGAAAACAATAAGACTCATGGACTTAAACATATATATAAACAACTTAATACTAGAGACATTCCAAAGATAAAATCTAATAGGGGCTTTACTAATGAATAGCTATGGGCAATTAGTGAATTGGATTGATTTAATAATGAGACAGAAACTAATAGATAATGAATTATAAAATATATTTATTGACAAATTTCATATGTATCTTGATATAACATTATTTAGCATGCAGGCATTTTATTTATTAAATGACATTACTATAGGCCATTTGAACAATAATTGATATGTTGGCAAATAGGTTTTGTTGATACTATTTAATGGAGCCAAATATCATGCTATACAACTAATCACTACATTAACTTATTAGTTATGTCCTTTTATAATCAGTTCGAGTGGCTATTACGCATGAAATCAAACCAAGTCTGGAGTGAAGCTTAATAATACATCTAATTATAATAAATTTATATATTAAATATGGGCTTGTAAAGATAGCTTTAGATCGAGCGGGTTTTCAAGAAAACTTCGGTTCAATGCCGAAGATTGCATTATTAGGGAGGCAGAGTTGGCTATAGAGATTTTACTAATACACTAGTCACAAGTAAAATATAATAATAAAGTTGCTCTGCGGATGGAAGAATAGTTTTAGGGTTTTCGTGACAAACACCAGTTTACCCAATAACCGGTCGCCATGCTGCTAAAAGGGAATCTTTATTTGGTTCATAAGAGGCGGGGACTTACGTGCTAATCTGGCCCATAGCTCAGACTTCGCTACTGCACTACCCATAAAAGAGGAAGATGGTCTGGACTTACCGTGGCTCCATCTTATATATATATATAAAACAGCACAATGAGAAAATATTAATAAATTCCACATCAGCCAAGCCGAAGTATATTATAACTTAAATATTATACATTAAAGAAACACTAGTTTATCAGATCAAAAGAGCTAACTCTTCTGTAGCATGAGAAATACGATATGCTACTGACGGGAATATATATATACAAACTTTACTTTATCCGTTCAATCTCTTTAGTTATCTATAACTATTAAACTTTTAAAAAGGGGAAAAGTATATTTAATAAGGGACTTACAAATACTTTACTAAAAAAATATACTTATGATTACACTCCAGGATAGTTTAATCTTTAGTAACATAATAATTAAAGGTTGAAAAGCCACATTTTATATTTATATTAATTAATAAATGACCAAATATCAACTAGCACAAACGTGTCACCGCTATTTAAAAATTTGGTTTTCGAAACGGCGCACAAAATGGCACTATAATAACTAATAATTCGAAGATTTTAAATTATATCTTTTTTTAAAAAAAAAAAACATATTGGTAATTAAATGCCCACCGTTTCAAAATGTAGGTATAACTAATAATTATTAAAATAATCAAAAGGAAAGCAAATATCCTGCAGTAATTAAGTTATTTAGCAAAATATTGAATTAATAAAGAAAAATTTGCAAAAGTATTACATTTTATAGAATTTAAATATTATTTCGAAAACAATTTAGAAAGAATTTACAATAATATGGTTAGCTAACCTGATTTTGAAGAAATAATGATTGTTTTGAAATTTGCACAGAGCTCTGCGATTTTGATATTAAAACAGTTCTCCTGTAGTTAGACTGGAGATATTCAAACTGGAATTAAGGTGAGTTCTTTGGAGGCTTATAGCATCTTCAATTTAGTTGGGAGACAATTTTAAAAATGGTGTTGGAATGAAGACAAATCCTTTTTAGCGGCTTACGGCATCTTTTATTTGGTATAAGCTTGTTGGTTGTTGCTTCGGCATTGGATGGATTGAACTTCGGCGTTCCATCATGGGAAGGGCAGCAAATTTTTGCCTGACTTTAGCCAGACATGGTAAAATTAAACAATTTATAACTTCTGATATTGACAGCTCTTCAAAGGCAAGATGGAGTATATCTTCCCGCTTAAAATAAGGCCTATTTTATACATTTTGACAAAACCTTTTTGAAATTTCGTTTGCCTCGAGACCAATTGACTTTTAATTAAAACAAAATAATATAATCTAATTTTTACTATTGATAAAGTCTCAGAGGTGTTATATTTAATTTACTTAAAAAATTATTAAAATATATAAATTATATAATTTGATTCAGTTTCATTAATTAAATTCCTTTTTAGGTGTTCTAAAATGTTAAAGCTTAGCAGAAGGAACGGTATTCTGATTTAATGATAAAGTCTTTTGTTGAAATCAAAATCAATCAGTAAACAGATTTGACATTTACCCGGGTGCAGTCACTAATTGATTTCTTGTTTACCCAAAATTCTCATTTTTAATTATAAACGGATTTTATTTTACTGAAATAAATAACTTTTAACATATTTGTTTTTACAAAATTATTTGTTTAAAAAAAGCAAATTTAAAGAAAATACTTTAGTTTCAATTATATATGTAAAACATTAACTGTTAAATATATTTTAAAGAAAAATGTTTCACATTATATCTTTTTTATTTAAACTTAAATATATATATAAATCATTTTGCCGTTATTCCAAGGTTTAAATTATCCATCCACATATGAATATCATAGCGAATATAATTAAGAATTGACTGAAAATTAATAAAACATTTTATAATAATTTATGAGCATTTCTACGCTATAATTTTATCAAACCTGTCTAATTATAGTGGGTTTTCATATGTAAATGGATGATGCCATTCAAGCGGCCATTGTAACAAAGTTTTCACGCTCGACTTATATATATAACATTTTTACTTTTAAGATAGGTTCGAAACTAGTTCAGACAAGTAGGTCATTAGGTTGATGATGAAAAAGAAATGAGATTGGGAGGTTTTTGTTTCAATATATGTTAACGAGCTATCCCACACACGTTTCTCACTTAGTAAAACTGAGATCCTTTCTCCTATTAATAAAATGTATTTTGTAGTAATTAATATTTCAATCATAAAATAATCTTTGTAAGCTAAATCGGTTAAGTGCTATATTTTGTTCTTTCTGGGGGTAGATTGGTATCTCACAAATATATTTCCTCATAGCGCTAAATCAACTGTTCATCAGTATATTTATAAATTATTCGCATATAAGCTAGCCGCTATAAAATACAATAATAATTTAAGTTGTCATTTTCTAAGTTATAAACAAATGTCATATGATTTACCTGCTACCGTATAAATGTCATTCAAATTATATATAGTTAAAAGGCCAATGATGATCAATTTAGATAATAAACCAAGTATTTATGCATACTTCATTAAATTAATAAATCTTATATATATATCATAAACTTGCAGAATCATTGTTTTCTTTTATTTAAATATTAATATCTTAGTTATTAAATTATGCCTGCTCTGACTAGATGATATCCCACTAATCCTCTCTATATGAAGGTCACGACCTTTAATTGGGTCAAACTTATATTTTATGCTAAAATATCCCATTATACAAAATCAAATTAGAGTCTTTTTGTGTCTCTGCTTTGTGATGCCGGCGGAGAGAGATAAATTAGATCGGTATCATCGGGATTGTTGCTCATAAGTTGATAGATCTGGAAAATAGGCAAATCGGGCAGATTTCATGAGTGTTAATGATTTATGTATCTTGCACATGATTGGATTTGAGGTACTTTTGCCTAGATGTCAGATCTTGTTATATGGACAGACAAAACCAACCGGCATAATATATATATATATATATATATATATATATACTCTTTACACAACTAAGAAAATCATGAACATTATTTAAAACTTCCCCACTCTTTTCTTTTATATCTAAGAAACTAAATCACCCATTTAAAATATTAATATATCTATCTTTTTTTTTTTAAATGTACAAAATTTCAACAAAGTATAATGAATTTATCTTTATTAAATCTTAGTTTTAAAATGTTATTAAATTGAAAGAATAAAAAACTCTATATCACCCCCTCTTGTAAGACTTACAAAATATTTTAACTGAGCACTTATACTATATATGTGTGTAAAGATGATAGTCTGGACCAACTGATGATTGCTGGTTTAGCATGAAATACGTATATTGGTGATTATTTATCTTTTCAGCGTATATGTGTTTAGGTGTATCAGTGTTATTAGATAGAGTGGAGAGAGGTGTGTGGTGTGAAAGTCTGTGCTCATATACCCTATATTACTTAAAAATGATGAAAAGTTTATAAACAAACCCACCAACAAACATTCAGTCAATTAATTTTGAATTAAAATTTTTCAGTCAAATCAAAACTGCTAGCATCGCTAATATAAAATATTTTCAGAAAAAAAAAAGAGAATAAAACAGCTTCAGATTTACCCAATTAATATCAAAAGTTTGTAAACATAATTTAAAAATAACACTTCCTCTGCTTCCTTGATTTTATAACATATCATAATTCTTGTCAGATATCCAATGCAATGGAGTCATTTTCTCACATGTAAAAAAATGCAGTACTGAGAAAAAATTAAATATTTTAAATTGAGTACAGTATAAACCTTAGCTAAGATTTCATACAATCAATTTTGGATTTAAATCTTTACAAATGCTAATTTCAATTAAATCAAAACTGCTATTCATCATGTTTGAATTGCATTTTTGGAAAAAAAATGTGAGGATGATTTTATGCAATTAGTAATAAATCATGAATAATGAAAATGCAATACAAATGTAGTAATTACGATTAATGGCTTTCATTTTTACTTAAATAGCCTATAACTCTACCATCAAAATGTATTACTCTATTCCACAAATTGCTAAGTCATTTGATAAAATAGTGACATTTCTTGGTCCCCAAAAACCCTGCTCAAACTATCATATTTTTTTTTCATATGTCATAGCATCGGCCGGGAAGCGAACCCACAACCGTTTGCAACCAACTACTTGCTTGCAAGGCGACTGCATGACCTCTCACTAATATTTGTTTATTGAAATCAGAAAAATACACATTGTAACAAAAGCTTAAATAATGATTACCGTATGCAAACTCAAAATGCATTATATATCTCACTAGCTATTTTTTTTTTTAAGATGATTGTTAGACTCTTGTTCCACTAATGATAAATAAATAACAAGCCTTTGGCCAATCAAATGATTTATTATTAAACATTGTAATTTTTTAATAATTTCTCATAAGTAATATAATATAATACTGCAGTACAAATTTTAAAAAATAAAACTTCAGTATGGATTTATTTTTTCAGCATAATGTTGTGGAAGAACACACAAAAAAAATTGTTAAATGCTAGTTTAGTTTCACTTTCTCGGTCTATTTTGCTATACTTTTGGACAGTGAAAACAACTATTTTTTTATCTAGCAATATTAAACAATTTTTTAGAAATTCGGTTTACTAATATGATCACGAAAAAAATCAAGAAATTATTTGAGTTTGGAAACCAAACTTGATAACGAAGATTGGTGGGTGAATGGATCACACGAAGTAGCAACTTGAAACTACATTGTATTTTTACTTTCACATAGATTTAAATTGCGTTATCGTGCATACATATTTTAAGTGAATACATGGATAATACACCCAACAGTCCACCCAAGCATATAAAGTACATTAAGTGGTTTTTACATTTTTATATCTACTCAATAAGTTATTTTTTAACATAATATTACCAAATTATTTAGCTGGAGTTCCCAGCCAATTTTTTCCACATAAATAATTATTATAAGCACTTAGTTTGCATATGGTATTTTTGCTTAAGGATGAGTTTTTGAGGATCAATTGCTTTCACTAACCGGGTTAAAGGTATAAAGATAAATAGAGAGTTGCAATAATTAAAGATATAGTTAGTTTAAGTAGTGCATAATAGAGGGAGCTAGGATATAAGATGATTTAAAATTTAAAAAAAAGTTGTTTTTTTGTTTATTTTTAAGAAATGAAACTAGTATTAAGTAAGTAAAAAAAAAGTTTATAATATTTATGTTTTATAATTGAAGAACAAAATGTAAATATTAAAAAATATATTAATAATAGAATGTTGAATAAGATAATGATAGATATTATACATGATTTAAAAATAATATATTAAGGTAAAATCGTAAATATTTTAACTACTGGGGATAATAAAATTACATATTTATGTTAATTTAATTTATAAGGAATAACAATAATTAAAAGATATTAAGAATAATAAAAAGAGATAATATATTTAAATTATTGGTTGCTTGTGATTATATATACAGACAGCAATATAAAGTAAAATTATATTTCTTTCAATTAAATGTTATATAATTTATTTTATAATATGTAGATTATTTTATTTGTTTAATTTATAACATTTAATTTACTTTAATTTGGTTTTATTATATTTTGTGTTATTTATTTGTTTTAAATTTTTTGATGATATTTAATGACGTTAACTGTTTATCCTTTTACACTGAATGTAATAAGTTGCGCTTATATGTAATTATAGAGAATCTTGTTATTTCCATAAATTAAATATGGTTTAGCGCTTTAGAGAACTTATGGCGTTCTCATATTTATTTATTATATTTTTTATTTATATACCATTATATCATATTTTTGACGTTAGTCAAAATGTCAGGTTATGTGTGTGTGAACATTGAGATATCTCAGTTTATAAAAATAAATTTAAAAAAAGTAGATGTCAATAATGATTTTTTTTTTTCCATATGTCAAAGCATCTTGATTTATCATTACATTTAGGGATTTATATATTTTGAGCACACATATACTTAGCGAAATGTATGTGCTGCAAGAAGTATTTTGTGAATTAAAATGGAAAACTAAAGGAGTGAAAGTAAATGGAGTTTATGTAAGTCATTTAGATTTTGCAGATGATGTAGTTGTTTTTGCAAATAATGCTTTAGAGCTGCAGGCAATGTTGCAGGAATTATCAGATGAAAGTACGACTAAAGATAAACGTTAAAAAGACTAAAGTAATGTTTAATGGATTTTCTCCAAGTATGAAAATTAAAATTGATTATGATGAGTTAGAAGAAGTTAACAGTTACAAATACCTTGGTCAGATTATTAATACAGATGGAAACATAATTGATGAAATTAATCATAGAATTAAACTTAGTTGCAGTGCTTTTGGTAGAAATAACTTGATACTAAAAGGAAATATGCCTATGTGTTTGAAAAGAAAAGTTTTTAATAAATGTGTTTTACCAGTTCTTACTTATGGATCTGAGACTTGGACACTTAATAGAAGAGCAATACAGAGACTTCAGATCACGCAAAGAAGTATGGAGATATGCATGTTGGGAGTAACAAGAAGAGATCGAAAATGCAATATATGGGTAAGAGAACAAAGAGGTGTTACTGACCTCATTGAAAAAATTAAAAGACTGAAGTGGAGTTGGGCTCAACAGATTGCTAGAAGAGGTGGTAATATATGTACAACTGAAATCTTAAACTGGATTCCAAGAGCTTGTAAAAGACCCAGAAAAGACCACATGTGAGATGGATTGATGAAATAAGAAAGTGTGCAGGGGTGGTGTGGTGAAGAGAAGCTAAAGATCGGAGATGGATTGAACTTGGAGAGACCATCCTGCAGTGAATTGATAATTGTTGATGATGATCATGTGTTCAAAAACAAATGATAGAGATTATTTTTGATTTACTTTCAAAATACATTTATTTAAAATTAGATTGTCTGAAAAAAAATTGGTTCTCTTGTCAAATATTACTTGACTGATCAGTGGCAACAGTAATATGGGAATCAGACTGATGATCTTTAGATATGTGTTTACTAAATTTAAATACTAGCATAGGAATCAATCTTGTTATCCCAGATTTGCATGATTTTTCATTTTTTCTTATCGATAAAATTAATAAGTATTTTCCAAACATTATAAATTATCAGACTATGGTGACTTATGGGTTACTTGCTCTTGTTTTTCTGAGCACCTTGTTTAAGTCTTTACATTTTTTTTCTCATGTGTCATAGCATCAGCCCGGAAGTAAACCCGCTTACCCTGGATAACTGCTTGTGAAGCAACTGTTGCTGACCTCTCGACCACCAATGCTTGATAAGTCTTTACATTTTTGTTTATAAATAGACCAGATTACCAGAAAAGGGTACAAAGATAAACGTTTAAAGAAGCCTCTCATATGCTAATGGCAAACCAATAATGTTTAGAAACTCCTAATTAATCATGCCCTTAGGGACAAATAGAGAAATCGGAAAAGTGTCTCTCGATTGTTGTCTTTGATAAAGTAGCTTAATTATTTATAGCACCGTTTTAAATTTAGTACTCACAATTCTAAAAGCCATCAACTTGATTACCATAGTAACATTATTATTGATAAGGTGAGAAACACCTTAAAAAGAGAATACTACTTAAATGTATTGAATACTAATCAACATATTATTACTGATAAGAGATTTAAATGGAAATTTGAATTTTTTTAAAAACATTTAATAAATAAAACAAATAGTCAAATATGTAATTAAGATTTTTAATAGTAAAGTAAAATAATAAAGCATTTCATTAATATTAAAAGTTCTTATTTATTTAACTCATGGATTTTATAACAGCTTAACTATTAACATAAAATCATAGAGGGATTTCTAGAAATTTTAACCTGGAGAAAGATTGAGTAATGGTTTGATTAAGACTGTCATTTCTTCCACAATAACTCTAGCTGTCATAAACTATGTATAAAAAGCTATTAAGTCAATAAAAGTTTCTAGTAGCTCAAAATATAGGCTTGTGAAGTAAGAAATTATAATTTTAGATTTTCATTCAAACAAAAACAAACAAATATTCATGACTTAAAAATGAACTTCCTATGAGATTCCCAAACATTTTTTTTTTAAATATCCAACAGTAAAATCAGTTACGTTTGATCTTTATAAATAATTTTTTTTCTCATGTGTCATAGCATCAACCGGGAAGCGAATCCGCTAACCCGGAACAACTGCTTGTAAAGTGGCTGTCGCTGACCTCTCGACCACCAATGCTTGACTAAATAGTATTGTGGTCTCATCAATGAATTCCAAACAATTCATAGCTCTTGCACCCAACTAACTGCATAATATGATAGATTGCTAGTATCAATTTAAAATTTATAAAAATAGAAGTTATATTTACTAAGGCAATAAACCTAAAGCCTGTGCGGTTGAAAATGCGAAGGTAGGCACCTCTACAGGTCTTAACCACAAGCTTACGCATTGGAAGAAAAATAGAAGTTGATAATCAAATGTTGGATTCTGATTTTATAAATTACATTTAGATGAAATCTTGTTTGGTATATATTATAAACGTACACTTATAAGTAAAGGTATATGTTTAAAATAAAAATACAAAATATGTTTATTTCGACTTTGTTTAAAATATATATTTTATTTCTGTTAAATAAATTTTGTTTTAAAATATATTATATTTTTCATCTAACCACGTATTTATATTCTGCGTTTTATTGTCTAATTTTTATTTTTCTGAAGTTTAATAATAATAAAAAATATATTTTAAAATTGAACTGGGTTCAATCCTCATTTGTTTTAATCATGTTAATCCTGGACTGGACCCTAAATGTAATGGTAAGTGCCTTATTAAACTTTGTTTAATAATTAAATAATAAAAAAATACAATATTATACAATTAAAATTTCCATATAGGGGAATTTATAGATAACTAATAGGCGACGATGAACATGGTGGAGTGAGTGAATACAATTTATTTTTAATTGAAAGGTTGGTACTAGTCATGAGTAAAGATCAAATTGGATATGCATAAAAACAAGTTTCCATAAACATTCAATTATATTTCCTGATTGTTACCCCCCTCCACATAATAATTTATTTCATTAACAAAATGAATATCCAGCTTGGTTTAGATGAGAAATGAAAAACAATACAATTATTAATGACAATGATGATGTTAATCAAAGAATGATAATGATAATAAAAAAGTATTTACATATTTGCAATTAAGAAAATTATATGTTCATCACACACATAGAGAGCAAAAATTCTCTGTAACGTACAATCAGTCAGCTGATTTACTTTAAGGTTGTTTTGAGTTTACATTTATTAAATTTTAATGTTTTATGGCAATATAATAGTTCTTTTTTTTTTCGGTTCTTGCTGAGGCAGTTTTTTTTTATGAGCATTTAACATATACAAATTTGCAGACTAATTATAGAAATACATTTATGATGACCAGTTTTTCTTTTATAGCAAGTAATTGCAGATATTTTTCACATTTAATAATGATAAATAGACCAGCAGAATCAAAATTAATTTTTAAGGCATTTTTTGTCTGCAAGAATATACTCAGCTACAATCCTGGAAAGATCAAGGAAAGCATCTTGGAGAATTTTCTATTCAATAAAATGCATGATATAACTTAAAAATCTTTACATTTTTTCTATTTCTTTACAGTTAAAGCTATATCACCAAGTGTGTTACAATTTGTCCATGGTTTCACGAAAGTAGATGAGTTTTGAAAGTTTATGTTAGTTTTATTAGCAACATTTTTTATTTTCCTAACCATTCACTTGTGATTGGTTTCTATAACAATGTTTCTTTTATTTAAAATTTCAATATTATTTCAAACAAAAAATAATACCACGTTTTATCTTTGCACTTATTTTGACACTTCAAAACCACTTTAAAATTTATTCGTTGTACTTGCCTTTTGATATGTTTTGTCATATATAATAATGAAAAATATTCACATTACACATATTCACATTACAGTAACATTAGTAAACTCTGACATGAACGTTACAATATATATATATATATATATATACAATATATATATCTGAGTACCTTCTGATTTTTTTTTCTATTAGTCTACCCCTGCCTTTACATTTTTAAAATTTTATATAGCTTTCTTCTATTGGTGGACCTTTAAATCTTATTATATATCAATGCTTACAAATTATGTGTAACCATTATTTATAAAATGCATTAATAAATTGATGGTCACGTGACACAGCTACAAATTTGCACATTCATTCTATAAATCACACACAAATAAACCCAGATAAAATGTGATTTGTCTCTGTAACCCATAAATGTATAATAGAAAATTTGCCATTGTAATACGTAATGGACACTGTAATAGATCACATAATTTACCATCAAATTTATTAATGTAGTAAATATTTATTGGATTATATAATGATTATCAACATACAATTTTTATTAAAACAGGCAAAACTCTCCATACAGTAGGGACCCTAAGTGCAAACCAGAAGGCTTGTGCATAAAATCCTATTGAGTACCCACCCATACAAAACCCCCAGTCCAATTTCTGTCCTGTGGCTTTCATCAGTAAGGAGTCTTTAATCCAAGAGCACTGATGAAAGCCACAGGCTAGAAACTGGTGTGAGGCATTGGATGGATGGGTATTGGATAGGTATTTTATGCACAAGCCTTCTGGCTTCCACTGATTACTGTAATGGTCAAATATGTACATTCATGGAACAAAATCTAGAACTCTGATAAATCATCCTAAGGCTGATCAGTTTTATGGTGGTGGAAGTCACGACTCTGACCTAACCCTAGTTCCTCTACTATTGCTCAGAGATTTACTACCTTGCGGATGACACAGTTGAAGCCACAGCAGTATTTCCCTTCTTCATGTGCCAGCAGTAGCACAACAATAGAACAAAAGACTATGGTATTTCAGCGCTTTAGCCAGTATGGCTGTATAGATATCATGTGGCAAGGATATTTATGAATTAACAATAAAATAAATCTTAGTAACTAATCATAAATAATTATTAAACTATGAAATGATTTTGAGTCGGTGAGCAAGATTAAGATGTACATCCAATTTAAGTTTAAATTCAATTTAATAAAAGTTAAGTTTGTAATAATAAATAAACAATATTATAATGGTTAAATAGTTGTTCTTACATGCAGGTGGTTAAAGGATGTTTACATTAAATTTGGATTCACATGCACAGTGATGGTTTTAGATATAATTTTACATGACTGAGTTTTACATAGTTTGGTTTACATATATAGGATATAGATAAAATCACGTGCAAGTGATTATGAACTTTAGGTTACAATTCAAATTACAAAGTATGCACTTCCGGTTTATATATAGCATTACATCACACACAGGTGATTATGACTTCTAAGTTACAAATTAGTTTATTTAGCTATATTTTGAATCTATCACTCACAGGTGATGAAATTATAATACATTTACATTTTCATGAGTTTAATATTATATTTATAACTAAATGACTTTGCTCATGGTTATCTTTTATGCTATTCAATTGAGTACAGATTTGCTTTAATAATTAGTGGAAGTGATTATAATTAAATATACAGAATATAGTATTTAATATAAGCACGAATAACTAATGTATTCTCTGTATAGATAATTTGCCTATCAATCTGGATTCGAATTCAGATCAATGCTGAACTAATAATAAAAAGGGCGGGTTGAACCGATTATGGGCAGCCAGAAATCAGATACCTTTGCATATATAAAACATATAACTCTGGGTCCCTGCATCTCACATATGTACCTTTTTCACTGGATTTTTACCAAGTAATGGTTCACTTCAACTGAACTCATTGCTGTGATAGAGGAGGCCTTTTTAGTCCAGATGATCGAGCAATTTATTTTAAGTGGGAGTCTTACGCTCTGTGCGAGTCTCATGCTCCAGTAATAAGGATGCAGAATGGGTTGGCTTGTACCAATCACCATCTAAGGAAGATAATTGCCTGAACTAAGTGTACTGTGTAACTCTAACACATATGCCCAGTAAAGAAACACAGCAACAAGTGAGTTACGCCATAGCATTTCTAAAGGACACATATGCACCACTGACAACATAATCATATACTAAAAATTAAGACACTAATTCCAGTTTCCTTCATGAAACTACTCAGTATCAGATCATATAGTAGTATTTTTAATTATACTATTAAAGAAAATTTATAAATCTAGGTTATAAGACTATCTATATAGGTTTTTATTGATTTAAGGAGGAGGGGGTACAGCATAGTAAGGGGAATTACAATATCAATTTATAGATTTATGTTGTGTTTTATCATCTCAACTAGATATATTTTTAATTAAAAATTAAATTTATTTTTTTTTTTTTTTTTTATTTTTAATTAAAAAATTTTTTTTTTTTTTAAAAAGGGGTTTTTTTTTTGTGTTAATCTACCCAATATTTCACATATGTAGGTGAGAATCTAGATTTACTTCTCACTAATGACTTAATTACGAATAAAACCCAGTTTTGGATACATATAGCATAAACAATAAAATAAGTAAAATTTAATAAGATTTGACATAGATTTAGGAAATGCAATATATATATATATATAATATAAGATTTCATGCAAGTGAAATCTGAAATTTAACTTTAGCATATTTTAAATGAAGTTTCTGTAACACTATTTGGTATTTGATTGATTTAGTTTAAAAGTTGGAAGTTGTTTATAATTAACGAAAGCAATTATTATCGTTAACTTAAAATATATATATAACAACTGAGAATTTTGATTATTACTCTAAAATAGATTACTTAACAAAAGTTATTAAACATTGAATATAAATGATTTTAAACAATTAAATTAAATACGTAAAACTAAATCAATCATACTTAAGTAAACCAAGACATAAGATATTCAACTTAATAAAGTAAATGTTTTTATCAAATTAATATGCAATTCAGAAAAGTAGGTAGGGAAACAAATTAAATTTGGAACTACTCGGGAAATAAATTTAGAAAACCTAGGAAATAATTCAGGCAAGATTTTGAATGAAATTAAGGAAAACAAAATACATTTAGAACAAATTTAGTTACATTATTGTTTTAATTATTATGGCCATTACTTTAGAATTAGCTAGCATTTTAGATTTGAGTTTAGCTGAAGATTAAATTTGAAGGAATGATTACCATTATTTTCTCTTCTGCTGGCAGGTTCTCTCATTCTTAGGATATCTTTAGATGTTTACGGCTGTTTTTTCATCTCCTTCGGCATCAGGTAGCCTCTCATCGGGGTGGAAAGACAAGATTTTGGACCTCTTACCCTGACATGATAATTATTAAATCTCATCAGTACTTTACTAAAATTATAATGAATCTGAATGCCTCTAAAATGGCTGCCATAGCTTATATATCGCTACCCCCTTCTCTTTCATTACATTATTTTCTTAGACAAGTTTTCCTAGCTTGTTTGCTTATTTCCAGAAATCGTGGAAGCCTGCCATGTCAAACTTTTAATTAGGTCAAATTAACCTCCATGACATGCTGTAATTTATGCAGTCTTTTATTTTAATTCCAATTTTAATTCTAAATATAAATTTGGTAAATCTTATATCGGGAAAAATTAACTCTTCTGGCGTCCCTTTGGCTAGAAAAACAAATCTAACATTTGTGAAAAACATTTTGTTATATATGTAACTCGACCATTTTAATTTACTTATTTATGCAGAATTTTGTAATTTCAAATATAACTAACTTAATAAATATTTCAAAATAAAGGAATCTTAACGTTTTAAATCCTATTAACATTAATCTTCTAGCATATATGTAGTCTAAAGTTACACAAACAACTCGCTTTTTATTTAATTATTATTAATATATATATATATATGCGTATCTTAGAGATTTATGTCTTTATAAATGCACATTATACACTCATACATAATTGGCATTATTTAAGTTTAAATTTAGGTGGGTGTTTTATGATATTATTAATAAGATATACGAGAATTTGGTGGTATTTATATATGAAAGAATACTACTATGGTATATAGTAGATGAAACATTTGGATTGTACAAGCTGACTGTGTCATTACTCTAGCTTGCACTGAGTGACACTACTGTATGGATGAGAAATGGTGATCATGTGATGTTTAGTGGTTTAATAACAATTTTTCATGTATTTTTTTAAAATTTGTTTTTATTTATTTAAACATTCAGCTTTCTTAATCATCTTGGATCATTGTGCATAATAAATCAAGTTTATTTGATTTTTCTCTTTTTATTAATTTTTGGTTTAAAAACTATCTCAGCAATAACCGGATTTTATCTATGTTATTTTTTATGACCATAATATAAAGACTCATTTGATGAGATAGTATTTGCTTTGCTTTATATCAGAAAATAATGAAACAATTATGTCCTTAAGTTTGACTTACCTCCAAACATTATGAATTTATGAACAAATGAATTGGATATAATTCCATACCCACTAAAAATGCAATATAGGTAGAACATTATTTATTTTATTTTTTATATTATTGATTATTCTATTCAAGTTTATAGAATTTCTAAAGTTCACATAGAATTTCTCTGTACATATTACTCTAATTATATTTTCAATACTTGAAAACTATGGTAATGAAACCTATTTTTTAACGTATCTAACTTTTATATCTTTATACATATTTATTTTAACATACTTGACATATTTAGAAATATAAACTTTGCTAAAATCTGCCTTTACCATATCATAAATAAAAAAGGTCTACTTTAGTATTTTATCTAATCAAATATACAAATAATTATTTTGATATAAAATGATTCAAGACCACATATTTCGGTGTACTTGTGATAACAAATTACCACATATTCTGATTATTCAATAATTTATCTGTCTTTTTATAATTCAACAAATTGTTACTATAATTTATTTACTTGAATAAGCATTTATTTTATAACGTCTTGCGTGCGATTATAATTATGATAGAATGACAGCCTGTTAAGCTAATTGCGCAGACGCTGTGAGAATGTTATTAATAAATGAATACCTTTGAACAACCACATGATATAGTATTTGTATAAGAGTAAAACTACTTTAGATTTGCTCATATATAAACATTTGAGTCATAAGGGTAAGAGGATTCCTTTTTACTCTTATACAAATACTATATCATGTGGTTGTTCGAAGGTATTCATTTATTAATAACATTCTCACAGCGTCTGCGCAATTAGCTTAACAGGCTGTCATTCTATCATAATTATAATTTATTTATAAATCTAAATACATATTTTAGTTGTAGTATGAGATAATGCTTGTAATCTGAATGTTTACACATTGTAGCCATTGTGGGTTAAAATTTAAGACATTTCCTTTTTCCATTAAATACTTAATGACTAAAGACATTTCTCACTTCTAATTTTGATTCATTATGTATGGGAACAAATTTACAATTGCTGTCATAATAGACCAATCTATTTTTGATAAATGTTTTATTTGGTTTGCTTATAATCAATATTTCAACCTGTGTTCAACCTTACTTTGATTTCTTATGTTAATGCTGAACCAAATATAACTTCATTTTTATAAAAAAAATTACCAAATCTATAACCATTTGCAACTTTTTACAGTTTTTAAATCTTGAAAATTTCTGCTGCAATTTAAAATTTATAAGAATCAGGATTTTTATTGGTACACAAAATAAGCTACTCTAAAAATTTTTATTTGGTATTCCAAAGACATTTATCTGAATTTACACTTTTTATAGCCCATTAATGTTTTTCACAGACTTGAATTTTCCACTGACTGAAATAACGTATTCATATTTGCTTAATAATATTAGGATTTATAGTGATTGTATAAAACAAATGAGCTGACATCTAATGGAAAGCCTATGTAAATCAATCTTTGTATATACTCTCAAATATTTGTTACTTGATATTCATTCTTTTAAAATTTTTATTAATTATGCAATAGTAGACACAAAATAAACACATATCTGTTTAAATTTGTTATTGTAAATAGGCCAAGTTCATTCAAAATTTTCAGTATGGGTGAGCATGCCTTCTTCACCAAAATTTATTAATTCAGTTTTTACCTGAGGAAATTTGAGTTAAGGAAAACCAGTGCAACTTGCACACACATGGATTTGCTTTACTGTGAGTAGGACCTCCATTGATAGATTCTTCAACAGCCTTTGGTTAATTTGAAATAAATCTGAAAATTTATTTTCATTGTTGGCTTGAGATAAAAACTATTATTCGGAGAAATTTTAGAATATAAAAGGCCAAATTTCTGTATTAATATGCAAAATATACAATGTTATCAATTATTTTTGACTTACACAATCACTTTTATGGTGACACCAATACAGCCATCAGCCTTTAAAGACATTTTAGATAAAGGTGACAATTATCTCAACTAGAATTTTTTTTTCAGTTTGTAATTATAAATTTGTTTGTTGTACATTTTCACAAGTGACAATGTTTCTCATCATTTTGATTTCTAAAATGGGTTTATTTTTCACTATAGTCTTATTTACTTTTTTGACTTTTTTATTATATTGTAAGCATGTTTTAGAAAGATACCCATTTATATAGAAACTCCTACAACTTTATTTCTCTCATTTATTAGTTTCAACATCATATTGAATTTTTTAATATTTTTGATTTCATCGATGACAGTTTTACTCATTCCAAAAATAACAGAATATTGAAATTTCTATTCTTGATCAGTTACTATCTCATAAGCTAGCCTCATATGAATGGATGGATACTTTGTAAGTTAAATTAAATATGAGCAGTTGTATAGAGTCAATCATTATACATTCTCTAATAAAGCTGTTCTACTGGCTGAGAAAATGGAGTGAGGTTATAAATGGACTTATAAAAATAGACAGTTAATGACTGAAACAATTATTTTGCTTTTTCACAATAATGGAATGCAGTAGATTATCCGGATCTCCATTATTACAAAATTAGTTTGTCAATTTAATCATTTTTGACCCGCAGATCACAACACGATGTTGCTTAGGCAGTTGTGCAAATTATTTTTTAAAAATTAATTTACACCTGTGGTATTTTTATTCTTTTTACTTACTTGATTATATGTGATAAATAAGAAGGCTCATACTGTCTTCCTTTTAAACAGTCTGACAATGTTCTAAATTATTTTCTATGTCCAGCTATCATTTTTGTAATAAATAGTTCATTTATAAAATGTTGACTGTGTATGTAATATAAAAACGAAAATACATATTTAGTTATATTCTTTTCACAATTTAGATGCACTCACCTGTATGCATCAGTTTAAAAAGCATAAGTATTATTATGCTAAAGTTTTATTGTTATATAAGCCATCTATGCTCACCATGCTGAATTCAGGGTTTTAACCTACTGTGTCTGCTATATAACTTGAAAAATGAATGGTACAAACATATTTGTTTTATAGTAGGAGTGAGCACCTGTGATTAGAAATAAATATTAAATTTTGATTTAACTGTAATAAATAGTCTACTCATATAGTGCTTGTTTATGCATGTAATTTAAAAATAAATAAACCTTCAGCCATGTGCTTTTCACAAATTTACATACACTTCCCCATAAAAATCAGTTTACAAAGGATAAATGGATCACCTATGCTTACAGTTTGTCATTACATAAGCCAACGTTTTGTACACTGTGCTAAACCAGACCTTTAACCTATTGTCTGCTTGATACATAACTTGCCAAAGAAATTGTATAAACATATTATTCTATAGAAAGAGAGAGAGAGAGAATGGGTGTAATTTTTAACTACTTGCGATGAAAAGAATATTCAATTTTGAATTATAAATGGTCTTTTATATAGCACTTGTATAAATATATGTAATATAAAGAAATGAATACATCTGTGGCCTCAAGCCTTTTACAAATTTTTATTAGTGAGTGCAGAAAAAATGCATGTCAGATGGTTTATACCCTTTTTATATTATATACATAGTAGTCAAGTGCTATATAAATAGGGTATTTAGTACAACAAATTCAAAATTTAATCTTTAGTTCCATTTGCATGTGATTAAAAATGAGATTCTATTTCTCTTATGCTATAGAATGAATATATAATATTATATAATTCAGCAATAGGTTATATTTCATGGACATAATAGATTATGCTCTGATTTTAGCATGGTGAATGAAGATTGGCTTATATAATGATAAGCTGTATGCACACATGGTCCATTTATGCTTTATAAATTGATGCTTATGAATGTGTGCATATACATTTGTGAAAAACACATAGCTGAAGATTTATTCCTTTCTTTGTATTATCTATCTTTTTTCTAAATATAATGTAACTCAGGGGTCCCCAACCTTTTTGCACTTAAGAGCACATTCCATAATACCAACCAGGTGGCGGGCACCATTTATTTTTTCAGTTAGGTGGTGGACACAATTTATTTTTTATCTGGACATAATTGCTGAGATATTCTTGACTTCGTTTACGGAGAAGCCACAGTTCATCACATCACATGTAAATTTATAGTTGGATATTGTTAATAATACACATAATGTACAAAAAAATATTTATTTCAAAAATTAAATTTTAACATATAATTGACGTTTATATTTTTACGCTGTAAAAGTATAGTATGCCCTACAATTTGATTACAATATAATACAATAATTCATAAAAAAAATTCAAAAATTAAATTTATTTGTATCAGATAAATAATTTTTTATAGTGTTTGGATAGTGGCGGGCACACATAAAATGGTCTGCGGGCACCATGGTGCCCGTGGGCATAGGGTTAGGACCCCTGATGTAACTAATAGAAATAAAGAAAAATAGCTTTCCCCCGCATAACATAGGGATCAAGTAATTTATATAAAAAACAGATACATCTGACCTTGTAAAGGCCCATGTTATTTTTTAATTCATTGCTCTAACAATTTTTTTAAGATTTAATGCAAATTATACAAAAGGTTTGAAATGTGAGAATTATATATGTCTGAAAGACTAGTGTTACAATGGAATATGAAAACTCTGGATTTTCAGCCTGCCGTTTTTGTAATAATTGGTTGCTTTAATAATTTATTTTTAAAATTTGTTATAAATTAAACAAAACCTTTAAAAATTATATAAATAATTTTTTGAATTTTAATAATGCTGAATTAAAAGTTACATTTTAAATACATGTCATATTTGTTAGTTTTATACCTTCAAACGAGAGGTCAGCGACAGCTGCTTTACTAGCAGTTGTCCCGGGTTAGCGGGTTCGCTTCCCAGTTGATACTATGATATATGAGAATATATATATATATATATATATATATACTTCAGCACCCTCTAAATATTTTATTTATAGTGTCATGACTAATTGTAATATTTTTAAACTTTATTAATAGATACCATTTATTAATATCAGAATACAAAAATGACTTGTTTTTGTAATATTTTTTATTAAATATAATATTTATGATATTTTTATTATTGATGGCTTCAACAATTTTCTTAAGATTTAATGTATGTTTTCATGGCTACATATAAAAGTTTAATAAACATTGCTAAGTATGTCGTTCATCTGAACTATATTAAGGAATTGACAGACCATGAAAATGCAAAGTGCCTTAACATTAAATTACAAGTCAGCATTTGTGGGTGTTTGTGCAACTGTTTGGGAAGTTTTACTGTAAAATATATAAATACTTTAAACAGGCTTTATCTTGTGTTCAATGTGCTTTAAAATTCATAATAATCAAGCATAATTTGCAGATAGAGGAACCTTCCAAACCATAACACAAGATAGTGACTTTTATAAAGATAAGAGTGTCCATCATATTTTTAACCTAAATGTCCAATTATATAGGCAAATCTGATGCATCTTGATTTGGAAGTGTGAAGTTGTTTTCTCCACTGTTTAAGTCCACTATTTCCTTTACAAATTAACATACGCAAAATGTGATCTTAATGTTGGAAATTTTATAAACTATTGAAGATTAGTAATTAATTTATTGAGTGTACAGAAAGAATATGTAAATACTTTAAACAGACTTTAACCTGTGTTCAATGCACTTTAAAATTCATAATAACCAAGTATATTTTGTCGTTAGAGGGACATTCCAAACACAAGATAGTGACATTTATAAAGATAAGAGCGACTGTCTTCTTGTTAACCTAAATGTCCACTTATATAGTGAAACTGAAACATCTTGATTTGGAAAGCATGAAATTGTTGTGTTCTCCACTGTTTAAGTCCCCTATTTCACGCTTCCAAATCAAGATGTTTCAGATTCACCTATATAAGAGAACATTTAGGTTAAAGATAAGACAGCCACTCTTATCTTTATAAAAGTTGCTATCTTGTGTTGTGGTTTGGAAGATCCCTCTATTAGCAAATATGCTTGATTATTACGAATTTGAAAGTGCATTGAACACAGGTTAAAGCCTGTTTAAAGTATTTTCAGATTCTTTCTGTATCCTCAATAAATTAATTACTACTCTTCAATAGTTTATAGAATTTCCAACATTAAATTCATAATATTAACTCACTGTAAATCGCAAGATTTCATGTATGTTAATTTGTAAATGAAATAGTGGACTTAAACAGTAAAGAAAACAATAACTTCATGCTTCCAAATCAAAATACTTCAGATTCATGTAAATAAGTGAACATTTAGGTTAAAGATAAGATGGCCGCTCTTATCTTTATAAAAACAGCTGTTTTGTGTCATGGTTTGGAAGGTCCCTCTGTCGACAAAATATTCTTGATTATTACAAATTTTAAAGTGCATTGAACACAGGTTAAAAACTGTTTAAAGTATTTGCATATGTTTTCTGTGCACTCAATAAATTAATTATTACTTTGTAAAATATATACTATTTTTATGTAGTTAAAAAAGAACTTATACTGATATTTTCCAGCATTTTTTATGTAATGATAAATTACTTCTTTCACATAGTTGTGATGGTCGTGAATTTGACATGTGACAACATACAACATATATTCAGACAACATATATTCAGCAATCAGACAATAGTAAAAACATGATTTTTATATATAAGATTTATTTTTGACTTTGCTTTACATGGTCACATGTTAATTTGTGCTTGTTATTTGTATTGGAATGCACTTAATTTTCTTCATTTAATTTTAAATATGTTTTCGAATCTCTTCCATTGCAGATTAACTACTTAATCTTATTAACAAAAATAACTTATTTATTAATAAATTACATTTTTATAATTTACAAAATAATTATACATTTATCAAGCGTATGCAAATTTTAAAATGTGCGTAATAATAAGTCTAATAAATTATTCATACTAATATGTGTATATATCATTAACATATTAATCACAATCTTAGCATAAACAAATAATAATGTGTCCTGCAATCAATTAAGGAATATTTGGAGAGAGGAAGTAATGATAAATCGAATAAACTTAATATTTTACCTAATAAAAACTTACCAAATTCCTCAACAATTAAAAATTACCCATAATCACGTTCAATAAATATTAATTGCACATTCCTTAAAATATGGAAATAACCAAACACAAAGAATTAATTTTTAGTCAAGCGTTGGTGTCCTAGTGTTTAGCATAGTTGCCTTCCAAGCAGCTGACCCGGGTTCGCTTCCTTGTCAACGCATTTGACATATGAAAAAAAAAAAGAATTAACTTTAGTTTGAATGTATTTTTTTTCTTAAAAAAAACGTAATGATTGAAATAAAAAAGAAGTTACAATTTTTATTGGGTCTTTTTTCTTTAAATATATAAAAATTTAAATGTTTTTATTATTTTTTAAAAAATAATTAAATAAAACAGAAAATTGACTGTTGCGCCTATAAATTATAAAAGGAGTGTTACTTCTGTAAATAGATAAGCTGATTTCGAAAGTAGATTTAATAATTATTTAACTATAAAAACAAATTTTGAAAGCAATGTTATTTTAATTTGCTTTTTCAATATTGTTTGCATATTAATTAATATTTAGGGTTAGGAAGCAGAATACAATTTTAATTAGGATTTATTGGCATAACAATAAGATTAAAATAGTGTTTATTCTAACATTTTAATATTTATATCTTCTGCACATGCCAATCCATATATATATATATATATTCCAATGTTATGTTTCTCTATCAAACTTTGCTTTGTGAGTAGAGTCTGCTTTTAATATTATGACCAGACCAAATGTTAACCTTGCGATCATACACTGCAAAATTGAGAAAGGTACTTGATATTGTACTGAAACATCAGCATTTAGCTTTTTCACTACACGGAATATCCCGCAAATAGTAATAATATATATATATATATTGTGACGATCGCACATACTGCGATCACACATATAGATATTTAACATTTAAAGAATATTAAATATTGTGTTTGGAATATTAAAAAGTGAGGTTAAAAAATTATAAACAAAGAAATGTTTTAATTAAGAAAAGAGAGGGAATTAGAATCTAAAAGATTCTTATCTTTTACCCTCCAAAGTTCAGATTTTAGAAAGAATAGAAATATTAAGGTTAGAAATATTGATATCATGTGTTTAGTGTAAGATTAAAAAAATGAGAAAGGAAATATAAATAAAATAGAAACTTAATGATGTAAAAAAAAAAAGCGATAGTTGGGGAGTTTAATAAAATATAAGTAAAATTTAGAATGCAACGAAAAGATAAAGATCTGTTCTTAAAATTACACATTTTGACGAAAATGAAATGCATGTGTGAATGTATGAATAAAGAGAGTAAGGTTTATTTCATGTCAAAATGAAATAATTTTATTAAAGAAAGTGATTGATAAATAAATGTAAAATATTATATTATAAAATTATATCAAATTAAAAGAAATTTTGTATAAATTGTTGAAAGCATTTTAAAGTAAAAAGGTGTGAAAGAAAAACCAAGCAGGAGATCAAGATAAGGAAAGAATTTGAAAAATAAAGGACATTAATTAATTAATTAAAAAAACAGTATTGGTCGAGTTTTCAGTGAGAACACTGCTCTGATAAGAAGCAGAAAAATATAATAGAAAGCAGACATGAAAAGTTAAATTTGGGAAAAAGGAATAGAAAGCTGAGTCAAAGGACCTCGACATAGCAGACTGAAACTGTACAAATATGAAAACAAACTACAACATAAGTAAAGCTTCAAAGATGTGTGGCTAAGGGCCAGTCGCGATCGCCGGTCGATCCAGACTCCCGTGCTTTAATGGTTCGCGTCTCGATGTAACAACTGCCGACGTAGCGCCTGCCGAAGGATTTGTTTTTGCCTGGTCCTTGATGCCTTAAATGCGGAGGAGTTCCCACAACCAAAATCTAACTTAGAAGCGACCGTCCCTGCTAAAGAAGTGGAGAAATTCCACGTGGCGGTCAGCAAGACTTCAAATTAATTCAGAGACTTAAAAACCTAGGTTAATATGTATACTACATTTTTATATTTCCATCTGCACATACCCTTTTATTTAGACAATGGCCAAATGCGTACTGTGAATGATAAAGACATTCTTTAACTTTTTTATAAATACCCGGAAGGACGATTTATAAATGTACAATCATTTATAGAATCTTTTTCTTTTTATTTTTACTTGTAGCATTATAGCATATAATCTGTTTTTTATTAAGTGTTAAAGATTTAAAGTATTTCTTTTATTGTTAATTTATTTTATTAAATATATTTATTATTGATTTAAATATGTTTCGTCTCGTTCTTCGCCACTCCAAAATTAACATAATCTGAGGGTTTGGGAAATAATTAGTACTCATTTTGAGTACAGAAGTAACATGTGAAACTAGTGGTGCAGTATATTTTATCCCCTTAAAATTTATAAATATCCAAGTGTTGTAACTCTGTTAAATCTTACAGCAGTCGAGAGATGGTTGTCCGGGAAAAATAACCTGGGGCTATACCCATATAGTATACAGGTTCGGCCAAGTACGGATATAGACTCGTTTATGTCCGTATGTTCTCTCGGCTTGTGGTAGCGTAAAGTGGACGATCTTGAATAATAAGAATTCCCCATTATATATAATTAAGTTTAAGCTTTCGATCGCCGGGTTTCCATTACAATATATATATATTCAAATAAGAAGCATACAAATTCAAATTAGCAAAGATCTTAAATTTCTCATAAATAAACATGTTTAATTTATATATACAAAAAAAATAGTAATGCAGTAGTCATTTTATACTTTGCAATCTCCTAAATATAAGTATATAAGAACTATACCGAGCGCATATTTTGCTGAAAAAACATGAAGGGATTGACATATATATATATATTAAAATTTGTTAGCAGGTCTCAGTGTTGAAATATTTTGATATATGGAAGTATATGTTATATTTTTATATAATAAAAAATACAGCCAGATTTTAATAAACACTAATCACTGAAAATAGTAGATGTTTCAAAAAGGGTTTTTTCTAGTGTAATCCCTTGGTGTTATATAGAGATAAAGGCATCACAGTTTTTATTTGCAGTTTAAGAAAAAAAATCTTACAATCTTTTACATATTCTTTATAATAATAAAATATTTCGTTGATTAATTGTTATAAAATAGTAAGCCCCAATAACAACATTATCTTTCATTTTTTATTACGATCAAGAAGGTTTAAGTAATTATATTTTTATATTGGACTAAGAGGAGAAATCAATAGGAACCTCATAGATAAGTATATGAAATTACTACAGACTGTTGCCCTTGGCAGGATGGCTCAGTTGGTTAAAGCATTACCTTAAAATCCAAAATTCAAGAATCTAAGGACCCAGGTTCGAATCCCATGCTAGTACTGTCACTGGTCAGGCCAGCAACATCTGAAGAAGAGGGGAGACTAATACCTCTCAAAACGCTGTGCATATACTAATGTGTTTGATGCGCTATTACTAACAGTTGAATATATTTGGAATATTTAAATAAAAAGGTATTTTTTTTCTAAAGACATTCAATTCATATATTAAATGATGGAAATAGTAATACAATTAGAACATGATCATCACAAACTTTCAGAAAAACATTAAGCTTGTAAATTATAAACAATGAGGATTGCCAATTCCTCAAACAAGTTTTGTGATAAATGCTTAGCCAGAGAAAACATTTAAATATCTCTGTCAGGAAGCCCTCCCCAAACCCCTGATCATGGTTCATGCTTTGGCAATCCTCAGAGAGGTGTCAGGTAGGTTCAGACACTAGATCTAAAAATACCAATCCAAAGCCAGCACTTAACTAAGAGTTATCTATTGAGTGGGAAATGTGAAATTTTCAAACACCTATATGTCTTCAAACCCAGCTGTCCAACTCAAATACCTATATGGGGCTGAAAGATCTTCAGTCATAACATATAGTAAGTAGTCTTAGCAATTTAGCATTTCCTTCCTGACAGAGATATTTTAAATGCTTTCTCTGGCTAAGCATTTATTACAAAGCTTGTTGAGGAATTGGCAATCCTCATTGTTTGTAACTTACAAGCTTAAGAGAATAGGGTCATGTGATCTATGACTTTATTTTGACTATTTATAGTCTCTGCCTTAAGTCTTATGCAAAGTTATATTGCTAAGACTACTACTATATGGTATGGCTGAAGATCTTTCAGCCCCATATAGTTATTTGAGTTGGATAGCTGGGTTTGAGGACATGTAGGTGTCTGAAAATTTGAGATTTTTCACTCAATAGATAGCTCTTAGTTAAGTGCTGGCTTTGGGTTGGTATTTTTAGATCTAGTGTCTGAATACCTGACATCTCTCTGAGGAGTGCCAAAGCATGAAACCATGGTTGGGGATTTGGGGAGGGGTTCCTGACAGAGATATTTTAAATGCTTTCTCTGGCTAAGCATTTGTCACAAAGCTTGTTGAGGAATTGGCAAACTTCATTGTTTATAACTTACAAGCTTGAAAAAATAGTGTCATGCGATCTATGACTCTTACTTTGACTATTTAGATAATTATGTCTTTAAGTAAACAATTTATATATACATCATTAAAAGTTAATCTTTTTTTAATTTATTTTTATAAATACACAGTTAACACTTATTGGAAGGAATTATTATTTACATTGATTACAATGATTGGTGAAAAGTATATTATAAATAAGGAATATATAAAAAGTTATTAGCATATTTTTGTTAAACAGTAAATAAATACTATGGCACTTTAATCTCTATATTACATCAAGAGATTATATTTAAAAGAGGTACTCTTTTTTGAAACATTTACAGTTTATTATTAAATGCTTTTATGAAGATAGAATATTTGTTTACTTGTGGTATGATTGCTTATAAACTTTTGTAATCACTTTTTATTATTTACATTAGAATACAATTTTAACATTGAGATTTAATAAATTTAAATTCAATACAATTGGTTCAAATTTGGTACATATGTAAAAAATACGAGTCAAGATAATATAGAATTCTAATACTTTTGTTGGGTGATGTAGTTTCTTAGATATGGAACTGAAGACAGAAAAAATTTTAATATCTTAATATCAAATTTTAAATTGTTTTTAGAATTTTAATATATTTTAAGTAAAGCTCATAAGGGGGTAATATAGAAATTTATATGCTTTCAATTTAATATTATAATAGCATTTTAAAACTGAGATTTAATAGATTTAAATTAAATATAATTTGGTGACATTCTGTATATTTGTTTAAAACATTACCAAAAAAATTTGACACAAGAATATTTTAGGTAGGTTAACGAGTTTCATAGATATAAAAGGGTGTGTGGAGGGAGAGTTTTGAATATTTTGATCTCAAATTTACAAATTGTTCTTAGAAACTCAATATGATTTAAGTAAGATATGCAGTTTTCATGATTTTATTTCAATTAAAATAAAACAATTAGTTTACAATATAGTTTTGTTAAGCATTTTCTATTAAAAAAAATTTCAAATAAAAAGAAAAAATGTCAAACAATTTTCCAGAGAAAACTAAGTTCCACTTTATCTTATATAACTGATACATATGATAACATATGTACAAAAAGATAAATGATATTTAATATACATACTTCCTGATGAACCATTGGGGATCACTTATATTTTTGCATATATGTGTATCAGTTGTATAAGATAGAGTGAATAACTAAAGAGAACATTAAATTCTGAGTTCAAATTCACTTTAATTACATCTACCTTAAAGTATATATGATATATTTAAATATTAATGATTTATATACATGAATATTGCAATGGTATAAATGGAACAGGTTATAAGTATGATGCCCAAAAGATAGAGACTCTAATAAGTATAAATTAAATCCATATTTAAAGGGTTAAATGACTTCAATGAAAGATTTTGAACATCTGGTTCATTAAGTTCCTTAATCTATAGCAATACAATCTTTAAAATATACATGAACTAAGATAAATTGCAGCTCTGATGAATGTGATAAGATTTAAAAAATCATAGATTGATTGTTAATCAGCATCTGTGTCTATGTTAATACTATTAGAACTATATATCAACAAATTCTTACATATTTAAGCCCCTTAATTACTTCAAGTAAGTAAGATTTATAACATTTAGTTTTGTAACAATAATAATTTATTTACTTCAAATAACTCATAAATAAAGTTGATAAAACACCAGTGAAGAAACTCATTATGCAATAATTATCTAATGTGTAAAACTTATTCTGTTATTAAAAGATAGACATAAGTTGGTAACCAAATGAAAATTTATTTTGTACATTCATTTATTAATTGATAAAAATTAAATTGATAATAAATCAAGTCAGATGTCACATGACCCAATTTTAATAAAGCTCATGTTACAAATGTTATATATAGAGTTCGCAAAACAAACTCTTAACTAGCTTTAAAAATACCCTCAACCCCAGACCAGTTTCTGCATCTAGCATTCATTTATTAAGTATGCAAAATTTACAAAGTTATACAAATTAAACCACTAAACATCACATGATCACGATCTCTATACTAGCACATAATTGTTGTAAACAAAGGCAAAACTCTCCATACAGTAGTGCCACCCTGTGCCAAACAGAGTAATCAATGGATGCCAGAAGGCTTTTGCATAAAATCCCTATCTAGTGCCTACTGTATGGAGAGTTTTGCCTTTATTTATACAAATTAAATTGTTTGCAATTATAAAAATACAAAATCTAACTAAACTTTTGAATGTATTAAGTTATTGACTATTTAAAAGGTTTTATTCATAATGAAATACACATGCACACACACACACCTATATATATATATATATATATATATATATATATATATATATATATATATATATATTGTAACATAATGAAAGTTTGATCAAATAACATTTACCATACCTGAGTAGTCTACAATATATATAAGATCATAATATTTAAAATAACGTTGGATTTCTCAAGTAAACACTAACAATAATTATAAGCAAATTATTAATAACAAGATTTATAACTCAGGCATATGAAATCACGTGAAGTGAGTACACTAGTAATTTCAATAAAATATAACTCAGGTATACAGGCAGTAGGTTTTATCCACTTTCATTTCTTGGTTTGATGTTAAGTGCATGTTTAAACAAATACTAAGTGAATATGGTCTAGCAGGGCGCCACTAGATTATCTGAATCTAGACATGGTTATATCTAATAACCTTTCACATGTACCGGGTTTGAATCCCCTCTTTTGGTACTTTATTTCTAATTAAAAATGAGAGATTTTGCTTTTTGAGCCATATCACTATACGCACTAATATTTAGGCAAAAGTAAAACATCTTCAAACCAAAGTGGAGTTCATTGAACATAAATCATTTCTCAGATCTTAACATAACAAATGTGTTTCAATATTTTTATAAGTTCACTAGCTCAGATTATATATAACTAATTTAGGATGGCAATTCACTCATCCTTGCATGAAATAGATGATGGGATGTGGTTATAATAATACTAAGAAATCACTAAATATTATAAAATCAATATTTATTTATGGCCTTTAAACAGTTAAACAGCTCATTAATTAAAACGTTGATGACAATGATGATGATGATAATAATAACGATAATGACAAGGGTTTCAACTACAGCTCTAGGACTAAGCCTAAACATAAAACTAATTTTTATAAAGAAATTCATAATTATTGCTTAATTTTAGCATATTTACTTATATCTTAAATAACTAATATTCAACCATTGATGATGATGAATAATCACACTTAACAAAGACTACACTTAATGAAATATATACGCCTCATTTAATAAAACAAACTAATATTTATTACTACATTTCTAACATATACATAAAAATTTCTAGATAAATATGAAAATTGACATGAATAATAATAATAATAATTGATTATATAACAATCCTCAGATTAATTTTAAGTTCTTCCCCCTTTCCCTTCAAATGTATTTTGTATTAAGTTGGACGTCACATTGACCATGATTTTCACTCCATGAGAAAAGTATTTCAAGAAAAAAAAATATTATCTGCTCATTAGCACACATACTTTAAAAATCTAACATGTAAATAGAATGTAAAAAAAAAATGTTAGTAGAATTGAAAGAGCAAGTTTTAGAAAAGAGTTTTAAATCATTATCTCCCCCTCCCTTCCAAGCGCTGAAATCTATACTTTCTCAAGACAAAATAATTTAATATTTTAACACCACCTATTATTTCACATTCACTCGCAATTATACACATATAAAAATATCATTATGTATGTGCATGTTTTATCCCATAATAACAAAATATTATTTAAAACCAAAATAATAATATATTAGTTAAAACTAAAATCATAATACCATAAAAAAAATTGTTTTACACATTAATATTTTTCATAACTGTAAAATTAATAAACAAATAATTTTCATACATTCAAGATCATTTATGAAGCTCAAAGTTATTATTAGTAAGACATTCTTGTTTTTAATCGATCTGAATAGTCTTTAAAAGTTCTTTAAATAAAATATACCACTTTATTGCTAAAATGTTTATTAAGACTCTGATATCATAAAGAAAATAGATATAAAAAGTCATATTACTGATCTTTTGTTTGTGGCGAATTTCCAAGGGTTCAAACTTGTCTTGTATAATGTCTATATTTCTGCAGTTACCATTTCCATTTTACGTGGGAACAATCTCTTTCTTGAGGTGTATAACTATTTGATGATGATGACTCTATTGAGGTTATTTGCTTTAGTGGATAATTTGGAAATCATTATATTAATTTTTCTTCTCTTCCTGTCAAGCATGATTCTTAGTGGATGAAATACAGCGGTTGTTTTCACATTTATAAATTTTCTTGAGTTTAAAATCAGTTGCTGGAACAATTAATTGGACTTGATGATTAATATTTATCAGTAGATTAATTCATCTTTTATCGAATGCAGGTGAATGCTTTCTTCCTTCTATTAAAAACATCTTATTTCTCTGGTCAGTTGAAAGGTGTAGAATATTATTTTAGACACAACATCTTTTCTTTCCTATGTGATGTGCAGCTTCCCCCAGATGGTCCGGAAAAGATGGGACATACATATAATTTTTTCTAGCCAGCCATTTCTTATATTTTCAACATTCAATTTAATAGTTTAATAATCTGAATCATAATCACCAAAAAAAAAAATAATAATTCCAGACAGCTTTTTATATCCAATTTTTAGCTAACTTAACCAATCAGAGATAGCGTCACTTGCTATTTTTGGACAAATTTATTTTAATTAGATCTCTAATTTATTTTCAACTAAATTATTTTTCAACTGAAAAGTTTAATCCTTTTTCCAGACACTTTTGTTTTAAAAAAATAGACTTAATCCTTATTTCCTTTCTTTTTTTTTTTTTTAACATCCAGGTAACATTTCAAATCTTTGAGCTTCCTTCTTTAGATCTTGAGATAAGACAATTTCAAAATTAGAGCTCTCACCCATTATAAGCTCCCAAAGTGAAAAACAATCATTTACAAAAAAAAATTGCTACAAAGATAAATATCTGATTAAACCGATTTCCTCTTTCAACATAAAATTGTACAAAAAAAATAATTTGACAGATTTAATCCTTCCTTTTCTTTCAATATTTAGTAAATGTAAATTTCTGTATGTAATGTACACACATCCTTCATTCTTTCAAATCATTCATAAACTAACATTAAATAATATAATTGCTAGCTTAGTAATTATAACCCTATTATTTAAAATTAAATCTGTAACTTTTAAATCCCAATTATAATTAAAGAAAAGCAAAATAGAAGCATAGAATAAGACATTAAAATTGATCAAGCATAGGTTAGTTTTAAAGAAAGTTAAAATGTTTAATATTTGAAATATAAAACAATTAAATAGCTTACACATACATTGCCTATACGTATGCATTATAACTTTGCTTTTTAACAGAAAATTTAAATATTAAATAGTTTAAATGTGTGTATTACCTTTCTATCAACACACAAACAAATAAAGCATATAATTGTTGACCCACTCTCTTTCTATCTAAAGCTTTTAGAACTGGACCTTGTAGGGTTTGAACTTGGATGCCCTACAGCTTCATTTATGATTATATAAAAATGTGATGATGATTTTTGGTTTACCTTTTCTACATGCACATTACTATAAATTTAGCTAGTGACTAAATTGTAATGGCACAATATATATATATATATATATATATATATATATATATATATATATATATATATATATATATATATATATATATATATATATATATATGTACCAACATTGTGTTGGCACATAATTTTGTTTAAAAAATTATTAAAATGAAATCTTTCATAAAAGAAAACATAAAATTAAAAGTTTAAGAGTTTTGAAATAAAAGTTATAGTTAGTTAATTAAAAGGGGGGAGGGGAAGTTTGCTGTAGAAACAAACTAAAAGTTTCATAAAAAAGTACAGAGGTTTTTCTTATTATTATTAGTTAAAATGTAACGTAAAGTTTAAAAATATAAATGTCTTTACATTCGAGTTAAAGAAAAAAGTAATCTTAAAAACTAAATAATAAATTGATCTTAAAAAATATATATGTGAGAGTAAACAAAGAAATGATAAATGTGTGTGTTAAAATTATATTGAAAAATAAATGAAAGTTAAAAAAATAAAAAAACACTCGGCAGTGGCTACTAAACAAAATATAAAAACAACATGTTTTGCATGGCTACTAATTAAATGATCTTCAAAAACATGAGATTATCATAGGAATTTCGACAAGAGATATTGCCGGAGGATATCAAAAATGACAACACATTGTATGTATAAATAGCCAAATTTTTATCGGACAGTTAGTCAAGTTAATTGCATCAGAGTTGTGTTTGAGATAACAGTTTAGTACAATCTATCAATGAGATATATCAGAATCAAGAATGCAGTGTTAAAACTTCGGAAAACATATGACTTTCTCCAGCCTGAAGTTCGATGAAAACAGCCAACTACCAGAAAAAAGTGATGCCTGTGTAACAACCTGAAGCTGCTCAATGTTTAATTGTTTTAAAGAAATGCCTCAGAATAATCAGCATCAAATCTCCACAAGGAAACTTCAAATCTTACCAGTTAGAAATATTTCATCAGAAGCAGCAAACAGCAAGAAGTATCCATGTTCAAAATCCTGGTAAATCATTTTCTTATATTCATTTATAAAGTAGCCATCACATTTGTAGAGCCTCAAGAGTCTAGTTTAAGAACTCTATAGCACCCATAGATGAACTATTAATATGTATGTTCAAAATGTGTGTATTTATGTGCTAGTATATTAATTTCGTTGTATTTTAATTTTCAAACATTATTTAATGTGTTCTCATAAGATATTATAGTGTGCAAATTATATATGTGTGTATATTATATTAGTAAATAAGATTTATAAAATATTTAAAATTAGTTTAATAATATTAATTAAAATAAATTGTTTTTAAACTTAAAACTTTATTTGTCGGTCAATTCTTTTTACCACTAATTGAAACTATATTTTGTTATTGAATTAGAAAATAGACTGAGCTATGTGTATCTTGGGCATTGAATTAGTGGCCATTGTTCAAAGTGTGTTATCTTCTGGATAAATAGCTGGCGCCCATGTTTATACAAAACTAAAAAGTGCTTTGAACATGATGTTGAATTCAACAGTCGAGAAGAAGTTATGTCCTGGAAATGTAATGCTAGTTATATATCTTATAGCTATCATTTGGACATACATACTTTCTAAATATGTTCTTCTCTGCCTAAGTAACTGCTTCATTCATGTAAATATTTATAATTAAATAAGATTATAAATGTATTACAAAGAAGGTTGAAACCCAGCTAAAGCAAGCTAGCAGTGCGAGTAAGATCTTTTCAACGGATCGAACCCGGTACAATATATATATATATATATATATATATATATCAAAAAATCAAGTCAGATTTCATATGACTTAATTATAAGCTTGTATTTACAAATGTTATATATTGAACTCATAAAATAAGTTCTTAACAAGCTTTTCAGAATATCCTGGCATCTCTCAGACAATGCCAGAAGCCGGAACTGGTCTGGGATTGAGGATACTCTGTAAAGCTTGTTAAGAGTTTATATTGTAACTTTATATTTTGATACAAAATATATAGCTAGGTGGAACTAAATAAAAATTATCTCTATCTTCTTCTAGATGACTTGATTATGACAGCTAGTACTTTGTATGCTTGTCCCTTGTATCCAAATTAACTGAATAATGAGATTATATAATTCCATTTTTTTGCGTTACTGATTATATAATTTTTTATATATTAGTTTTGTTCTGTTTCCAAACCCTAAGTTACATACATTGTGTTTAACCTACAAAAAAAGCAATTGCATATTATATCAAGTTTAGTAATACAAATAAATAAAAATTATTATTTGTTTTTGCTTTAAATATTTCTAAAGATTATTTTGGTTTAATTAAAACATTTATTTAATCTTTCTTTAATGAATTGATAGAATACATAAGTTAAACACTTTTCTCTTTTATTTATTTTTTGAATCTAATGTTCCAACTCCTCACTGAAGAGACCCATAGGTCGAAACTGGTCTGGGGATGGGGACAATCCAAGATAAAAATGATTTGAATGCCTTCTCTTGTAGTAGCATTTATCATAAATAAAAAAAAGCTTGTTTAGAGCTAATAAGCATCCTCTTAATTTTACATATTTGTAAGTGCAAGCTATATATAAGTCATGTGCATCTGACTTTTTATTATTACTTTTAACAGATATGTAAATGTGAAAAAATTTAATTGTTGGAGAAACAGAATAGAACTTGTGGGTTTTTTTTTAAGAATTACTGTAGTAACAGCACAGGTGAAAAAAGACAAGTAAAAACCTTTTCTTTAATTTTTTTGTTGTTAAACATATAATAAAAATTAAAGCTTCTCTTTAAAAAAAGGATTCAATTTAAAGACAAAGAAGGAAGTTAAATTAAAACTTTTTTAAATAATTTATATTGTAATATTATCAAGTGTTAATTGCAAAATGTATAGCTAAGTCCTAGAAAATCTGTTCAGGTCTTCCAACCATGAATCTAACTGCTAATAATCTTTCAAATGTTTACCACTTATATATACTTGCATTATTGCTAACCACAATAACTGGAATAGCAAGGTTAAAGGATATATTTTAACAATGGATAAAATGCTTTACTTTCATGAACTCTAATGCATATAGTGTCGTTATGTATGTGTAAAATGAAATACTATATTTAACATTGGATAAAGTTTAGCTATCATGACTTTAACATATACAGTAGAGTTGTATATGTGTGGAATGAAATACTGTTTTGAAATTTTTATGTGCCAGTGTCTAAATAATAAAAACATAATTATAATCCCATTTTGAACTTATATTAGAAACAACAGTGTGAGTTGTCAAAATAAAAGTCATAGATCATTTCATAGATCACATGACCCTATCTCTTAAGCTTGTAAGTTATAAACAGTGAGGATTGCCAATTCCTCTACAAGCTTTATGATAAATGCTTAGCCAGAGCCAGCACTTAAAATATCTCTGTCAGGAACCCCTCCCCAAACCCCTGACCATGGTTTCGTGCTTTGGCACTCCTCAGAGAGGTGTCAGGGTAGGTTCAGACACTAGATCTAAAAATACCAACCCAAAGCTAAGCACTTAGCTAAAAGTTATCTATTGAGTGGAAAATCTGAAATTTTCAGACATGTACATGTCTTCAAACCCAGCTATCCAACTCAAATAGCTATATGGGGCTGATAGATCTTCAGCCATGCCACATAGTAGTAGTCATAGCAATATAAAATTGCATAAGACTTTTTGGCAGAGACTATAAATAGTCAAAATAAAAGTCATAGATCAATTCATAGATCACATGACCCTATCTCTTAAGCTTGTAAGTTATAAACAGTGAGGATTGCCAATTCCTCTACAAGCTTTATGATAAATGCTTAGCCAGAGCCAGCACTTAAAATATCTCTGTCAGGAACCCCTCCCCAAACCCCTGACCATGGTTTCGTGCTTTGGCACTCCTCAGAGAGGTGTCAGGGTAGGTTCAGACACTAGATCTAAAAATACCAACCCAAAGCTAAGCACTTAGCTAAAAGTTATCTATTGAGTGGAAAATCTGAAATTTTCAGACATGTACATGTCTTCAAACCCAGCTATCCAACTCAAATAGCTATATGGGGCTGATAGATCTTCAGCCATGCCACATAGTAGTAGTCATAGCAATATAAAATTGCATAAGACTTTTTGGCAGAGACTATAAATAGTCAAAATAAAAGTCATAGATCATTTCATAGATCACATGACCCTATCTCTTAAGCTTGTAAGTTATAAACAGTGAGGATTGCCAATTCCTCTACAAGCTTTATGATAAATGCTTAGCCAGAGCCAGCACTTAAAATATCTCTGTCAGGAACCCTCTGAGGAGGGCCAAAGCACGAAACCATGGTCAGGGGTTTGGGGAGGGGTTCCTGACAGAGATATTTTAAGTGCTGGCTCTGGCTAAGCATTTATCATAAAGCTTGTAGAGGAATTGGCAATCCTCACTGTTTATAACTTACAAGCTTAAGAGATAGGGTCATGTGATCTATGAAATGATCTATGACTTTTATTTTGACTATTTATAGTCTCTGCCAAAAAGTCTTATGCAATTTTATATTGCTATGACTACTACTATGTGGCATGGCTGAAGATCTATCAGCCCCATATAGCTATTTGAGTTGGATAGCTGGGTTTGAAGACATGTACATGTCTGAAAATTTCAGATTTTCCACTCAATAGATAACTTTTAGCTAAGTGCTTAGCTTTGGGTTGGTATTTTTAGATCTAGTGTCTGAACCTACCCTGACACCTCTCTGAGGAGTGCCAAAGCACGAAACCATGGTCAGGGGTTTGGGGAGGGGTTCCTGACAGAGATATTTTAAGTGCTGGCTCTGGCTAAGCATTTATCATAAAGCTTGTAGAGGAATTGGCAATCCTCACTGATTATAACAGTGTGAGTTATTTTATTATTAAAATTACAATCTCCCTGTAAAAAAAAACAGATAACTGGAACACTATTTTGACTGTTATAGCACTTGTAAGATAATTATTAGCTGGAGAAGCCATTTTTAATCTTTGACACTGATAGATCAAAACTAGTAAACTATTTCAATTTTGGAATCACATATAAAATAAAGTAATACAATTTCATTAGCTTTTGAGGATAATTTGATTAAAATTATACATATTCTTCCTCTTAAAATATCTTGCGTATGCATCACCAACTTATAAATCAAGTAATTTATAAATATTCTTTATAAATAGAGATGAAGTATAAATCAACTTTTAACATTATATATATATATATATATTGTGCCGGTCATTTGTATGTTCACATATGATCTAGCATCTAGGCAAAAGTACCTCAAATCCAATCGTGTGCAAGATACACAGGTCAGGAACACTCATGAACTCTGCCCTATTTGCCTATTTCCCAGATCTATAACATTATGAACAACAATCCCGATGACATCGATTTAATTTACTTCTCACCATCGGCATCGCTCATCGAAGACACAAAAGACTCTAGGCTAAATGTTAAATGATAGACTAACTTAATAACTAGCTATATTTTATGAGCAATGAAGGCTCATGACCTAGCATATTAATTATGTATTTAGCGGAGATCATCTAGTCATATTGAGCATCATTAATAACTTAAGATATTAACTTAACTAAAAGAAAGCAATGGTTCGAGTTGATATATATAGTTTACGATTTATTAATAACAAAATTCGGGTTATTTATCTGACATTAGCCTCATAAGTATTATATATATATATATATATATATATATGGTTCATATTTAACAATTACATATTTATGGCTATGCCAATAATATATATGTGTGACTTAATGAACTAGCACTATTGAAATACATTACTAGAATACTATTACACCCCCAGAGATGAAAAGAGCATTTACTTGAATTAAAAAGAAAATAATTTTACAAGCATGTTACATTTTGTTATATTCCTTATTATTATTAATTTGAGTTATAAATAATTAAAGCATGGGACGGATAATGAATAATTATATAAATGATACTAAATTTATCGCATTGATACGTGTAGTGAACTAATGGAAATATGTCTGTTTAAAGAAATCATCTCATTACGACTTATGGATATTTCTGGGTGACTAATAATACACTGAAAGGCAGTGCATGCATGGTGGCAGATTGGGGTGGTCCAATTATGAATCCTGGAGTGTGCTTCATAAATTTTAAGAATGAAGTTGACAGATTTCCTCTGCAACATAGGCAGGGTCGGTATTGAGATGAAGGACGGTTGGCTGTCTTTATTGGGCTGGATTTTCCAGAGCGATTCCCATATAAAGCATGCACATAAGACCAAGTATGTCCCCAGGGTGGTTTTACAGCCTGGTTCAAGGACATTGAGAATGACAATAGGGCTTGACTTAGCGAATACCTCCATGTGAGAAGGAAGCATGAACATATATATAAACAAAGTGGCCTATATGCACGTAATACTAAATAACATAGTATAAATATAGCTCTATTAAAGACTATCTAAACATATTCACTGCCCATAAATTATGAAATATTCGGCGTAATGATATGGTTTCTTCTTTAAACAAACATGGATAGTAATTCTACTTACATATAAAACTAAGATCTGAAGATCCCCCTTCCCTTACATTATGTTACTTAATATTATTCATTACTTCCCCCACATGTAATAAATCTTAATCTTGGTTAATAAATGTCATTATGAAAATATATAAATTATTACTAAATAAGTGGGTGGTGGTAATAGCTAAGATGGGTTTACATATATAATATAATTTAAGAATAAGAGATAGCGAATTATTTAAGAAGAAAAATATAAAACAGATGTCAATCTGTTTTTCTACAGTAAACATAAAAATATAATTAGTTGTTTATCTAAAATCGTGAGCACCTGGGCAAGTTGAATAAGACTTGTTTTGGTTAAGTTATAAATTAATTACCCTATAAATGATGGGTGGGGAAAACGAAAATGAATTACATGCTTGCGATTTTAGAATATCATTGGCATTTTTTTTCAAATATAAATACATAAATCTAAATGAAAATTATTTGCTGCTTGGAAATAAAGGAAAAGAAAAACGTTTTATAGAGGCTTAATATTGGATTAGTTATATAGAGTCATAAGAATTACATATTTTGAAGACATTTAATATATGATTAGAAATTATAAATATTACAGAGAAGACAGGATAGTTCTTGTTACCTTGCTTATTTGGAAGAGCAATTTTACTATGAGTCAGTCCATCGGTATTGTTTCACTAGATCTAGGGTAGCATTATTATTTGATAGTTATCATTTCACTTTCACTCGAAAAATATATAAAGTTCATCAGTACGAGATGCAGAGCTTCGTTTATGGGAACAGCATATTAGAACGGAGGGAAAAGGCAAAATTTCCCTCTACTCATGGCACATTGAGTGAGAATCAAAACTGGCATGGAATATGTATAGCTACATAATTATTTTATTGTCTCCTCCCTTTGTGTATTCCAATCCAGCAGTATATATCCTTTTCTTTTGAAGATGTAACTTAGCAACTACTGCTGGACCTGAGGCAGTTTAAGCACTTAAGGTTCATCTGGAATAGTTTGACCAGATAATCTTATCTAGTAAGGTGTTTGAAACAATGCAAGTTTGTTATCAGTTTCTCAAACGATTGTTTTAAAATAAATCTTATGATTTTAAAACAAGCTAGCATGGACAATTTCCACTAATGGGTTTATTTTATTATTACAAAATTGTAATCTTTTACTTTTATCTAAGGGATCTTCTGGGTAATTGTTTTTCGAGAGACTTTTTAACAAGATTGCATCATTTCTGGCTACAAAATTACATATGAAAAGATAATAAGTTTCATATATGATACTCTCTATATATAATATAACTATTAATTTATTCACAATCTCCTACACTGAAATATATATAGATTTAATACTTAGGCCCATATACACATGTGAATATTATTAAATAAAATATTTTTAAATTAAAATACATAAGTGTTTACAGGACATGTTATAATACTAAGCAAAAGAAATATACATATTAATAGCTATGTATATACGTGTGTAAAGGTGAGTTTGAATATAGTTAGATAGTAGGAGATTGGATGTGGGCTGTGAAGCAGGATATGAGCATCAGATCATCTGCTTCATTTTCCCAAACTTACTGAAAAAAAATGAAAAAAAAGTTTAAAAAAAGAAAAAAAAAAATTTTACTTGATGTCCAGGTAACTAAAGAACAACTTGTGGATTGGCAATGTATTTAAAAGAAATTTTTATTTTACTCTGCCCGAGTGCTAAATAACCTAACTATCTGCTATATTACTGGAAAAAAATTTTTTTCACTCCGTCTTCATGTAAAAAAAAAAAACTGCCTGCTTAACTGAATAACTGAATAAAATAAAATAAAAAAACTATGCTATAATATATACAAAGTATTAAAGTCCTAAGTCATTTATCATTGCATATCCATGTCATCATGTTCTATCCATCCAGCTTCTCCTTCCCCCATTCTACACTCTTCCCTTTATTCTACTCTCTCACTCCCATACTTAATTTACATTTATCTAAATAATGGTTGCTATCCTACCCTTTTATTTCTTAACATTAATTTTTCTAGCTCTAGTTTTTCACTAAGAAATATATATATATATATATATATATATATATATATATATATATATATATATATATATATATATATATATATAACACCAAAACTGTCTAACACTATACTAGCAAAAAATAAAAATGCAAAACCATAAAACAATCCAATACTAGATTAAATTCAAAATTTTACCAAAATCCTTACACAACCATGGTTTCATGTACTACAAATAGACCTTCTCAAGTGAAAATCAACCTAAAGAAAAACATATATATGCAAACAAACAAACCTTCCCATAATTCATTTCAAACTCCACCTTCCCTTAATATCAAAAGAAGTCTTCATAAGATTGATAGCCTCAGAATCAAAGAGTTTTATCATCAAAGTCTTCTTTATTCTTCTTTTTAACTCATTCTTTTCATAAAAAATAACCGAAGCATTGTCAAACAATATTCTATGACCTGTATTCAATTCATGAATATATAAAGCTGAGTTAAGATACCTATGTTTAACCCTACTTATATGAACCTTAACCCTTTCATTAAGGCTAAATTTACTCTGGCCTACATAAAATTTACCACAACTACATGGAATTTTATAAACAATACCAGGAATAGACCTACTATCAATAGACTGCTTTGAACCATTAAGTAATGAATTCAAATCAGAACCTTTCCTCCATGCAACCTTCATTCCACCTAACAAATGACTATTCCTATAAACCAAATTATAAATTGATGCTTTAAATGGTAAAGACATATAATCATCATCCTTACCAACAAAATTCTTATCATCCAAATCACGACTATAAACACTATTATTAAATACCACTTTTTTAATAAAATCATGACTATAACCCAATTCTACATATTCAGCAGCAAATTGACTTATTTGAATATCAGCATCATTATTAAAATTATTAAGCCTTCTATTCCGACAACAAAAATTCAACAAAGACATTTTTTATGTATAAAAGGCTGATAACTATCAGGCCTAATCATATTTCTCAAATTTTTAGGTTTTATAAAATGACTACAAAACAAAACATCATTAACCTTCTCAACATTTAAATCTAAAAACTTTAATTTTACAAAATCAAAACCACCCCCCCCTCAGTTGTAAACTTAATACTAGAATCAAACCCATTCAATCCACATAAAAACTCTTCTAATTTCTCTTTCTGAATAACAAACAAACAATCATCAACATACCTAACAAATAAATTAATAGAACATGAAAACATATTAACAATACTACACTCCAAATAATCAATATAGACAGCACACATCAATGGAGAAATGACATAACCAATAACCCAACCTTCACTAATCTTATAAAACACATCATTAGACATAAAATACATTGAATCAATGTATTTTATGTCTAATGATGTGTTTTATAAGATTAGAGAAGGTTGGGTTATTTCTCCATTGATATGTGCTGTATACATTATTTGGAGTGTAGTATTATTAATATGTTTTCATGTTCTATTAACTTATTTGTTAGGTATGTTGATGATTGTTTGTTTGTTATTCAGAAAGAGAAATTAGAAGAGTTTTTATGTGGATTGAATGGGTTTGATTCTAGTATTAAGTTTACAATTGAGGGGGGTGGTTTTGATTTTGTAAAATTAAAGTTTTTAGATTTAAATGTTGAGAATGTTAATGATGTTTTGTTTTGTAGTCATTTTATAAAACCTAAAAATTTGAGAAATATGATTAGGCCTGATAGTTATCAGCCTTTTATACATAAAAAATGACTTTGTTAAATTTTTGTTGTCGGAATAGAAGGCTTAATAATTTTAATAATGATGCTGATATTCGAAGAAGTAAATTTGCTGCTGAATATGTAGAATTGGGTTATAGTCACGATTTTATTAAAAAAGTGGTATTTAATAATAATGTTTATAGTCGTGATTTGGATGATAAGAATTTTGTTGGTAAGGATGATGATTATATGTCTTTACCATTTAAAGCATCAATTTATAATTTGGTTTATAGGAATAGTCATTTGATAGGTGGAAAGAAGGTTGCATGGAGGAAATGTTCTGTTTTGAATTCATTACTTAATGTTTCAAAGCAGTCTATTGATAGTAGGTTTATTCCTGGTATTGTTTATAAAATTTTATGTAGATGTGGTAAATTTTATGTAGGCCAGAGTAAATTTAGCCTTAATGAAAGGGTTAAGGTTCATATAAGTAGAGTTAAACATAGGTATCTTAACTCAGCTTTATATATTCATGAATTGAATACAGGTCATAGAATATTGTTTAACAATGCTTCGGTTATTTTTTATGAAAAGAATGAGTTAAAAAAAAGAATAAAGGAGACTTTGATGATAAAACTCCTTGATTCTGAGGCTATCAATCTTATGAAGACTTCTTTTGATATTAAGGGAAGGTGGAGTTTGAAATGAATTATGGGAAGGTTTGTTTGTTTGTATATATATGTTTTCCTTTAGGTTGATTTTCACTTGAGAAGGTCTATTTGTAGTAGATGAAACCATGGTTGTGTAAGGATTTTGGTAAAATTTTGAATTTAATCTAGTACTGTATTGTTTTATGGTTTTGCATATATATATATATATATATATATATATATATATATATATATATACCGTTTATTTATTATCTGGCTCTTCAATGCAAAGTATATAATAAAGATTATTGCAACTTCTACCTGGCCTTTTTTATGTCTTCTTTCGTGGTCTGTTTTTGTAGTTGTTAAAGTTCATTAGTATGGGATGCACAGCTTCGTTTATGGGAACAGCATATTAGCATGGAGGTAAAAGGTGAAATTTCCCCCTACTCACGGCACATTGAGTGAGAATCAAAACTGGCATGGAATATGTATAGCAACATAATTATTTTATGGTCTCCTCCCTTTGTGGATTCAAATCCAGCAGTATTATACTTTTATTTTGAAAATGTAACTTAGCAACTACTGCTGGACCCGAGGTGGTTTAAACACTTAAGGTTCATCTGGAATAGTTTGACTGAATACTCTTATCTAGTAAGATGTTTGAAACAATGCAAGTTTGTTATCAGTTTCTCAAATGATTGTTTTAAAATAAATCTTACGATTTTAAAACAAGATAGCATGGACAATTTCCACTAATGGGTTTATTTTATTATTACAAAATCATAATCTTTTACTTTTATCTAAGGGATCTTCCAGGTAATTGTTTTTCGAGAGACTTTTTAACAAGATTGCATTATTTCTGGCTACAAAATTACATATGAAAAGATAATAAGTTTCATATATGATACCCTATATTAATAATATAACTATTAATTTATTTGCAATCTCCTACACTGAAATATATATAGATTTAATACTTACACCCGTATACACATGAGAATATTATTAAATAAAATATTTTTAATTTAAAATACATAAGGGTTTACATGATTTATGTTATAATACTAAGCAAAAGAAATATACATATTATTAGCTACGTATATACATGTGTAAAGGTGGGTTTGAATATAGTTAGATGGTAGGAGATTGGATGTGGGCTGTGAAGCAGGATTTGAGCATCAGATCATCTGCTTCAATATATATATATATATATATATTATATCGGTTAACGTTTACTCTGTTAATATGAGCATGCACATAAATCGAACATGACAAGAAATATGATGACATGCCAGAGTAAGAAGAAAATTCAAAGACTTTACTGTAATAGTGCTATAGACACAGAAGATACTTATAGAAAGATAGATTCTTACATACCTTTGGGGGATGACTCTAAACCAACCCCTTGATCCACTCTCAGAAGAGAATTCAACTCTCCTTCTGAAAGGATATGCAAGTTCAAATAACATTAGGGCATATGTGCCGATAAATAATTATTCATACAAAAATAATAAATAAGTATCCTTGTGAAAATAAAGATTTAGGACCTGGTAAGAACGTATCCCATTCGCTAGCTCAGCGTACTCTTATACTCAGTTAAAAGAATGGGGATCGGAAAACTCACATAACTAATTAATATGGGGATTAGAGAAAGTAAGTGATAAAACAAAAAATAAAGTATATGGCAGTACTCGCTTTAGAATTATAATATCTTTTATTAACCCAATATCCCCTACCATTTATAACATAAATATAAAATCAAAGTTCCCAAATTGAATAAATATATAACGAAAATCATACAATACATAAATCATTTTTATAAAACAAATTATAAGCATATGGAAATACTTTGTCGAAATAATTGTTAAACTAAATAAAGGAATTTCTTTCTTAATAATAAAAGTATATTAAATAATTAGGTACTTACGGATAATTTGCCTGATGACGTATTTGACCCACCGGTTTCCCTTCCGGTGGGCATCGACGATCGTTGTATGACAACGTTGTCATGGCAACGAAGTGACTGGCGTGATTAATCCATCAGAGAGTCAATTTTTTTTTTTTTTAACCGCGAGATTTAAAATTCGGAGAGACATTTGGGAAATTTTTTGATTTTTCTGTCTATTGTGATTTTGCTATCCACTTGATCACAGTGACTTTTTTCAGCTCTTCCATTGCGTTTTTGATATTTTACTTTGTGATTTTACTTGTGATTTTACTTTGTGATATGGCTGAAGCTCCAAGAACCTTGTTCAGTTTACCGAGTACGGAGGAAGAAGCGATAATCTTCTTACAAGACCGCAATCTTCTCCCCAAAAGGAAATTATGTCAAAATGGGCATGAAATGAAAAAATATATTCATGATTCCAAGAAACAATGGCGGTGTAACTTGAAGGATTGCCTGTCAGAAATTGCAATTAGAAAAGGCACGTGGTTTGTTGGCTCCAAAATGACTTTCGTGACCGCTATACGCTTCATCTATAGTTGGTCCAAAGAATTAACATCGATAACATTTTGTGCGGAGGAATTGAATATTTCGGACAAAACTGTAATCGATTGGAATAACTACCTCCGGGAAGTTTGTACCTGGAGATTGTTAAGAAATGAAAGGCGGAAAATCGGAGGTCCCAACACCATCGTTGAGATTGATGAAAGCCTCTTCACAAAACGGAAGAACAATGCCGGAAGAGTCCTACCACAGCAATGGCTATTTGGCGGCGTGTGCAGAGAGACTGAGGAATGCTTTATTGTAGCCGTTCGAGATAGAAGTGCGACTACTCTCATGCAAGAAATTTTGCAAAATGTACACGAAGGCTCGACTATCTACAGCGATTGCTGGAAGGGATACAAGAGCGAAGAGTTAGCTGAGGCTGGCTACGAACACCATCGTGTTAATCACACATACAACTTTGTAGACCCCACAACTGGCGTACATACACAGAATGTTGAAAGGTTGTGGGGTTTGGTCAAATGGCGTAATAAAAAACACAGAGGGACAGCACGTCAGCACCTCGACTCATATTTGAGCGAGTTTATGTGGAGGCAGTCATACAAAGCTGATCCTTTCGCTGCAATTTTAGAACATATATCGCAATTCAGTCCTCCGCAGTGAACGCTATTTGTAAGTAATTTTAATTTTTTTTATAATAATTATAATTTTAGAATTAATTATATTATTGAATATAGACAATACCAATATACAGTCCGTTTTTAACATTACCGCATGCTTATAAAAGTACGGCCTCTTACACCACATTTTATACAAGATGGCCATTAATGGTAGATTCGCATTAACTTTTTTTTTTTTTTAAATTTACAAAAAAATTTTTTTTTTATATTTCTTCAATTATCAAACTTCCACTTAATTACATTTAATTTGTAAATAATTTTTGTATTTTTTGTTTAATATTTCTACAAATATCAAATTATTTTTCGTAAATTCATCGGCTATATTTTGTATTTTATATCTTGACACCCCCCCCCCTTTTAAAATTAGCTCGCCATTAATGGCACATTTTCAATAAGTTTTTGTTTCTATATTTTGTATTGACCTTATTTTGTATTTCATGCAGGTAAATTTTCACTAATTTGTTGGGTTTTTTTTGTATTTTTTGGTTAATATTTCTACAAATATCAAATTATTTTTCGTAAATTAATCGGCTATACAGTTCGCTTTTAAAATTAGGGAATATGAGCGCCATTAATGGCACATTTTCAATAATTTTTTGTTTCTATATTTTGTATTGACCTTATTTTGTATTTCATGCAGGTAAATTTCCACTAATTTGTTGGGTTTTTTTTGTATTTTTTGGTTAATATTTCTACAAATATCAAATTATTTTTCGTAAATTCATCGGCTATATTTTGTATTTTATATCTTGACACCCCCCCCTTTTAAAATTAGCTCGCCATTAATGGCACATTTTCAATAAGTTTTTGTTTCTATATTTTGTATTGACCTTATTTTGTATTTCATGCAGGTAAATTTTCACTAATTTGTTGGGTTTTTTTTGTATTTTTTGGTTAATATTTCTACAAATATCAAATTATTTTTCGTAAATTAATCGGCTATACAGTTCGCTTTTAAAATTAGGGAATATGAGCGCCATTAATGGCACATTTTCAATAATTTTTTGTTTCTATATTTTGTATTGACCTTATTTTGTATTTCATGCAGGTAAATTTTCACTAATTTGTTGGGTTTTTTTTGTATTTTTTGGTTAATATTTCTACAAATATCAAATTATTTTTCGTAAATTCATCGGCTATTAAGTACGCTTTTAAAATTAGGGAATGTGAGCGCCATTAATGGCACATTTTCAATAATTTTTGGTTTCTATATTTTGTATTGACCTTATTTTGTATTTCATGCAGGTAAATTTTCACTAATTTGTTGGGTTTTTTTTGTATTTTTTGTTTAATATTTCTACAAATATCAAATTATTTTTCGTAAATTCATCGGCTATATTTTGTATTTTATATCTTGACACCCCCCCCCCTTTTAAAATTAGCGAATGTGCTCGCCATTAATGGCACATTTTCAATAAGTTTTTGTTTCTATATTTTGTATTGACCTTATTTTGTATTTCATGCATGTAAATTTTGGGTTTTTGTAATTCATTTTTAAGATTTTTTAATAGTTTTCATGCATGTACATATTAAAAAATTTTGTGTTACTATATTTGTATTCACCGTATTAAATTTTCACAATTTTTTTTTTTTTGTATTTTTTACCAGGACCAAGAAGCATGCTGGTGTTCGGTGCGTATCACGTGACACTTACGGATAATTTGCCTGATGACGTATTAGCCTGAAGGCATACCGGTCTAATGTTGCGCTTTTTAACGTGACGTGTTCACGTGATATGCGGACACATCTTATCGAATAGATGTGTCTGCAGATCACTTGGAGACGTTATCTTAAAAATCGCAACATTAGACCGGTATGCCTTCAGGGTAATACGTCATCAGGCAAATTATCCGTAAGTACCAATAATTAATATGGGAGAGATAGTGCTCTGTGGATTATAAACTCACACACATATATTAACCAAATAAGGAAAAAATAATGTTACATACAAGGTGTATTGGTTTGCGTATTTACATAAACATATTTATGAAGTGGGTATTAACTTGTTATAAAATAAACACACACTTACAAAAACTAATAGTATACCTGACAAAGTTTGTAGGCTTCATTCTTCTATGGGTCTTGAGTGGGTGGTCTATCTGTTCATTGACTGCAACAAGGGCTGGACTTGACGGTGGTACAAGTTCATAGAATTAGACATCATCACTTTGGTGTTTGGTGATCTCGGTTTTTACATTATGTTGGGATGGCAGGCAAATGCTTGATTGGCATCTTTAAGTTGGAGAGACTGGTATTAAACAGGATATGAATCCTAGGTTAACTGCAGACTTCGATGGTGTGTTGTAGTTAAGCTTCCATCAGAATCAACTTACTGGTTAACTGCTAGATTATTTGGATTAATGTCTGTTGATTTAGAATGAAGGAATGAGTATTATTTCTTTTCTTTTTTATTAGAATAAATCTTCCGGCTTGTAAGGTATCACAATCAGCATGATTAAAAAGTTGCATGACTTTGCATGTTTCCCAGAATAGCATTAGCTTCCCAAAATTAGAAATAGGATCCCAATAAGATTTGCCTTTTTAACAGCAAGACAAAAGTGGACTGCTCTTTTTGAAAATTAAAGGTAAAACTGCTCTCTTTGAAAAGCAAAGGTGAGCTGCTCTCTTCAAAAAGTAAAGGTAATCTGCTCTCTTCAAAAAGTAAAGGTAAACTGCTCTCTTCGAATAGTAAAGGTAAACTGCCCTCTCACAACTTCAGAACAGATATCCCACCTCAATACAATCTCAATTCAGGTATCCCCTCCATGACACAAAAATTAAATAATTAAATCTTTTTGAATTGGTTTTAGTTTTACTAATTGGTTTAGCCGATTCGTCCAATGTAATCGCCCAAGTGATTTCAAAAATTCCATTTCCAATTAGTTTTATTTATATCCATTCAGATCTCAATATCTCTGATGACAATTTCAATAAATGATAACATCTTTTTACTTTTTTATTAATTCCAATATCACAATGGAAGTGTTTTTTTGTTTTAACAAAAAAAAGTTTACATAACTTGAACATTCCTCTCTCTGCGCATTATCGCAAGTTTAATTAAACTCTTTTTGTCCAGTTAAAATTATTTTAGAGTGGACAGGAAACCAGAATGCCTTTAGGCTTTTTCTAAATTTAAGACAATGACCCCCCCCCCCTCCCTTGCTCACATGCAACTGAAAAGAAAAATATCCATTACAACTCGTTTTGAAATTATTTTTAATAGTATGTTAAATTCTCCCTTTTACATTGATTGTAAGCACTCACAAAAAAAAAAAAAAAAAAACGTACTGACAAATTGTAAATAAACGTGTTAGCATTTCTTTTAACAAACAAAACAAAAATCTTCAAAATTATAATTACATTTTGGGAGTTTCTTTCTCTTTAAAAAAAAATAATAAAAATAAACAAAAATCAAATTACAAATTCATATTTCTAATCTTTAAATATCAGCTTTAAACATATGTGTGTGAGAGTTTATATTATCGCCACAGTTCTCTCTCTCTCAGTTTATAACGAATATTGATTATATAAATTGTATAACCCTTCCCCCCTCCCTTTAATGGCTATTTAAATATTTTAGACCATTTATTCATTTAACCTTAACTTGTGCTTGGCCACATCAAACGTGCCTGGCACAATATGTATGTTATTAAGTTTAAGAAATGTGTTATTAATTTATTGACTGATATTTCATATTTAAATAGTATGTCTTTGAATCCAGTGTAGAAATTTAATGAATATGTATTTTATGTTTTATTTATATTTTCTATTATCTATACGTGTGTGAGGTTAACAGTGTATATAACCTACTATATATAAAATAATTACTTGTCAACTTAGATCTATGAATAAATATACAAAAGGGATTAATGAGAGTCAACGATTAGAGTCATCACTTGTGTAAAGATGTAATGATTAATTCAACAAATCTATAACATGCATCTACACCACATGTTCTAATCCTATACATCTTTCCAGAGTATTGTACTTATAATCATATTATAATATTAAGTATTATTTTATATACCATCTGGTATATGGCCAGCCATTACTTCAGTTATTTTCTGTAATATATTTTATTACATTTCCTGCCTGAATTCATCTTTGTAAGACTGCATACGTCTTCCAACTGAGCTAATAGATTAAGGAGGGTAATTTATTTCTATTTTGTTAGAGAAGTAAGTGTTAAAACTATTTAATGTTATATGATTTTTTTTGTTCTGGTTGTTGTAATCCACAGAATAATTGCTTGGCATTTATCATATTCTTCATATTATTCGGTGCTGATGATTAATCTGCAGAATAATCATTCCCATTATTTTTTGTATCTATTTATTTCAGCGCTGGTGGTTAACCCGTTGATAACCTGTTGAACATTATACAATTATGTCATTTGCTCTGTTTACAATTAGAAAACCCACATGGTGCTTACTGCTTTATTGTTCTTTGTGTGGGTAAATACATCCACAGGTATATTGTTGCTCTTGGTTATATAAATGTATGTTTGAGCAGAGTCTCCGTACATTATGATGCTTACATTGTTCCCCTCATCTTTATGTTAATCACATGTGTTCAGTTATCAGCCATAAAAGAGCATTCAAGTGAATTATTGCCATAATTTACTATAGGTCATATATATGATACTCCAGCTGAGTTGAAGTTCAAATTCCCCTTTTGATTTACTATCTCATTATAATCAATTTCCATAAATTTATTAATCCCAATTGTTAATTATTATTACTATAATTTTGATTTATTGGTGCATTGGTTCTGATGTATTGGAGGTGTCATTGATTAGGTATTCAAATCTATCATTGTTCCTATAAGGTTTAAATTAAATCCATTGGCAATAAAATCTTAGATTGTATTATCTATCTAATTAATGTACATTACTCATGTAGACTCATGTAGGAACAATTACATGTGATGTTATTGTATATAATTTATTTATTTAATATTATGAACATTGTGTTAACCAATTATTATTCTAATGTTTATTGAATCATAAATAAATGTTTATTTATAATTTTACGTATCAGCGCGTTGCTATTTGTCACACATAGAGTCAGAAATCCATCGTAGTAAATACATAATAAATATTCGAGCATCTATTGTCCCTGATAATGTATACAATATCTACTGAAACATTCAGAGAATATTTTAATGCCTTTGTCCTGGGGTAGTTCATGATATATAAGATATAATAAAATCCCATTTACCTTCTGCATCACCTCTGCTTTGCTTTGTCAATTTTGAAATATAATCCAGAATCTGTTATCTCTATTGATATTTGCAAGATTAATACTTAAATTAATAATAAATGTGCTACCAGTATAACAATCGAACCTATTTTCTAATACTATAAAAGAGATTTTCTCTATTCCATTAAGAGTTTCATTGATATTGATTTAATTTGATATTTGAGGTAACAAAGAAAGAACTTTTGCTGACCTTCCATTGCAAAACATTACCTTATAGAACATTTCTGTACTATAGTATATCAGAGCTACAGTCAAGCATGTTATGAAGTTGATTAGATTTATACTGTCTTATTAAATGGACCATATTCGTCATGTAATGATTAGAAGTTTTATAGATTATACCACCTTGTCTGTGGTCAGCCTTCGACTCTCAAGTAAATAAAATTGTAAATTAAGATTTGGGAACATAGTTATATTAGATAACTCTATGTATTTTCAAGTAATGCTGTGATTGATCATCATGGTGTACCCTGGCTGTGACCGGATTATATTGTAACAGCGTTGTATTATATCATTTAATTTTAGCCTGTTACAGTCTGGGTAAAACTTTTCTGTCATAGTTTTTGCTTCTTTCATGTGAGCCAATTCGCAGTCGACTAAGCTTTTGGTTATATATATAATACTAGGAATCGATGTCTGTATTTTTTTTTCAAAATAATATAAGTAAATTTATAACTAAATATTAGAAAATACAGTAATTAAAATTTGTCAATAAAAACAGAAGATATAAACATCACTTAAGAGCGCTCCTAAGTGACGTTTATATTTTTTGTTCTTTTTTAAAAAAATTTAATTACCCTACTTTCTAATATTTATTTATAAGTTTATATATAGAGGTAATATTACCTCTAGAGTACTGAAAATAATATGGTCTTTTATAATGTCACGTGCTTTTCAGGGATTGGAATGCGCATAAACCTTATACAAATTTATTAATAGTGTTTGTTTGGGTTTTTTTTTTTTTTACAATGAAGTAAAAAATAATTCTAATATATATATATCCTCAAGGTATGATAATAAATATATTAAAAAAATAAATTTAATTTCATAGAATGCAAAATATATCTAATATTAACCACTAGCATTATTTCTATTTTCTTGACAACATTATCACCGTTTTCCGTGGACTTATATTCTATATATCAGGGGTGTCCAACAAATCGATCGTGATCCACCGGTCGATCGTAAAGCCATTTTTGGTCGATCGCGAGGCCTATCTGACAAGAGCTGTCGGGTAACGAGTGAAAGAAATTAAGTCAAGATTTTTAACGATTTTATTTTTGTTTTTGTTTTAATTTTTTTTTTCCAATTCTAGATAGATGGAGTCCATTAAGTCGTATCATTATTGAAAATAATATTTTTAATCTTGATTTAATGTAGGTAATTTGAATTAATAAATATTGTTAATAATTACTCATGTTGCTTTAATTCCGCCGATATGAGTTTTTTGGCCCGTTAAATAATTATTTTTTACTAGATAGATATATAAAAATGGTATGTATTTCACACCCTCCCTACACTTAGACTACGCCTATGACAACAAGTCGATCGCAAAACATTTTATAAATAAAAAGTAGATCTTATGAACCCAAAAGTTGACCATCCCTGCTATACATTATTTAAATTTAAATGCCTATATTCAGAATTCCCATTAAAAGCAAATAAGATTTTTACAGTACAGTATTGTTTTTTGATTGATATTAAGCCCTAATGTTTGTACTTACTCTTTAATGTAGATGTTAACCTTTTCTTTAGTTCTTGTTAAATTTCTCTTCAACATATTAAGTCATTGTACAGGCTTAAACCTGCATTTATATATGTAAGATATGTGGGATTCGAACTCAGACTTTCACACGACCCACTACTCTCAGTGCCATCTCATATTGCTGACCCATCTGGTCACACACATGTTGAAAAGATAAATAATCATCAATATACGTATTGCATGCTAAACCAGCAATCATCAGTTGGTCTAGATTACTATCCTCACACACACACACACACATATATATATATATAATATCAATGCTTAGCTTTACACACACATATATATATATAATATCAATGCTTAGCTTTATATTAAGATAGCCAATCTTTATACTTTAATGGATAGGCTTCAAACTATTCCAACTCACAACTCTTCAGCCTTCCATTTCAGCCTGTCCATTAAAGTATAAAGATTGGCTATCTTAATATAAAGCTGAGCATTGATTATATATGTGTGTAAGGATAGTAATCTAGATCAACTGATGATTGCTGGTTTAGCATGAAATACGGATATTGGTGATTATTTATCTTTTCAACATGTGTGTGATCAGGTGGGTCAGCAATATGTGATGGCACTGAGAGTAGTGGGTCTTCAACATATAAGTTTTGAGCTAAATACATCTGTCCTTGTTCTTTATAACAGAAAAAATATGCATCATTATACCATTTTTTTTCTTTTGGAAATAAGCAATTAAAATAAAACTTTTTAAAAACAAAAAAAAGAAGGTGTTTTTTTAAAAATGATTTGCTTGTTGTCTCTTTGGTTTCAAAGTGATGTAAAAAGTTTGTCACTGTTATATATATGATTTTCTCATGGTCTTGACTTATAAAATCTATTAAGCAGCATTGCATCAATTAAATTTGCTTTAATGTCATAAGCGTTGGTGGTCGAGAGGTCAACACAGCTGCCTTAAAAGTAGTTGTCCCGGGTTAGTGGGTTCACTTCCCCGTTAGATGTTATGACACATGAGGGGGGGGAGTACATACATACATACACAACAAATTAATTCACATCTAATTGTAATATATTATTTATTCATTAATGGCCTACTGAAACATGTATAAAATAGTGATTTAATGAGTTAGATTTGAGTTAAGAGACTTTACGTTTGAAAGTGAAATGTCAATTTTAATCTCTTTTACACTGAAACTCATTTTCTTTAAAACTGAATAATGTTTTGGAAATTAAAATATTAAATAAGTAGTCTATGTTCGTTTAACATGATAGAATTATACTAAATCATTAATTTTGTACATTTACGTTTACAACAAATAAAAATTTGTTGTTATCATATAATGGGAGGAGGATTAAGGAAGACATTGATTAGGCATTTCAATAATCATTAATCCTATATAATTTGTCATAGTACATATTTATGATGTGGGATGATGGCACATTCTCTAACAGCATACCTCCTCCCTCTAATTTTTTTTTAAAACTAAATGCATTCTAAACTTTGTCTACAACTGCTTTATGTTTAATGTGTACGTCCAAACTATATTCTGGTCATATGGTTTAACATTTAGTATAATAAATCAAAATAAATTCTGATGGAAATCATATGTTTTCAGCATCATGAATATTTCAGACGAACATGACCACCTGAGCAGTACATAATTCTTTTGTAGACAAACTTTTAAGGTAATTTATATACAACACTTTATCAGCTTCATTAATTGCATTACTGCTTCTGATGTTTTAAATTCTTGGCACTGTAAATATAACAATGGGGAACATTGGCAAGATAAAACAATTTGAGACCAAAGAAACTCCAATAATTTGATCCCTTAAGTCAAATTATTTTATTGCATTGTTTGTTGCATCTTGCACAAAAGTAGTTTTTCTCCTCATCACAGTTTTATCATAACGCTTCAATTTAAAATGTGTTTCAGTAGCCCGAAAACAAATCTTAGTTAATTATTGCAAGTAATGGCAACTTGAGTTTTATCATTAAACCATACACTAGTTAAGATATTGCCTTTATATGAGTTGTCAAAGAAATGTAACCAGTTATACCTAGTCATGAACAGTATAATCGACGATTAGGTGCTTTAGACACGGATGTGATAGGAAAATCATGGGTAGGGTTTGAACATAATAATATATCATAATTATCTTATACCTTAAACATATAATCTTCAGTTATTGTCATTGTGACTCTATGTAGAGGATTGCAGACAAATTTGAAAATTAAATTATCAAGAGCTTGCCACATTTATTTTTACAGATTTGGTGAAATACTGTTGTCAACATGATCTCAAATTACAGTATAATATGTATTACAATTTTATCTAGGTTTGGTTTGCAACATTCCACTTAGATTATGCTTCAGCATTATATTCTTCTTTGATTTTATCTGAACAGAATATTTATAAAACAAATATTTAATATTATATAAGTGATATAACTTCTGACCAATATACTCATTCCTTCATTTAGACTCATATTTATAAATTGATCTTTGCCACCTAAATAATCTGCATCTGTTTTAGTATATATTTTAATACACTCATATAACTATTATTTTGGGTTTATACTATAAGAAATTCTTATATTCATAAAACCTAATTTTGAAATGCTGAAAAACAAAAACAACATTCATGAAACCATGTGAATGTGGAAGAATATATATTGGCAAAACCAGCGATCCCATTGAAAAATATTTGCAAGGGCACAAACTGGTGATTAAAAAATGAAAGATAGATGTGTCTAAGATCACATACCATATATGTATCAATAAACAATTTCTCAATTGGGAAAATACAAACTATTGGATAGAAAGGAAAAGATACAAAGAAGAAAATTCAAAGAAAGTGCGCACATATAACAATGGCAAATGCTGTAAGGAAACCTAGAATGACTATATACATTATACAGAAACTACTTATTGGCCTTGCTCTTAGAAAAAAGTTAAGATATATAAAATTTCTGCTGACTGTTGCCTTTGACAGAATGGTTCAGTTGAATAGAATATTATCTTCAAATTCATGCTAGTTCTGCCACTGATCTGACCAGCAAACACATGAAGAAGAGAGGATAATAATATATCCTGAAATGTTATGCCATTCTAACCTGTATACTCTTATTACCAGTTGAATGTAGGTTCAAAATTTAATTTTTTTTTTTTTTCTAAAGACATTCGATACTTATTATTATTAGATTGTGGAAATAGTCCAATTTATTTATTTAAAATCATAATAATATTATCTACTTAAAGTCTATATTACACAACAAAATTGAAATTGATATATCCAAATAGAAAGACAATATCTTCCAATCAATATCTGGTATTTTCTTAAATAAGGTCTTAATTAAATCTTTTTTTAATATTAAAAAAAAATAATAAAAGAATTTTGCCCGTTTTTATAAAGGAATTTCCTAAATACATTGTACTAAATAAATTATATTTATAACAAATTCAACGTAATTTAATTTTGAAATGTTTAATCTCTCATTAATAAAATATACCTCACTAAATACGCTTTTTCCATATTATCTAAAATGATATAAGATTGTCTTTATATCTTCTACTGTTTGTCTGAAATTTATATCCAACCTTATTACAGAGAGGAGTTCGAAATTGATATTAATATTACGCATTTTCCTCTTTTAGGCATTAGAAAATATATTTATTATTTATAATGAGACATTGAACTATTCCATGTATTTTGCAGTGACTTTTAAATAATAGCATAGGTATTCCCTGTCCTGATGATTATATGTTAGCTGTTAATAATATAATATTCAAGCAAAAATATACCACCTTTATTTATTTTATTTTTTTTATACAATTAAATATACTTTATACCTGATCATTATTACAATATGATGGATGAAGAAAGTACTTGAAAGTCAGGGTTTGTACAGTTTATCATTTTGAACCTATCTTTTTTCTAGTATTTCAACATTTGTACATAAACCTAGACTTATACCATAGATTACGCATAATGATGATGATACAGATTTATCATCATATTACTCTTTCCATCATAAAAAATATGTTCAAATAAAAGATCTTTTAATATTGTTTTGCAATTTTTATTTTCTTTCATCAAACCTGCTCTCAATAGACACCATCATTAGAAGAACCTGAAGAAAAACTGAAAAACCAATTGATGTACCAGTGTTGGTCAGGATGTGGCCATTAGTTCGATGATCATATCTGTATATTAGTTCAGTTGTTTTCCCATATTTCTCAAGCTTTTATACAATTCTGCTTGATCAAAATTCATCAAACAGTTCTTGATGGTTTCATTGAGTGTGATTGCTCTATTTATATCAATTGGGAAGATGATCTTCCCATCCAAGTGTCTGATGTCATTTTTGAAACAATTTCTAGTAGACCATGAAGTAAATTCAGTAATTATGTATCTATCATTTGGATGGGAAAAGATCTTATTAATACCCATTCAAATATCATTTTCAAAGATCATGTAAAATTTCTCTATAGGCAATTAAAATAATCCTCCATTACAATTTGTTATGGCCCAAATCAGGGTTTTGTCATTGATATCAAACAAGACAAAACTCTACATACAGTAGTGCCACCCTGTGCCAACCAGAATAATCAATGGATGCCAGAAGGCTTGTGCATAAAATCCCTATCTAGTGCCTACTCATCCAATATCCCAAGACTAGTATCTAGCTTGGGGCCTTCATCAGTGAGGAGCCTTGGATCTGAGAGCACTGCATCTAGATCTTAATATAAGAGATGGTGATCATGTGATGTTTATGGGTTTTATCATTGATATAGTTTGTAAAAAAAATTAGCAAGAGATCAGAGATTGAATTGTTAAATTGAGTATTTATTCTTTGGTATTCTTCTTCAGTGAGTTGTATTATATTTTCTTCATTGTGCACTTCTATTTGTTGTGATATATTAACAATTTCCATATCAAGAAAATTCAGTATAGAATTTTGCTTCTTATTTATTGTGTTTCCTTTTTCCTTCAATTTATCATTTTCCTTTTCAAGGACAATGGCATAGGTTTTACTTTTATTCCTACTATTATAACTTATTGACTTATTTTCACTTTGCTCTTGGTATGAAAAAAAAACACTTTCTTTGGTTTTATTGCGTTTAGAAGTCTACAGATTCATTAAGTGATTTTTCATCTTTAAGATTTTTCATGTGATGTGATAACGTTGTTATCGCTTATAGCGACCTCAAGCGGTTTTTAAAACGAATTCCACTAAGTGTTTTTTCATTTATTTATGTCACTACTATTATTATATGTATTGGGATAGTTGTTATGATAATTAGCAGATTTGTTCAAGGTTTCAGAAACCATTAATTTAGGTGTTTCTGTCTTATTTTTAATAATTTTAGAACTAATAATATTGTCTTCGATACCGACGTTATTGGTTTTTAACGCTTGACTAGGATTTCTCTGTTCAGTTTTCTTTTGGTTTTCATGAGGTTTGTGACTTTGGGAATCAAAATTATCATTTACGTTAGAGAATTGTCATTTAGGTAGGTATCTGACTTGGTGAGAACTTTTTTTCAGCTTTTGCAGAATTATTGTCTATTTTATCATTACTATTATTTAAACGTCTATCGGCCATATTACAATTATCATCTGACAGTTTTTTATTCTTGCTTTTAGCAGATTTGGGTTTTTTATTTCTTTTCATGACTTAAGATTTAATGAAAAGTCAGTTACCTGCTTAATAGGGCACTTTTCTCAGCTCCAACTATTATTTTCCTGATTAAAACTTTAGTCTTTGCAGTAATTTGGAGTAGTTGTTGTAACACTATTAATTGCCACCTGGTGAATAAAACATACTTCTCATCACCATTTCTTAACAAAAACATTAAAATATAAAATATATTAAGATCAGAATATCCAAATCAAATATATCTAATATAATTACCTTATTACTAAGCTTAACATGTATTATAATATTCATATTATTATTAATAATAATAATCAAAGAAAAAAAATTGCCATTTTTTTCTTATTCTCACATTATTATAGACTTCAGTATGACGCTTCACACTTTCTTGCATGTTATTGATTTTATCCTCTCAATTGGCTAGCAACTCCTAGGATCCTAGGTGAAACATTAAAAATCATTTAATAACAACAACTTGATAAAACTCATTAAAAATTCGATGCATTTTGTCTAATCTTTCACATCAAAATATGGTCTAAATGTTCAATATGCGTAACTATCATAGAAGTTTAATACAATTGTAGTTAAATAAATTTTTAAAACACATTTGACCATTAATGTCTCTGCTGTTAAACATTACTATACATAGTATTAATTTATAAGTCATTACTATTTTTGTTTTTTCCCCATTATATTTTACTTAATTATTTCATTGTGAAATAACCATATACATAAGTTCATTTTCCTTTATTATCTGGCAATATATTATTTTATCAAAACTTGTCATAATAAAAATCAATAGCCTTTCTTGCTAATTTTTTATCCTTGTAATATTTTATACTATAAGATAATCTTATTTGCTAACAAAATGTTCTTTCTTGAAATAAGCTTTTATTTAATATAATCTGTAATAAATATTTATTATCAGATTTATTTACTTAATATTTCTTAATCATAAAGTATAAACAAATGTCTATTCTTTTTTATAATTTTTTAAAGTTAATTTGAATAATACAAGTTACTTTAAAGATAACTAGTTTCATTTGACTTTTGCTTTCCATTAATGAACTATTTCAAAGTTGGTAAACTATTTTATTTTACATAAATTATCACTTTGCATTTTGTTTTGTTCCTCTTCATAATTAAGTTATTAATTAAATTAATAAACAAAAAATAATTTAAATAACGTTTTTTAGTAATAATGTAAATTAATTTTAATCATCCTTGAGTAATAAAGAAATCGTGTTGCCATATTATTGATAAGAACAGTACAATTTTTACTTTATTCCCTCCCATCCATCTCCTATTTAAATATGCCATATTTTTGATTTGATTTGAATTTAATAGTAAAGTGAAATCTTTTAAATATTTTCTACATAAGTTATAAAGACTAAGCATATTTATTTTGTTAGAAAAAGAAAATAAATATTGATTACAATATGCAAATTTATTTAAAAATCACATTTTTTATGAAAGACGAAGGAAACATGTAGCTTTTGGATTCAGAAATGATTGGGTGATATTTAATTTAATAATCTTTTGATCTGGAAACAGTCCTGACTAAAAAAATTACATTATTTATTGTTTTCTGTCCACAATTGTTAATTAAGCAAGAAATATTGTTTTGCATTAAACTGAGAATGAATTCTACTGAACGAACAAGTCCATATAATTTAATTCTTCGACTTTCTTATTATTATGGATGTCCAGATTTTATAACCGAAAAGGCTTCTAATTATTATATATCACTTTTTGTCGAATATGACCATATGGATTGCTTTCTTGTAGCGTTCTATGCATTTTTGATATCAATAGATGAAAATTTTAGCGACAAATCTATTTTTAAAAAAGTGTGCGCAGAAGCCCCGATTTGGGTGAATGAATGCAAAATAACGGCGATTCGGTACCTTAGTATGAGAAATTGGGTGATTCCGCAAACCTAGTTGACATAAAAAATAAAGCAGCAAGAATATGAAAGTTTTATTTTTGTATCGCAAAGATAAATTTAAAATGTACTTAGGATAAGTTTATAGCAACTTCATTTGTAAAAGACATTTTTAAATATTTTTCAAATTGAAATTATAATTCTATTTTTAAAAATAATGTAAATATTTTGGAACAAGGTAGAAGTTGAATCATAAAATATAACTTGTTCATTGTAAATGAGCGATATGCTTTACAAGGATTCTAATTCTACCTTGAACGACTTATGGAAGATTATTAAGATTTTAAATAAATGAACTTAAAAAAAAATAGACTCAACCAAATATATTGTAAGATCTTTCATATTCCGTAAGAGATAAATTGATATTATTTCTTAAGAAATGGTTAGAACGGACTATTTTGTTTTTTGTTTATCTATAAATAACTGAAGCTTAACTTTATTTCATTTGGATATATATATATACACGTGAAAAATAAATGTGCAATATACTTATTTAGAGAATGTATGTTTTACTATAATAAGAACTGTGAAACCTTTAGATTAAAGCTGGAATAATTAAATATGTGTAAAAAATAAATCGTTGTGATTTCTTAAATGTAGCATGCTTATATAAGGAACAAACAATTCATGTAACTAACGTTTATACACATAACCTTGGATTCAATTCTGGGCCATATAATTTTTTAGCCATTATTAAGCTTTCCTAGATTTTAGAGAGTAAATTATTTACTATTTCTTAGAAATCTAATTAATCGGTTTAATTCTTATGTTAATATGCATGTTTCACAAGCAAACATTAATGTGATAAAAGATAGCTTTGACCATGATTAGAGAACATATGGTTTCTCAGATGTGATCCATTAATGGTTTACTTACCCCGTGAATAATTTTGTATATATAGTTATTTAATAGTAAAATCATTTTTTAGAATCTTTGCATTTTCATATTATATTTCATTTAAAAAATAAGCAATTAATATATTTGTATACATTTGTTTTAATTTTTATCAAATTATTGTTATACTTTTAACTAACTTTTTTTATCATTTAGGTTGTTTGTTAGTTTTCACATATTTTGTAACTGAATTGTTTATTCGCCTCCATATATACTTCTATAACAGCAATACCAATTTGATGAGAAAAAATTATCTTCAGATAATTTTTCTAGCATGTTGAGATAAAAATGTAATAGAATGCTCTCTATCAGTAATATATTTAAAAATCTAACACACACACTAACTGAAATAATTATAGAAAATATACAAACCATTATACAATTACAAATATCCAGTAACGCCCTCTGTTTAAAGTACTATATCTCAATAATAGCAAAAAATGATACCACTTTACGGTTGTATGCTAAACGATGTTATTTCAGTTAGTGTTAACAGTAACTTACTTTTCATTTATAGTTTGGGAGGAGTTTAAAGATTAAAATCTAAAGTTTAGTTTGTCTTTAATAACTTTGTAAACTTGTTAGTTTATTAGCAAAATTTAAGATCGTTTGCTTATTTAAAATTTCATGCTCTGTGTTTGAGTAGGTCTGTATTTCAATATTTAACATCGTTTAGCATACAACCGTAAAGTGGTATCATTTTACGGTTTGCTATTATTGAGATATAGTACTTTAAACAGAGGGCGTTACTGGATATTTGTAATTGTATAATGGTTTGTATATATATATGTTGATACGGCTTGTAATTTAATAATAATAAGGCAATGTTTTGCTGAGGAGAATCAAAATGTTAATACAAATGCTATTGTAGATAACATAGTAATATTTATTGTAGATTGTGGGTTTGCTGTTTTTCATTATCGATGTTTATAAATAATAATAGACATGTAATTGGAAAATAAATGTAAGTGAACAATTAACTATTTTACCTATCTCTGAAGAAACAAAACAGAAGAATCAAAAGAAATATTTTTTTGAAAAAATTGGGTGGGGGGGGGTCCTAAATAATTGTTCTCTTTCCATGATAGATTTCAAATTATTTTGATATTTGTAATACTTATGGTAAATCTGAAAGCTTTCCATTTTGTATTTCATAATAGAATTTTGATTTAAATTTTAAAAAAATAAAAAGAGTTTAATTAAAAATTTGAAATAATTTTTTTTTTTTGTAAAAGAATAACAACAATAATTACAACATCAACAAAAATCCATTGATAATACTTAAATAATTGACACACAATCAAGTTAGTGTAAATAGCTTAAAAAGAAATATAAGATAACTTCCATTGTTTTAGAAAAACACTTGAAAATTAAAAATCTAACTTTAAAGAAAAAATGAAATATATTATCAATATTCTCTTTTTAAAAAAACAACAACAGAATAACGCCATTACCTGACAGCAACAAGAAAGTCCAGACATAGAAAAGTAATTATTATTCTTAATATTTCCAATTCTGGTGAGATTTTTAAAAGAAAAAAAATATATAATATCTATATTAGTTTTATAAAAGCAGCTGTAAATCGTAAATATGTAATAGGAAATAAGGCTAGGTTTGAAAAAAAACAATATTATTTTTAACACTGTCAAATTTCTGTTTTAGCCAGATTTCTTGTAACTTTAAAAAATAAACATGTGAGCTACATTAAGAGAATAAAGATTATTACAAAAATTCTTTTAAAAAAGCTCGAAAGCATAAATATGTTGGTAATAAATAAGAGCAGATTTGGAAAAAAAAAAGGATTATTCAAATTAAATTTTTCCCTATTTCATTATTCCTACCTAGATTGGCAAGCTGTAACATAAATGGTAAATGTCTTGCATTGGTGGTCGAGAGGTCAGCGCGACTGCCTTGTAGGCAGCTGCCCGGGTTATGGGTTCGCGTCCCTGCCGATGTTATGACACTTAAAAAAAACATCTTCAGCAGAATTTATTATGCTGAATTGAGAAAAGCAATACTGCTATTGAATAACTGATAAAGGAGAATCCTAAATAATAATAATAATAATAATAATAATAATAATTACTACTACTACTACTACTACTACTACTACCACTACACTACCACTACTACTACTACTACTACTACTACTACTACTACTACTACTACTACTACTACTACTACTACTACTACTACTACTACTACTACTACTACTAAGGGGAATGCTAAATAATAAAACAAAAAGAAGAGGAGACGGCAAAGGAAGAAGAAAAAAGAAGAGGAAGAAAATTAATAGTTTTGTACATTAATGCTAGAGTTTGATGCAGTGAGGCAATATAATGAAAGATTTAGTAAGTGATTGAAAAAAATTATTATACATTTTACAAAGACTAAATGTTATATACAGGGTATATGAGCACAGACTTTCACATGACCCACCACTCTTCACACTATCTCATAACACTGATGCTCTTGAACACACATATGTTGAAAAGATAAATAATCACCAATATAATTATTTCATGCTAAACCAGCAATCATCACTTGGTCCAGATTACCATTTCCACACATATATGCTATAAGTGCTCAGATATATATTAAGATAGCCAATCCTCATACTGTAATGGACAGGTTTCAATCTACTCCACACTCCAACTCTTCAACCATCCATAGGCCTCAGGATGGCCTTTGAGCATTCCATCATCAGATTTTCAATTGGATGGACGGTTGAAGAGTTGGGAATGTGAAGTAGATTGAAGCCTGTCCATTACAGTATAAGTATTGTCTATCTTAATATATATCTGAGCACTTATAGCATAACATGATCACATCTCCAATACTAGCACATAATTTTTTATAAACAAAGCAAAGCAAAACTCCATATAGTAGTTCAGACCCATATGACTATATAAGCTATTGAGCTTAGATTGAAAATATTTTTTGTGTTTTCAATTTCATGCTCATAGTTTTGTAGTTAAAAAGAGATAAAAGGTGGTTGCTAGAGGGTTGCATTAGATCCTAAGATCTAGATGCAGTGCTCTGATCCAAAACTCCTCACTGATGAAGGCCACAAGCCAGAAACTAGTCTGGGGATATTGGATGAGTAGGCATTAGATAGGGATTTTATGCACAAGCCTTCTGGCATCCATTGATTACTTTGTTTAGCACAGGTGGCATTACTATATGGAGTTTTGCTTTGCTTTGTTTATAAACAATTATGTGCTAGTATTGGAAATGTGATCATGTGATGCTTTCTGGTTTAACACCAATCCTGTTTAATAGGGTAGTGGTGGGTATGGTTGTTAAAGAGCCAAAGACACCAAAATGTATGGGTGCTGAACCGAGTTCAGACCCATATGACTATATAAGCTATTGAGCTTAGATTGAAAATATTTTTTGTGTTTTCAATTTCATGCTCATAGTTTTGTAGTTAAGTAGAGATAAAAGGTGGTTTCTAGAGAGTTGCATTAGATCCTAAGATCTAGATGCAGTGCTCTCAGATCCAAAGCTCCTCACTGACGAAGGCCACAAGCCAGAAACTAGTCTGGGGATATTGGATGAGTAGGCATTAGATAAGGATTTTATGCACAAGCCTTCCTGCATCCATTGATTACTCTGTTTAGCACAGGTGGCACTACTATATGGAGTTTTGCTTTGCTTTGTTTATCACTTATAGCATATATGTGTGGAGATGGTAATCTGGACCAACAGATGATTGCTGGTTTAGCATGAAATACGTATATTGGTAATTATTTATCTTTTCAATATATGTGTGTTCAAGTGTATCAGTGTTATGAGATAGTATGGAGAATGGTGGGTCATGTGAAAGTCTGTGCTCATATAGCCTATATATTACATATATAAACACAGGTATATAATAAGCCTGTGTGTTTCAGTTAAAGACGAAATGTTATTTATTTGAAGTGAAACTATCTCTTTTTAATGAAGAGAACACTGAAAGACAGACAAGTCAAGTGTATAATTTACTATTCTACAGTGAATGATAAATCAAAGATTCATCCACATTTTCAGAAAAAAAATCAATTAAAGGCATCTCCTACAGAATATAGCCTACAGCGAAAATGATTAGATGGTCATTATAGATACATACTATACTTTAATATATATATACAATTTAAGTTGGCCGTATATAAAAAATAAACATATCTGTGTTATTGTTCTAACTAAATGATGATATTGTATGAACATATACATATATTTTCAGAAATGTAAATAAAGTTCTTGTGTTTGCTTAGAATAACTTGTCAGATAAGATCTTGAACAAATTTCCCCATAATTAATATTCTAAAAAATTAACGTATGCAAAATGTACATTTGTAATACAGATTATGCAAATGCACCCTAATTATGCAAATTATTAAAGGCGCAATAAAATATGCAGAATACAATAGTACGTTTCAATAGAATTTACTAAGTGAGCTAAGGCAGTTTACTTAAAGACAGAAAGATGAAACACAATGCTCATAAAAAATGAGTGTGTTATATTTGACTAAAACTGTAATATTATTGTGTACAGATCAAAGAAGTAATATGAATGTGTAGGCTTAAAATTATTCTACATAAAAGACATTAAAAATTTCATTCTTGATATAATAATATGCACAATAAGTGAAATTTTGCAAATATAAAAATAATCTAGTTGAGCTAATTTATAAGGACACAATATTGAAAGCTATTTACATAAATTAGATCACCTTAAACAAAACTCACTATCTACAGCCTTGCGCGATTTGGCTTAGTTGGCAGAACTTTCAACTTTAGATTGAGAGGTTTTAGGATCACATCTGGCGATCGCAGGACTGGCACTTAAACCTCTTATGAAATTCCCAGCAATAACGCCATATGCAAATTATTTCAGTATCTGTAGGAGTATAGAGAATAGCTAGAGAACAGTAGAGAGTATTACAATGTGTAATGATAATGTGAGCAGTATTGTGCTTGATATGGTGCTTGCAAACCAATAATCCATGAGCCATGATATGTACTGAGGGAAGCATGGTAGTGAAAAGCTAATAGAGAAGAGTTAGCAAAGTAAAATAAAATACTGTAATAAGAAAGCCATGATGTTATAATACAACACTATGAAGGAGTGTGCTTGCATGATTATTAATTTATTTAGTTAATCCTGTAAGTCGTTAGTTGAAATACTAACAATTATTAAGATTCAGAGTAATAAACACCTTACGTTTCAACTTTTTTGTGTATTATTTCTAAAATAACTTAATGAGTGTACAACCGTCTTAGATCAAATATGGCTGTCTACATAGAAGAAGATCTGGCGAACATCTGTAGATAGATGAAGATGAGAACTTAATGTGACGTTTGATGAAGTGCATTTTCCATGAAAAGTTTGTAATTTTATTTGTAAGAGCGTTAAAAATCGATATGTTTGTTCATGTTGAATTGTCAAGCTTCCTTATAGTGATAATTTTTTTAACAAGGCAATAAATATTGACGCGTATTTATCTGGTAATGCCAATATTGCCCCTGGATATAGCAATTATCATGAAGAGTAAGAATGAATTGAAATTAAATTAAAGAAAAAAATGTTTGAAAAGATTACAGACTTTTATTTAAAAAAAAACAAACTCTTTCGGTCTGCACAATATCTTGCATAAAATCACATTTAAAATTTCAAGCCACAAATATTTCAGATGGGAAATTAAAGAGATATTTTAAACACATCAGATTAATAGACGATGCCAGTTATGGGAACTCAACGGGCTAGCCCGTCCTGATGAATCGGGCATCATACATTTTAAATACAAACTAGAGAGTGTTTAATATTTTCTACCTAAACAATAACTTATGAACGAATTTTACTGAAAGGTAAAAAGATGGCAGCAAATTTCTGAAAGTCAAAGGATAAATTGTATGAGCTTTCTATATCATTAAAATTCATATTTATATAGCAGCTTTAATCGTCAATATATTGTATGTAAATCTTCAATATATTGTACACTTTATATTGTACTGATAAACATAACATTTGTTGTATATGTTTGGATTCATTTTATATATCTGAAAATAATATTCTTATGTGTTGTACCTTTTTTCATTGACACATGCTTTAAAAAAATATTACAAAAAATATGATATATTGCTAATTGTTATATTCCGCTTTTAATATACATATTGTTTTGATGTGATAATATGTTGGACTATTTCCATCACCTACCATTAAATATTCAATGTCTAGAAAATTTTAAACTTCATTTAAACATAATAATAACACACAAATATCTCGTTCAACCTATAACAGTAGATGATGGAAATAGTCTAACATATAATGTCATCTTTACTAACCTTCAGGAAAAATTACTTTGTTTTGATTTGATCTAGAGATAAAAAACAACTAATATACAACTTTTATTTTAATGATAAGCAATATTAAATATAACTGAACATGTTGAATTTGCTTTGTTTGAAAAATGGAATTTAGTTACTTTTCTTGTTTATAAAGATCTAAGAAATTTAGTCCGATTAAAAAAAAACCCGCTTCAACAAAAATGCTATGCTCCATAGCGTACCTCTACTACTTTAGATCACACAGTAGAATAGATGTCTGAATTATTGATGTTTACTGAATGAATAAAGTTTTGGGAGAAAAAACTGCCACAAAATTATCATAGTTAATAATCCTATTAGTTGGAAATATAAAACAAAAACCAAGTAAATTAGATCTTGACAAACTATGATAGAATTGGCATCTGTTTTATTTATTTAAAAAAATATTGACAAAGTTTTACCGTGTTATTGTATTTCTCCCATCCTCTACATATTTCACATTATAAATAATAGTTTGATTTAATATAAAAAAAAATGTCCTCTTTTGAGATGTCTAAAAGTCATAGAATTTATTTACGTTTATTTTGTAGAAATAAATAAATAAATATTGACTACAAAATACATACTTATTTACAAGTTTCGTTTGTTTAAGTAATAATAAAATGAGTTTGCTTGTAGTGGTGGGAGATGAATCTTGTGACGTGGGAATTAATAAATGATTGGTCAATATTTGATATTAATATTTTGATCTGGAATCAATTACACTATTTCCATCTTCGAACATTATTTATTCTATTCTAAGCACAACTGATAATTGAACAAGAAAATACTTTTAAGTCTTAAACGCGAAATGAATCATACTAAAACAACATGCTCATATAATTTAATTATTCGTCTTTCTTTTTATTATGGATGTCCAAATTCTATAACTGAAAGGCTTCTAATTATTATTTACCACTTACTGTCGAATATGACTCCATTAATTTTTTTCTTGTAGGGTTTTCTGCATTTTTGATATCAACTGAAGAAAATTCTAGTGACAAAACTCTGTTTATGAAGGTTTATGAAGAAGCTTCTCTTTTGTTGAATAAGACAAATGACAGCAAGTCAGTATGAAAAATTATGTGATTCCGCGATTGTAGTTGTCTTATAAAGGAAATGATTAAGCCACAAAAAATAATTTAGCAAGAATATGGAATAGTTTTTGGGTTTTAAAGACAAAATAAATTTTTAATACATTTAGAATATTTATCTTCACTATAAAAACTCTCTTAACTATTTTTTTTTTTTTCAAGATTGAACTTAGGTATATATTTTTTATGTAATTTTTAATAATAATGTAAGCATTTTTGAATAGAGTAAAATTGTTTTATAAAATTTAATTTGTTTATTGTATATTAGCTGCTTATTTTATAAAGATTCACCATTTTTTCTCGACAGACTTTATGAAAATTATTCAATTTTTAAGAATTAAGCATGAAATCCTGGTAATTAGACTATTTGTAATTCAACAACAGTAAAAGATAAAATGATATCAATATTTTTTAAACAATAATCTAAAGATATACTTAAACTATTTTCATTTGTCTATAAATAACAGACCTTAAATTTATTTTATATGAACATAAATGCATTTTTGTCATGTATATGTCTATTCTAAAATATCTATCTATCTATCTATCTATCTATCTATCTATCTATCTATCTATCTATCTATCTATCCATCTATCTATCTATCCATCCATCCATCTATCTATCTATCTATCCATCCATCTATCTATCTATCCATCCATCTATCCATCCATCCATATATCCATATCTCTATCCATGTATCTATCTATCCATCTATTTATCCATCTATCTACCTACCTATCTATCTAGCTATCTACCATCCATATATCTATCTATCAATCAATCTATCTATCTATCCATCTATCCATCCATCTATCTATCTATTTATCTATCCATCCATCTATCCATCCATCTATCTATCCAGCTATCTAACTATATATCCATCTATATATCCATCTATCTATCCACCTATCCATATATATATCTATCTATCAGTCAATATATCTCTATCTATTCATCTATCCATCCATCTATCCATCTATCTATCCCTCTATTTATCCATCTATCTCTCTATCCACCCATTTATATATCAATCTATCAATCAATATATCTATCTATCTATCTATCTATCTATCTATCTATCTATCTATCTATCTATCTATCTATATATCTATCTATCTATCTAAGTAAAGAATAAACAAATATCTAAAATAGTTATTTAGATAATGTACGTTTTACTGAATAAAATTGTGAAATTGAATGTGAAATAAATTGAGATCAGACATAAAAGACAACATGCTCTGATTTCTTAAAACAACATGTGCATATGTGTATGCGTTTTTGTTTTTTTTTAATAAATAAACCATTTACGGAGTTTGGATTAGAACTTTTTTTTTCCAAATAATAACTACGTTCCACATATTTGAGAAAATGGGTTACTCTTTACTATTAGATATAAATCTAAATTAACCTGTGTTTATCGATCTTGTATATGAATTTTATAAGCAAAAATTATTGTAATAAAAGGGATAAGAGAAAGTGTAATTGCCTATATAAGTGACTGCTACTGTTTTAACATTTAAATGAGTTTGTATATATAGTTATTTTATAGTAAAACATATTTTTTTACTATTGTTTCCTTTAATTGTCTTTGATTTAACCGGGTAGAAATTCTGATGTTTTTATATAGATTATTTTACTTACTCTTAACTATTTTTTATTATCATGTTTCTTTTCTACACATATATGCTGAAATCAAGCTCGTCCTCCCCTTTTTCTCAATCACACTTCATTAAGAGCCGAATTATGCATCCATGAGGAAAAGAAAAGGAATTTCTATCCATTAAGTTTTTAGCAGATTGAAAAAAAGGAAGTAATCACGTGCTATGTACTATAAATTGATATAGAGAATAAGTATTAAATTTGACCTTCAAAAGATGCAATAAAATTTTTTGTTCATTCTTTAAAATTTTTTAATGATAATATTGTTGCATCTTTTGAAGATCAATATTATAAAATGTCTAAAGGTTGGCCTGGTCTGCCTGTAGTTGCACAAGTTTGCAACTTTGTTTTATCTACATATGAGAGTTAGTATTTTAAATATGTTTACTTTTGGAGATATTAAAATTTACAAAATATATATGGATGATGTTTTTGTTTGTGGAAATACTAATGGTATAAATTTACTTGTAGAGGAATTAAATAAGTTGAATGAAATGGACTATTGAAAAGGAACAGGACAATAATATTAAATATTTAGATTTAATGATTACAAGAGATAACAGTATATTAAATTATAAATTAATAATTAAGCCACTGCAAAAAAGAGGATATCTAAATTGTAAATCAAAAGTACCAATGATGCATGAGATGGCAAGTTTTAGATGCTTTTTTTTTTGTTTCAGAATGAAGAATTATGTACCAAAGTGATAAACTGAAAAATATTAAAATATTTGCCAAGGAATTGTTTGATGTTGGTTATAAAATGGAACAAATAAACAATACTTTATGTCAATTTAAAAAAAGTTATAATAATTTAAAGGAAATGAAGATTAATAGTATACAATGGATATCTATTTCATTTATTTCAAATCCACAAGTGAATTTTTTTAAGGATTTATATAAGAATGTGTTTAATGTTTCATTCTATGTTCCAAACAATATTAGTAAATTAGTCAATAATTCTAAGGATGTCATACCTGTCAAGCAGAAAAGTAATGTCATATATCAAATTTTTTTGTGATTGTATGCTATCATACATAGGTGAATCTAGGTGCAGTAATGAAAGGAGATTGATGGAGCATGAATTGTTATATAAACGTGCAAAAAGTAAAAATAATGGTGATTTAATGTCTCCTTCAGTTTTCTTTGATCATGAAAAAACATGTAAATATAAATTTAAATTTGATTTTGAAAATGTGAAAATTTTTCATGAAGAGAGAAACCATAATAAAAGAAAAATTAAAGAGGCAATTTTTATAAACAGGAATAAAATGCATTTAATAAATCAACAAGCTGCTAACATTAAAATACGAGATTCATGGAATTTGAATTGATGACGTTTGCTTCCGCTTTTGTTTTTGAATTTAATGGCAGTTGAGGCAGGTTTAAGAAATTATCGATGCAGAGTTAAAGATTGTTTGTAATAATTTGTAAACCTGTTAAATTTATTATTTCAATATATATATATGGAGAAGAAAACAGTTTTATCATGGCTCTGCTTTATAAAGATTATTCAAAATATTGATATAATGTTGTAATAGAAAAACAATTACAAGTCATTGTAAAGTCGATTTTGTTATTTTTGTCATTGTTACATATGAATATTAATAGACATGCCATTGAAAAAAAATTAAAATGACAAAATAGTTATTTTACTCATATCTTAAGGAATAAAACAGAAAAATTAAAAGAATTATGGTTTTGAATAAAAGGGGGAAAATGCACTCCTAACTTATGCGTTATTTCCATTATAGATTTCAAATTATTTAAATATTTATAATATTTCAAGTTAAATATGAAATAATTCTATTATATATTTTAGAATAGAATTTTGTGTAAATTATAAAGAATTGAAAAGACTTGAAATTTTTTGCAGGAAAGGAAAAAAAAATTAAATAATTGTAAATAATCATGTTAAGAATACAACACAGAATTCTTAACATATCATACCATTTACATCTTCTTAGACACTTTATCAATACTTTTATTTGTATTATTTGTATTACACTAACAGTTTCAACTGTCCTGCAGTCATCATCAGAGCTACAATATTCAAATATATAATTATACAATTATTACACTTACACATAGATATACATAATTAATATAAATAGATATACAGAATTCTTCCAACAAAATCAAGAAATGACTACGGCTCATCATTGTCTCTCCTGATTAGCAATAAACCTTAGTTAAAAAACTACTCAATATCCATCTAAAAGTTTGGTTTCTCTATCTGGGTGATACATTTATTGTATGGACACATGGTAAAGCACTGCTACAAACTTTCTGGAAACACATCAAAACATATCCCCTTCAATTAAATTCACAATAGAATCAGAACAAGAACAAATATTGGCATTCTTAGATGTTTTTTGTGACAGACTCCCTCATGGCAAAATCAAAACTACAGTTCACTGGAAACCTACACATACAAGAAAATACCTAACCTATATATAAAATCACACTAGAAACACAAAACATGGAGTTATAGTATCACTAGGGAACAGAGTAAAAATAGTTTGTTCAGAAACCAGCAACATGGAAAAAGAAAAGATCTTAGTGTACCCATACATTCCAAAAATAGCAGACCAATTAAAGAAAATATGCAATCTGTATAACATCAGAACAGCTTTCCAGAACCATACCACACTATGAGGAATTCTAACATCTACAAGGCCTAAACTTGAAATGCTGAGAAGAAAAAAAGTGCATCTATGAAATACCATGTAAAAGTGGAAGAAAATATATTGGTGAGACCTATCATCCCATTGCAAAGACTGGAAAAATACAAACTGATGATTAAAAGATAGAAAACAGATATGTATAAAGTAGCAGACCATGTATGCACCAATGAACATATGTGCAATTGGAAAAATACAAACATATTGGATAGAGGTGAAAAAGGTACAAAGATGAAAATTTAAAAAAGCTGCTCATATGATAATGGCTAAAAATCCATAAGCCAAACTAGTGTGATATTAATTAATGTATGAATACCACTAATCAACTTTGCTCTTAGGAAAAAGTGGAGAAATCAGGAGTAACCTCATAGGTAAGTATATGAAAATACTTCAGACTGTTGCCTTTGGCAAGATAGCTCAGTTGGTTAGAGCATTACCTTAACATTCAATACTCAAGAATCTAAGGGTACAAGTTCATATTCCATGCTAGTACTCTCATTGATCAGGCCAGCAACACCTGAAAAACGGGGAGAATAATACTTCTCAAAACATTGTTTATTTACTAACCTGTTTGATGTGCTATTACCAACAACAGTTGAATACATTTGCAATATTTAAATAAAGTTTTTTTAAATACATTCAATACTCATATTGGATTATAGAAATAATCCAATATAAAAATACAACGAAAACATCATCATCACAAACCTTCAGGAAAACAACTAAAAAGGAAGTATAATTTTCTTCTTCGTTTGTTTTTTTTTTGAAAAAACGCTAGAAGGTACTAGGATTAATTTACTATAAAGTTGTTTTTTGATGAAAAATAAGGTCAGATTTAACAAATATTTATTATTTTTATTATTCCACTTTTTCTGGAGACTTTTTAGGAAATTTTTCTTATTTTTTATAAATCCCTAAACAGAATAAAATTTTAAAAAAAGTAAATATAATACAAAGATAAGTTTTAGAAAAACAAAATGACATCATAAATATCTAGAAGTAAATAAGGCCAGATTTAGAAAAAAAATATTTTTGTTAAGTGGAAAAGAAATAATTTTTTTTTAAATAATTTTTTTGTAAGTAGAAAAGATATGTTTATATTTGGGGAGGAGGGTATTCTTATTATATTCACATCTCTATTTTAGTATGATTGGTTAGAAATTTTCTTGCTTTTCATAAACATCTAAAGAGATTATAATCAATATTAAGAAAACGCATTATATTACAAAAAATTCTTTTTGAAAAACAGATTGCTAGTTTAGATATGTAGTGATAAATAAGATCAAGTTTGAACAAAAATATTTACGATCCTTATTAAACAATTCCCTTGTTTTTGACAATTTACCAGAATAACGTTAATATATATTTATACAATAATAATAATAATAATAATAATAATAATAAAAATAATAACGGTATTAGTTTGTTACCGTTATTATTATTATTTTTATTGTAATTACAATTTTGTTTTAATTAACGGACATTTTATTTTTATATTACATATATATATATATATTTCAAAGATTGGTTTTGAAATAACTCTAATATATGATCACAAGTAATAGCAAGCTTTAACAATTTGTATTAATCACTTTTATTCTATTTTGCTTTTCATTTATTAATTACTACCATTTAACTTTTGCTAACAAGATCGGCAAGCCATTAAAGTAATGGCAAACACCTTGAGAAGAATTCAAAAACCAGAATGAAGAAGGGCAACTACTATTATTGATTAAGTCATAAAGAGTTCTCAATAATAATAATAATAATAATAATAATAATAATAATAATAATAATAACAACAACAACAACAATAATAATAATAATAATTATTATTATTATTATTATTATTATTATTATTATTATTATTATTATTTTCGTACATTAATGCTAACATTTCATGTGATTGTTATTAATTATCAAACGATGAAATGCAGGCAACCATATCCTGCTATTTGTTTCTTCAGTTTATGTAAGAAAAGATTTAGCAAGCGACTGAAAAAAAAAACATAAATTTGCCAAAGTTCAAATGCCTACATTAAATTGCTTGTCTGAAATGAACCCACATCTTTTTAAAGACAATAATTAAAAGCTATACAATTAAAAAAACCCACTATTGTTGGGAGGGAAATATAACGTCAGACATGCAAATATGATCGAAAAATAAATTTTAAAGCGTACATAAATTACCCTATAGAGGAAATGAGGTTAGATGATCATAATCGATACAACATTGCAATATATATATATATATATCAAAGTCTGACATATAAGATAAGAGTCAGGTGAACAAAACATATGATTAAAGCAAAATAAATCTCTGTTATTATTATTAAGAATAGACTAATCAAATACAAGTAAAATTAAATTAAATAAAAAATTATCGAAAAAAGTTCAGGGCTATTGATGTTGATTAAAAGACAATATTTTTGTCTGAATAATCCTGTAATTAAAAATTAAAGCAATAAGTATTCCAGATGGTTTAATTTAAAAGATCACTGAAATACAGCAGATTAATTGGCGATGTCAATTACGGGAGCAGAATATTCACCGCGCTGTAGATTATCCTAGATGAATTGCGATACCACATATTTTAAAGACCAATTAGATAATATATGTGGCTATTATTCACATCCTACTCGATTTCCTAAACAACAACTTGTGGACACGTTTAGTGAGAATGAAGGATGGAGACAATAGTGTATTTTTTTAAAAACCAAATGGTAAATTATACAATAGTATCAAAAGTATTTTAATTAAATATACTTACATTTTTTTAAAAAAAATCTAAAAGTTCAGGCCACCTAAATTTATTGTTTACTGATAACTAGGCCTACCCTAGCTCACTAGTGTATTACAAGCCACTTCAGCCAAATATGCTTAAAATTGGGGATTTATTAAATATTACCATATAAAATGGAAATAAAATTAATCTAATAAATGATTCTCTGAGTAATATTAGACAGTGATCTGAATATGCTTAGTTTAAATTATATTTACAATTATATATGAATAATTTGTAAGATTTGTGAAACTTTGTAGATACATAGTACACAATTATGAAGTAAAATTATATATTTTGTAACTTCTTTTAATATTTTACTTAAATTCAAAACCTATCAAAAAAAAGTAAAAAATAATAATAATAATTAAATAAGGTTACGGATAAAATGAAATTAGGATTAAATTCCATCAATACTATAATTATGTAGTAATTAATAAAATTAAGAAATAGTAAATAAAAAATAAACATATTAATTGTCAACCATTAAAAGCAAAAAGGAAAGTTTAAAGATAGAAACAAAAACAAGTAATTATTTGAGTCCACTAGAGGGAACCTAGGACTTCAGTTTTCACTATTTCTGACTCCCTATTTTGTTCACCAAAGTCATAGTCCATTGTTGGATTCATAGAAGAAAAAGTTTACCAAAATATAAGTGAATATCTGTTTTATTATTTTTTCATCTTTAGAAAATGTTTTGGAACAGTTTTCATTCAATGATAATTGAAATTATCTATCATTCCGTTTTATGCAAATGGATGCCATTAGAAATAGACAAAAGCTAGCTTAAGTAATTCTTGGAATCATTAAAATATTATAAACCTTTTAAAAATAATTTTAAATGAAACCAAATAATTCTAAAAAGAATAGACACTAGAAAGACTAATTTTATTGATAGAATAAATAGGAAATTCATTTGGACATCAAATTTAATAGAAAACGTAGAATATAATATGTTGACAATGATGGTTTTAGGAAATTTATCTTTGCATCAGATTTTAGCAGTGTTAAACAAGTTTTCAATGTTAATTCGATCTCAATTTTAGAATTGAACATTATAGAAAATAACCGAAGCTATCTATCTCCCTGCACAAAAATCAGGTTGCTCCGATAATCAGAACAAAAGTTATTACCCCACTCTGGTGGATTGGGGGACACAAAAAAAGTAAAAAAAAAAAAATTCAAATCAACACAGAATTACAATGAAGTGATTTCTGAGCTAAAGAATAATGATCAAAAGACAAAAATGAGTGCAAATGATGTTTTAGATCTAAACAGAGACATTGAAGCTGCAAATTAATAATACTCTTTTAAGCAATAATTATTGAGAATTTTCCAAAGTTTAACAACAAACTTTCATATTATACTTGAAACATTGATTACTAATCAAGACCTAAAATAAGTATCAACAAATAAAACTCACGGTGAACCCTGAAGGACCTTGTTTGGTGGGTTGAACAACTACTGTGAACATTTGCAGACACAGAAGTTTGATAATGATTAAGGGCAGATGTTCAGCTCCATTGACCTCTGTGTGCAAGATGATATGGACAAATGATTTGTTCTCATGGTGTGCAAGTAAATCTGACTTGATTTCAAGACTACATGAATTAAATGCTGTATTGATGGGTGCACTCTTTTTTCTCAAGTGTGGTGATAGTGATCATAAGGGGCTTGGTTCATTTGAAGGGGTGATTGATGATCATTGTCTAGCCTGGGAATACCTGCCGGGAGGGTGAAAGTCACTACCTTCACATGGACTTCACCGTGATGAGCTACTGCACCCCTTGATGGATTATTTGATAGGTCAGTGTTGATTTGCACTCACTATTATTAGGTTTCATTTGTTAGCTTTAAATTTAGTGCATTTGTAAGGTGGTTGGTCTGCTTTGGGTGACCGCCAATATTTGTAACATTGATGGAGTTTTGTTCTAATATTTTGTGGGCATGGATTTGCACTTTTCTCTTTTCTTCCTCAGGGGCAGCTAGTGGCAGATGTTAGGTGTCTGGTTTATGGTGCGGGTTGTTGACAATTTTTGCCACTACCCAGAATTCCTGCCAGGAGGGTACATGGTCAAAGTCTCAGTGCTATTCCTGCTCTGGTCAGCTGCTGTGCCCCCTGATAAACTGGTTTGGGGCAGCCTTGATCTGGCTCATTATTTATTACTTCTTAGTTTTTCCCAACTTGGCTTTCCAATTTTGTTCAGATAGACCGATTGTGGTCCCTGTCCATTTGGACTGCTAATTGTGAGGCAGAGATATCTGTAATGGTCTTGACATGGCTTGGCTGTGCATTTAGAGTTTATTGCTTGGTGAACTTAGACCTTGGACCTCACTGCCTGTTATGGTGGTTGGCACAATGCTGGACTTCACCACCTATTCAGCTAAAGAATTTGGGTCTTATGCTTCAGGGTCCTAGGGATGGGATCATTGTATGATGGTTAACTTCTCAACAGCTGGGCCATATGGATCTATGTACAGATACACATTAATCACATTACAGCAATTTTTATGGATGTAATTATTTTTGAACATATGTACATTTTACTTTGTTACATTGAACACTGTGTAATTCTCAATGGTTAATTGTACCCGAACATTTTTGTAATCTTTTATTAATAGAGGTTACCTTTGAAAGTAAAACAAGTAATTACCTTTGAAAAGATTGGTCTTGTTCAAGGAAAACTTTTAAAAAGAGAAAAAAAAGCTAAAGCTACTTGGAGAGACAATGTACACATGGCCTACATTGAATAAAAACATTTTATATTTGGTAAGAATACATAAAACTCAGAATATCAACAAGTAATAATAAATTTATTTGGTTAATCACACTTAAAATGTCCACAGTCGGTATCGGAGAGATACCATGGACTTAAAAAAATGTCCTAGAGAAGTCCAGTGTGGAGAACAAGCTGAAACTTTGTTTTTGCCTAGGAAAAATTGTTTTTATTAATTGCAAGCATATAGACTATTTCGAATCAAGACAAAAATCCAACCACTGCCATTCAACAAGTTCACATTAATTCAGACCTGAACATAACCACAGGTGGTAAAGTTAACGAAACTGTCTAGAGAAATCATGAAAAGAATTTAAAAATAAAGGTGCAATTAATTAGATTTCTTAAAATATAAATATTATATGTATTATCATTTATGATTTTTATTTAGGTGTTAACTCAGCCTATGCTATACCTATCTACTATGATGGCCAGCTGTGGGCAGATGGAGGGTTCGGAGTACCAGATGCAGATACTGATGTGGTATGGAGGTAAAATATTTATTGATGCCGAAGTACCCATTAATACTCATTTTCAAAATCATAAATTTTAAATTGAGTTTGACCGAAATCGGTAAATCTTACACTTACGAGTATCGCATCATTCTTTGAGTCATTTTTAAAAAGATGTGTGTATATTTTTTCTATGATGAAATTTGGATTATTATGAATTTTTTTCTAAAATGCAATTTTTAATTAATTTTTTGTTCTCATTTTTTTAGATTTAGTAATCGTAAAAAAAATGTACTGCTGAAATGGATTCTGTCATTCCTTGTTTTAATTCTGTTTTGGATACGGAGTTCACCATTGATGATCCCTGTATTTCTAAAGATAATTCTAGCAGCTTTATAATAAACATTCTAGTGATTTTTCAGATCTAGAAGCTGCAGTGTCCAAAACATAAATGATTTGTGAAGTCACTTGTAAGGAGAATGAGAATGGAAACCGAATCTATGTTTAGGGCCTTTTTCAAGACTGGACTCGGATTTGATTCTGGACATTAACGTTTATGAGTCATGCCGGACAGAGCTAAAATTTTCACCACCCATGAGTATTCAATCAGTGTTTTTTTATTATTTATGTATAATTTTATATATGTCAAAAGCAATAAATATGCTTTAGTTTGGAAAGCAGTTCCAAAGTGAGTCAATCTTTCAATCCATAAGTGGGATACATTTTTAGATACGGTGATTCCAATTTTGATTCAAATTTGTAGGACACCATGTGTGACTAGAATCAAATTTATTTGGCCTAAAAAAGAATTACTGCAGCAACCGGGACTTGCTACAGTAATGACCCAAGAACCATTTATTGGAATTTTTGGCAATTTACATGTCAAACTAACTATTAACTCAAGGTCTAGAATTCATAATATACAGTATCTTCATTATCAATCCTACCATGCACTTCTATATATAATATGAATTTTTGATTATCTTTTTATTTCATTGTATTTACATTTATATTATTTTTAAATTCAAATATAGTTTATACACTTGGAGTCTAAATGTAATATAGGGAATTTGAACTCAAACTTTCAAACACCCTCAGTCATCCACTCTATCTCATATATCAGTATAATTACGAAAACACAAAAAATAATATAATTTATCAGATTTCATGTGGATATCATCATTATCCACATCAACCATTATCAATCCACTAAGGATGAAGATCTCTCCAAGTTCAATCCATCTTTTCCGATCTTTAGCTTCTCTTCTCCACATCACCCCTGCACACTTTCTTATTTCATCCATCCATCTCACATGTGGTCTTTTTTTGGGTCTTTTACAATCTCTTGGAATCCACTTTACGATTTTAATTGTCCATCTATTATCATCTCTTCTACAATATGTCCAGCCCAACTCCATTTCAATCTTTTAATTTTTTCAGTAAGGTCAGTAATATGTGTTTGTTCTTTTATCAATATATTGTGTTTTGATCTCTTCTTGTTACTCCCAACATGCATCTCTCCATATGCCTTTGAATGGTCTGAAGACTCTGTATTGCTCTTCTATTAAGTGTCCATGTCTCAGATCCATAAGTAAGAACTGGTAAAACACATTTATTGAAAACCTTCCTCTTCAAACACATAGGCATATTTCTTTTTAAAATATCTCTGTCAGGAACCCCTCTCTGAACCTACCCTAACACCTCTCTGAGGAGTGCCAAAGCATGAAATCATATTTCTTTTTAGTATCAAATTATTTCTACCAAAAGCACTCCAACCAAGTTTAATTTTATGATTAATTTCATTCATTATGTTTCCATCTGTATTAATAATCTGACCAAAGTATTTGTAACTGTTAATTTCTTCTAACTCATCATAATCAATCTTTATTTTCATATTTTGAGAAAATCCATTAAACATTACTTTAGTCTTTTTAACATTTATCTTTAGTCCTACTTTCCTACTGTCATCTGATAACTCCTGCAACATTTCCTGCAGCTCTAAAGCATTATTTGCAAAAACAACTATATCAAGTGCAAAATTTAAATGACTTTAATAATCTCCATTTACTTCCACTCCTTTAGTTTCCCATTTTAATCTACAAAATACTTCTTGAAGCACTGCTGTAAAAACTTTTGGAGATATGGAGTCACCCTGTCTTATACCATTTTCAATGTTGACATTCCCAGTATCATTGTGTAATCTAATTGTTGGTGTTGCATTTTTTATAAATGTTCTTTAAAATATGACAATATCCTGGATCAATACCTTGATGATCTAATGCTTTAATCACTAAAAAATATTTATAGAATCAAATGCCTTTTCACAAACTGCAAATCCAAAGCATAATGGCAACTCATATTCATTTGTCCTTTTTATAACTTCTCTCAATGCCTGTATATGATCTACTGCACTAAAATCACTTTTAAATCCAGCTTGTTCTTTTGGTTGGTGGAAATTCAATGTTTTCTGTAGACGAGTTGTAAACATCTTCGTAAAAAATTTGTAAGAAACTGATAAAAGGCTAATAAATCTGTAATTTTAATATCTTTTTTCTCACCTTTTTTAAATATTAATATTAATACTGCATTCTTCCAATCATCTGGTACATCTTTATAATTTACACATTTGGTATATAACTTTATAAAAAAAATTATATTTCTTCACCTGTTTCTTTTAATATATCGATTATAATTCAATCATTACTTGGAGCCTTTTCTTTCTTCATACATTTAATTGCATGTCTCACTTCATTTAAAATTCTGGGCAATTCGGAAAATTTAATAGATATAGGAGGTACTTGTTCTTTATTACTATATAATTCTTGATAAAAGTCTTGTACCCATTTCATGATTTCATTTCTCTTTTTAGTAATCGTTCCATCTTTGTTTCTTAATGCAGATATAAATTTCCTATTATTACCAAAATGTTGCTTTACACTATTGAGACTTTTATTCTCTTCTACAGCTTTCCTTGCTAGTTCACAATTATACTTTTTATAACATTTTCTACTCTTTCCAGCACCATTTTACAAAGTTCGAGATATTAAGTCCTTTTTTTTTTTTTTTTTTTTTTATAAACCCTCCCCCGGGCCCCCCCCCCCCCCCCCCTCCCCCCCCCACCTTTCTTTGCGGGCCCCCCCCCCCCCCCCCCCCAAAAAACCAAGACAAGTCCTTTTTAATGCATTACTTTTGTATATCTTCATATTCCTTCTTTACTTCATAAATTCTCTAGTTTCAGTAAAAATTTTATTGGTCAATTGCTCCTTTTTTCTATCAACTATTTTTGTTGCAGTTTTTAAAAGTGTATCAGTTTTTAAAAGTGTATCAGTTATTTTCATATTAATTTCATTCAAATCTGAATCATGTTCAAAATCTACTAATACTTGAAACCAATTTGTAAGTTCTAATTTAAATTCATTAGAATGTTTCTGAAGATTAAGAATATCAACTGTAAATATTGTTTTTGTTAAGAATTTTTGTCTCTGTAGTTTTGCATTAACACATACCTTACATCTTACTAATCGATGATCACTTTCTGTGTTAAATTTATTAAGAACATTACAATCTTGAAATATGTATTTTCTGTTAGTCAAAATATAATCCAATTCTGCTGTACCTTCATTTGGATGCTTCCATGTCCATTTCCTTTTAACATTTTTCTAAAAAAAAAAGAATTCATAATATAAAGTTTTTCTTTTTCTGTAAACTCCACAAGTCTATGTCCTCTCTCATTTCCATTACTATAACCAAAATTACCTACAGCACTTTCATCTTTTCATATCGGTGAATCGAGATGTTCTGTGGAAAAAAGATTAAAGAAGCATCAATTATTATATAATTGGATTAAAAATACTGTAGATAGTCAATTTAGTACAGTTTCAGTGTTCTTTGACCACGAAAAAACTTGTAATATAGGTTTACATTTAATATTAACGAAATAAAATATTAACGGAAGAAAGAAATCATAAAAAGAAAAAAATTAAAGATGCCATTTTAATAGACAAATTTAAAGATAATGTTATCAATAGGCAAGTTGCAAATACGGCTATACACAGCTTATGGAAATTTACATAACGTTAAAATTTTAAATTCATTTATTGCTGAGGAGGATTACTATGTAATTGAAAGCTCGACTAAGGAATTTAAAATTTAATATTTCTGTTTTACCGTTAAATTGTTTACATTGTTTGTATATTACTTATATTATTTTTTCATAACGAGTATTATATTTTGTTCTCTCTCTCTATATATATGTATATGAAACCAGTCAACACTTCAACAATCCTAATAGCAATAAACAATTTCAAGCAGTTATCAAAGCAACCTCTTTATATATATATATTATATATATATATATATATATCAAAGCAACCTCTTTATATATATATATTATAATGGAAGGAACGATGACCACTAGCCCCAAAAGTTGATGACACCAGATATAACAGATGGAATGATTACAACTAATCCCAAACATTGCTAACACCAGTATAATGGGCAATACTCTTCATCAACAGTCATAAACTAACCAAGCCAATGATGGTGCATGAGATGTAATGGATGGACAACTAACTTGTAGACTGTACTACTATGCAGATGTAGCAATATGGTGTGGGGATAAGTTAATATGCTCTAATTTATTACCCTTAATGAAACAATCTGCAGAGACCTACCAGGCTTAGAAAGGAAAAAAGTTGCTGTGACTGTCATCTGATATAGTGCTAATCAGAACCCGATGAAATGCTTAACCAATGATTGCATACTCTTTAATTGACTAACTCTATCCCTATTTAATAATATTAAATGCAATTTAGGTTAGTTCATCCACTTTCCCCTTTTTAATTCTGTTATGCCCTAATATTCAAGCCCAGAGAGAATATTGTGTTTAACTCCTTTAGCAGGTATGAACAGATACACACAGCAACACCTGCACCTATATATAGGTTACAACTAGCATTTATTATATTTGTTTTATTTTCAAGCTTTTATATAATAAGAAAAATAGATGTGTATGCTTGCCTAATTGTTTATAAACTGTGGAATGTCAAGACAATTCAATAAACCAGAGACCGGAATAAAACAAACTCTTAAACATTTATTAACAATAATAAATATCAAGTATAACAACAATAGTAATGATAAAAAATATAAAAAAAAAATAATAACCATATGTACATGTATCATATGTGAACCTCTACCATTTTACTAATTAATGATTATTATAATCCAACCATTATACCCCATGGTAGAAATCCACCTATGTCACTCATTCTCTACAAATTATAATTATATAGAAAAATAAACTTTAGTTATTTAATATCATTGAGATGCTGGCTAGCTAAATTATATATTTGCAGATGTTAACAACCTATTTAACAAGTTTCCCCAATTTATATATATGATAGAGACAGATACTAGTTGATTAGTCAAACATACTGGAAAATATATGTACAAGGTTAATCACAAAATAAAACATATAATATGTATTTTGTATAAGTGTTGTAATTTAACCTATGAAAATAAATTTAGAGAATCTTACCTCAATATTTATGTGGATAACCTGATCTGAAGCAGGTGGGTTAACCCAAATTTTATTTACAATGAAAATATAAAAATATCTAAATGAATAATCCCCCCTTTTCTTCTTTGCTAATTCTGAAAAATGAGGCTTCAGCATCAGAGTATGAAAATACAACAGATAACATGAATAAAAAAATAATAATAAATAAACAAAAAGTTGCAATATTGATTCTTTGATTAAAAATTGTAATTGGAACAAAATTCATAGTAGAAGTAGTAGTAGTTGATAGATAGGCAAGTTGTTCTTCAAAGCAGTTTCACTTAGTAAATCATTTTTCTTAGCAAGGATAGATAGGTACAATGGTGTCTCCTGTAGTTGTGTTAATGGTAAACACCTTGATTCTTATTTGATTCACCATAAAGTATTCCAATCCTTATTTTCTTGGGACTACAGCCATCTTCTTGTGTGCTTACAATAAAGTAGAAAAATATATAGATATAAAGGTTTAATGCAGCTGGTAGGAAATACCATGACACACAATAGCATGTTTTGCTCTAGCCCATCTTCGTATTAAAGTACAGTTTAATAATTATTTGTAATCATAAATTTATATCAGATAATATAGAAGGACTTTATATATATATATATATATATATATAGAAGGATTTATATATATATATATATATATTAAGAAAATTATTTCATTTTTCTTTCTTTTCTAATTTTCAGCAGATTAATTTCCATTATTCTTTTTGAAAAAATTGAAAATAGTAAAAAAAATTACTCCAACAACTTTTAAAACATGATTTAATTATTTAAGAATTTATCACTTATTCTTACTTCTTATTTTACTTCCTTTCTTCTGAAGTTGGTAAACTTTTAATTACAGCATTTGACTTTTAAAAATGTTTATAATTTACATAAAAGAAAAAGTAAAACTCCATTCTAGCATTCTAAATTTTACTCTAAACGACTGTCTATTGTTGTAGCTGCTATCTCTTTTTATAAGAAGAATGATTTGTAAAAAGTTTCTATTTTTATATAAAACGCTGAGAACACTAATATTTTAAACTGCCTATTGTTTAAATTCATTTAGATTTTTATATGTATTGCTTAAATACATTTCATTTATTACAAATAAAAAAAATAATAATAAAATCAGTTTTATTTTCACACATGTCCACCACAACTTAACTTCAGGCCATCCCAAATTCATTTAACTATAAGTTAATATTCAATTTTAAATTTTAAAAAAACATATATATATATATATACATTATAGTTTATTTAATCAAATAGTTTTATATATATATAATATTACTTTGTAAAATATTAATTGTATTTTAATTTATAATAAAATAATCTATTGTGCATTATATGTATATGTGTAATAAATAATAAATAAATAATCTTCCCATTATTAATACAAATTCCAAATGGATTGGGTTCAATAAATAGGCTTGATCTTTTTAGGAACTTGTTTTGTTTTTCATAAATGTACCTTTAAAGTTTTCTTGCAATGATATAGATTGCAGAAGCTTTGATTATGTGGAGAAACTGAACTGATATCAGACCCACATAGCTATCTAGTTTGATAGGCTGAGTTTGAAGACATTTAGGTGTCTAAAAAATTCATGCTTGCAAACTGATAGAAACGTTTTGCATAAACGCTTGGAGTTAATATTTAGGTCTAGTTTCTAACTCCTATCCCTTCACTGATGAGAGCAAATCAGCTTGAAATCAGCTGATCTGAGGATGGAGCAAAATGAAAGAGACAGTGAATATTGACTCTGACGTTTATGTAAACAAATACGCTTGTTTGGAGGTCTTGGTAAAGCTCCATCTATTGATCATTAATACAAGCGATAGCAGGTTTTTACGTATATAAAACTTGTTTTGTTTTTCATATATATATATATATATATATATATATATATATATATATATATTGTAACTATGTGATATGCCACCTGTTTTTATTAGGGCATTTTAACAGTGCAGTATATAATACTTAGTCATAAAAGAAAACAAAAGATAAAATAATACAAATAACCAGAGACATAAAACTATATCACTTAATATGTAGATTAAATGGTCTCACTTAATAAGAAATATCTCATATATTTATAGTTAAATAGTAATCTAATAAAAAATATTAAATATATATATATAACTGCTATTCATATTTATTTAGTAAAGTGCATGTTTATAATGTAAATTTTTTTTATAAAAGTTAAAAGAAAGAAAGCTAGCTTAATGAACATTTTAATTTTTAGTGTTGAAAACTTATTGGTTGTTAAATACTTTAGTTAAGTCTTAAAATAATTCTGTAGCATTTAGTTATTTAAAGTTGAAGTGGATTATTAAAAGAAGCTTGCCTTGAATAAGATTAGTTTTACACTCTTAGATGTGTGTGCATGCATGGGTATATATGTTGATTTTAGATCTTTAATTTTATTTATTAAAATATTCAATTTATTTATTAACTTTTCAAAATAAAATAGATAATAAACTTGGCAAATAAAATATTTATTATTCTTAACTTCTGATAAAAACAGCAATCAAAATATGAAAAAAAAAATCAGTAAAATTATTACACGTATTTTATGTTTATTATTATTTTTTTTTTTTTTTAAAAAAAAAAACTTTATTCACGTTAAGTATTATTAAACTTGAAATTGAAACACAGAATGCTGACATGTGATTTTTTTTTTTTTTGATATTGGAGAAAAGAGCGCGGAACTGGAGGTGAATTGGAAGAGTTGGATCACGAAGTGTCCTAATAAGAAAGAAGAAAAAAAACCAGTGTAATTTTTTTTATTTGCCTTTTTGTTTTTAAAACACATCAATGATTTGCTGAACAAGAAATTAAGGTATCAAGTTTTTGTGCTTTCTTTAACTAAACGATCTAAAGTTCATAATAATGTGCCAAGATGATACTTTTAACTTAAAATATAACTTTAAAAACTTTCAACAAAATAAATGGTAATCTTAATTGAAATCATAAGGAAAATTCTAAATAATTATTTAATGCTAATAAAGTGTATTTTTAATGGCAATAAATTTAAGACCAAGTTAAAAATAATAATAATAAAAATATTAAAACTGTTCTAGACTAAAATAATGTAAATAAATGTCCGATCTTAATTATAAAAACAAAACAACCAACAAATGTCTAAATGAAAAAAAAAAACGTAAATAAATTGAATACTGCTTTCTGAAAATGAAAATAAAAATTTGTTAATGAAAACGGGCATATCATTTATTTATGGCGGAAATGTTGCTTTGTCGTCTGCTTCTCCAGAAAGAGGGAAAACTGTTAATAAAATATTTTTGTAATAAACCGCGGATAACTACTAGAATTTAATAATAATTGTACAAAATTGTCATATTCAAACTAGCTAGTTAATATTAAATTGCGTCATATAATGGATCCATATCTGTTCATGTTTAACGTAGTATCGTATTCGTGTGCTTGTCTACTATCATAGTGAAGTTGTAGCTGCTTCGTTGTTTCTTAAAATATATATATATATTGGTTTGAAAAATACTAATGCGTCAATATTATTCACATATCTAACAACGTGGGACTTCGCGCCGTAAATTATCTGCCTACGTGGGACCTCTCGCCGTAAATTATCTGACTACTATTGAGGAAACTTTACTAATGAACTGAATGTATCATCATCATCATCATTATTATTGCAATTTGTAGTTTTTTTTTTTTTAAAAAGTAATATAATAGTTATATATTTTATGCTCTATTTTACATGTCAATGTATCTTACTTTACCATCTGAAATTGTCTCAAGAGATTTTTATTACACACGTAATTTTAAATATATTGGAAAAAGGTTTTAAATTTAAAATTGCCTATTCTTTATAATTTGGGACAAATAATTATTACAGGTGTGCTTATCAGAAGTTTTAATAATTTTCTTGACATTATTCGTAGCAAAAATTAGATTTTGAATTTGTTTGTTACAAATTTATTTCATTAACCATTTAATTAAGAATATTTATTGCATCAATCTGTCCACTTCATAAATAGTTATTATGATCATTGTTTGTATGCGTGTTCCTTATCTTATGCAAATATTTACTATGCTATTTTTATGTGTTTATAGTCATTTTGACTAATACTTTCCTGTGGGTTTCGGATATTATTTAATGTGTGGATTTGAATATTGATACAAGCTATTAATCGTTATCATTAGGGATAAATTCGTATCTTGCTATTGTGAGAAATAGTTATCAGATAGTATGCTATTTATGATGTTTATGAAATGGAAATGATCTCCCATTATTATTATATGTATTTGCCATGAGATGACGGTGTTCCAAAATATTTTATATAGCTTGTTTAATTAGATTCCATGGAAAGAATCATTTGTCTTTGGTGTGTTTTCGCTTTTCTTAGGTTGTAAGACTGCGTCTTTGCCTTCACTTATGCGTGATAGATAAGCATGGGAACCACCATTATTATAGTCAGGTGCCTTGCTCTAAGGAGCTTATTTAGTGATGTTGTCACTCATGTGCTATTAAAAGACTAGATTGTCCACCATAGAGGGTGTAGACTATTGTATTTATAAATGTTATGGCAATGATAGTTAGTTATGGAGGTAATAATTTTCAGTGCTTTGGTTGGTCATAAGAATATCCGTATTGTACTACTGTGCTTTGCCGGTAGTTTACAAGTAAATCCACAAGATTTAATAATTTAATTCCTTAATTTAACGCATAGCATGATAAGAATACGCAGACACAATGCTATTTATATACATCATATGGAGAAATTCGCCGAGGGATTTGTAAGTTCCATAAATTTTAAATTTAATATTATTATGTGGACTTTAAATAAGTTAACTAGCAATGTATGTGCGACTTCTGATGAATGTTTTTATTTATCCTTAGTTTTAAAATTAGCATAGTGTGAGGCAGTTGTAATGTAATGATGACAGTTATTATCATCATATTAGCCAGCTAAATTAGGAAGTAGCAATAAATTATCTTGAAGTTAATCTTCATAATTTTGTTATATGATTTTAATAGTAAGATATCATAAAGGCGCTTTGATGTGAATATATGGAAAATGTTAAGTAGCTTATGGTGCAAGCTAGCCAACTATTATAACTATTATTTTCAAGTTCATTAATGTTTGTTCAATGCCTTAGTTGAGGTAAAATAAATTGTGATTTCAAATAAATATTTAGCCAGAAATCATAATAATTTATAATCATAAGTTTATTGTGAAATTTTGAAAACCAAGAAGCAATATTTTGAAATAAAATGAATTTAAATTAGTAACTCCTCAGAGTTAAAATGGAAAGGATCTAGCAGCTATGATGTGTAAGCTGTGATTAAATTAGTGTGCGGTAAATACAATTTTTTGTTATGTCTAATGTAATAAATGTATTTTTAAAATTTATTAAAATGTAGTTTTGAGTATTTTTCTGTGTGAAATTTTTCTTTTTGGTTCCACAAACCCACCAAATGAAATAAAATGTATATTTTTCAAATCAGATAATTATTATTCTCAAGATCCAAAATCACTAATACTTGATAAGAAACAGTGACATAAATAGTTTTTTTTTTTTTTATTAAAAATTTTAAATTGATAATTGTTCATTTAAGTCTTGCAATGGATGTATCCATCCATAATTCAGACTGCACATTATTAACCTATTATCAGAGTTTAAACATTGTAAATGAAGTATTTTACCTGTGTTGTTTTAGGATAACAAAGGGAAATGAAATGTACCCTTGTCCCTTTATTAGTTGAATGCCATTCTAGGTAAAAGGCTGTCAATATTCTAAATTTATTTACATGATTTTTTTTTATTAAATATTGGTTGAATAAAGTAAGCATTTTCTTTGGTGATCTACATGATTACTATTAGCATGTTAATCAGAAGCATTAACTCATGGGAAATGTATGTTATTGAAGCCTGCTAGAATGACAGTCATTTGCCTTGCAACACTATACTATTATTTTATTTGATAAAATACCAGAATGAAACCCTGAGATTTTTTTATTTTGCATTACATAAAAGGCCCATTGTTGTTCGATCATATTAATGGATAATATTAAAGGTATAATAGAGTTTGTTAGTCATAAGAGTCTATTGGAAAATACTTTTGAAAGTGCAAATATTCATAGCTCAGAGAGTTTGATTGGGATGAAGGTAGAGATTTACTTTATTCTAAATTATTTACTAGAAAATGATTGTCTTCCCAAAATTATATATTTTATTTGGAATGATTTATTCTATCAGAGTTAACTTCTTCCTTTGTCTTAATTGTATATCTCTGTAGATAATTCTTTATATGTAACCGACCACTGAGCTTAGTCTGTTCTATAATCCTGTAAGAGTCTCAACCCCACCCAAGTATTATGTAAAGGATAGGTGTTCAAAAATCATAACTTGTTAAAAGTTTGTTAGAAATATTTATATAGGTTAGAGATAAGGTCTCAACTTAAGAGAATGACTATGATTATTAGTTTCTTTTCGTTTTATTTAGAGGTTACAAAATGAACACCCAACTATAGGAGCTATCGATGTACTTAACTACAAGATACTATTTTTTTTAAGAGGTTACAATATATATATATATCAAAATCACCCCAAATTTATAACTGATCTCTCATCTTCATTCCTCATTACATTCCTTGTTTAGCTAATGATTTGTGTCAGGGTTGTGAATCAAATGCAGTCATCTACGTAAAATAAGAAAATAAATATATAGATGTAAAGTGTATTCATTAACTTCCAGTATGGTAAATGTGAAATGGAATTTATTGCAACATCTTCATCTATATCTATGCATTTCAGATGGCACCAGTAACAATAATGATATATCCAATCAAATAGATTTATGTGCGATGTAATAACTTAAATGTGACTTTTATTTCGGAAATATGCAATTACGTTGTTTCTTTAATAATGACAAAATTTAAGTATTAAAATTATCAATTGCTCAATTATAAAACATCAAAATATAAAAACAAAAACATAAATTATAAACGAATAATAACAACTATAAAATTAATTATAAAAATTCTATAAAATACATATCAAATATTAATATTTGCTCTTTAATTCTAGTATAAGCTTGGAATGTAAAATGTGTAATCATACAGCGTTGCAAAGTCATTAACAGTCCATTGCAATATGTTACAAATTATTTGAACAAATTGTCGATTTAAAAACAGGATAATAATAATGATAATTCACTTCATTTATTTAAGTACCAAACAACAGCAAGTCCAATGACAGTTAACGCAATAAAAACAAAAGAATAAATAAAATAAAAGGGATAAACATAATCTACATAACGTAATAATAAAAAGTAGCAATTCATTTAACGAATACATATATAGATAAATAAAATCAATTTAATCCAATCAAAAGTGGCAGTTAAATTTAATAATATTACGAAATGGTTTATAAAATAAATTGAAGTGATTAGTATTACTACAAATCTGATTATATAAAGATGGTAGCTTAAATAAAGGAGAAAATTTAAGGACATTAGAATGTCAAGTTCTAATACAGCAAATAAAAGCAGACCGAGCATCTTGCACATATGATCTAATTATAATAGAAAAAATGTGTCAAATAGAATAACTATTTTATTAACAATTTTATAAATATATTTAAGATCTTTATATTTTCTTCTAGAAGAATGATTAATAACTATTTTATTTTCCAGAGAAACAGATTTGGAAAACTTATTAGACACTGATTGTAATAAATTACATTCTTGTTTAGAGCTAGGATTCCAAATGATTGAACAATATTCAATGAGGGAAGAACCAATGACAAAAATAATTTGAATTTTGTATCATCACTGAAATAATAACCCTATCTCAAAATGGAAACCATACTTTTTAATGCCTTACCAATAATTATTTCCAAATGAGGGAGAAGGATCCATTGCTAAAAATATAACTCCGAAATTTGTACGGGATTCAACTTAATTAATTTTTTGAGAATTAATAAAATTAAAAAAATGTAAAACTTCAGATTTTACTATGAAACTAAGGAATATTTATTGAAATTACCTGTCATATCATTTTGATCACACCAAACACTAATTATCTATATCCTTTTGAAGGAGGGGGCACAAAAATATGATTTTAAACAATCCTTGAAGAATTCCCAAATTACATTCAAAATTAGATGAAATATCATTACTAAATTTGGCATATGCTGTACGACCATGAAGAAAGGATTAAAACCAATAAATATGTTCAGTAGAAAAATACATTTGACACAATTTGGAAGAAAAATGGTGTGATCTATTTTATCAAAAGCTTTTGATAAATCAAAATAAATAACATCAACCTTTTACTGGTCCTCACTTGCATGTGCTATATGATCATAAATTGTCAGCAAATTAGTTTCTATAGATATATTAGAAATAAAACCATGCTGTGAAGAAGAAATGGATTTACTAACACTTAAAATAGCTTAATTATAAATACATTTCTCAAAATTTCTAATAATAGTATATAAAACAGATATAGGTATATACAGTTATTAACAAGATGTGGGCAGTTATTCTTAAAATTTGGGACCATTTTGGCACACTTAAGAACATTAACTAAACAGAGGCCCTGCAATAAATTCAGATGAATCCTTGTAAATAAAGAAAGAAATATTATCATTCTCTAAATAGAATGAATTTTAAATGGCTTAATAACTATAGTAACAGCATCCATAGAAATATTATTCATGCAGTCAACACTATGAGAATTTTAAGACAATGTGATTTTTAAATATAGTGTATCATGTGATGAATATAAGTTAAGAAAATGATTAGAAAGATCATTTGCACTTAAAGTGAAACCACGAATAGCTTGTACGCTTTTCTAACTCAAACCAGACTTATTAATAAAATCCCAAAATTCTTTAAGATTAGAAGAAATATTAACCTCGATTTGCCTAATGTAATTTTGTAAATCTCTTTTATAAATATGCTTAACCAAACTTCTGAAATTAATAAAATTATTATAAAAATATATATTATATGTTTTAAAATAGAGTCTGCGATGATAAGATTTAGTTTTAATAAGATTGTATAAAAACCAAGGAGGAAAACCCTTATATAAAGACAATTTATTGAGAATATACATCATCATCAACCATTATCAATCCACTGCAGGATGAAGGTCTCTCCAAGTTTAATCCATCTTCTCCGATCTTTAGCTTCTCTTCTCCACAACACCCCTGCACATTTTCTTATTTCATCCATCCATCTCACATGTGGTCGCTTTCTGGGTCTTTTACAATCTCTTAGAATCCAGTTTAAAATTTCAATTGTCCATCTATTATCATCTCTTCTAGCAATATGTCCAGCCCAACTCCATTTCAATCTTTTAATTTTTTCAATAAGGTCAGTAACACCTGTTTGTTGTTTTACCCATTCATTGCGTTTTCGATCTCTTCTTGTTACTCCCAACATACATCTCTCCATACTCCTTTGAGTGGTCTGAAGTCTCTGTATTGCTCTTCTATTAAGTGTCCAAGTCTCAGATCCATAAGTAAGAACTGGTACAACACATTTGTTAAAAACCATCCTTTTCAAACACATAGGCATATTTCCTTTTAGTATCAAGTTATTTCTACCAAAAATACTCCAACCAAGTTTAATTCTATGATTAATTTCCTCCATTATGTTTCCAACTGTATTAATAATCTGACCAAGGTATTTGTAACTGTTAACTTCTTCTAATTCTTCATAATCAATCTTTATTTTCATATTTTGAGCAAATCGATTAAACATTACTTTAGTCTTTTTAACATTTATCTTTAGTCCTACTTTTCTACTTTCATCTGCTAACTCCTGCAACATTTCCTGCAGCTCTGAAGCATTATTTGCAAAAACAACTACATCATCTGCGAAATCTAAATGACTTAAATACTCTCCATTTACTTTCACTCCTTTAGTTTCCCATTTTAACCCACAAAATACTTCTTGTAGCACTGCTGTAAAGAGTTTTGGAGATATGGAGTCACCTTGTCTTACACCTTTTTCAATGTTGATTTTTCCAGTATCATTATGTAATCTAATTGTTGCTGTTGCATTTTTATAAATATTCTTTAAAATATGACAATATCCTGGATCTATATCTCGATGATCCAATGCTTTAATCACTGAAGAAATGTGTATAGAATCGAATGCCTTTTCATAATCTACAAATCCAAAACATAATGACAACTCATATTCGTTTGTCCTTTCTATGACTTCTCTCAATACCTGGATATGATCTATTGTACTAAAACCACTTTTAAATCCAGCTTGTTCTCTTGGTTGGTGGAAATCCAAAGTTCTCTGTAGACGAGTTGTAATTATATTGGTAAAAATTTTATATAAAACTGATAAAAGGCTGATAGGTCTGTAATTTCTAATATCTTCTTTATCACCTTTTTAAAATATTAATATTATTACGGCATTCTTTCAATCTTCCGGTACATCTTTATCATTTAGACATTTGGTATATAACTTTGCTAAAATTGTTTCTATTTCTTCACTTGCTTCTTTTAATATATCAATTATAATTCCATCATTTCCTGGAGCCTTTCCTTTCTTCATACACTTAATTGCATGTCTCACTTCTTCATTTAAAATTCTGGGCAATTCAGAAGATGTAATAGATATAGGAGGTACTTGTTCTTTATTACTATATAATTCTTGATAAAAATCTTCTACCAATTTCATGATGTCATCTCTCTTTTTACTAATAATTTCATCTTTTTTTCTTATTGCAGATATAAATTTCCTACCAATACCAAAATGTTGTTTAACATTTTTGAGACTTTTATTTTCTTCTACAGCTTTCCTTGCTATTTCACAGTTATACTTTCTTATATCATTTTCAACTCTTTTCCGTACCATTTTACAAAATTCGAGATATTCAATTCTTTTTAATACATTATTTTTGTATATCTTCATATTCCTTCTTTTCTTTATAAATTCTCTAGTCTCAGTAGAAATTTTATTAGTCAATTGCTGCTTTTTTCTACCAGCTATGTTTGTTGCAGTTTTTAAAAGTGTATCAGTTATTTTCATATTAATTTCATTCAAATCTGAATCATGTTCAAAATCTCCTAATACTTGAAACCTATTTGTAAGTTCTAATTTAAATTCATTAGAATGTTTCTGAAGATTAGGAATATCAACTGTAAATATTGTTTTTCTTAATAATTTTTGTCTCTCTAGTTTTACATTAACACGTAACTTACACCTTACTAATCGATGATCACTTCCTGTGTTAAATTTATTAAGAACATTACAATCTTGAAATATGTATTTTCTGTTAGTCAAAATATAATCCAATTCTGCTGTACCTTCATTTGGATGCTTCCATGTCCATTTCCTTTTAACATTTTTCTCAAAAAATGAATTCATAATATAAAGTTTTTCTTTTTCCGCAAACTCCACAAGTCTATGTCCTCTCTCATTTCTATTACCATAACCAAAATTACCTACAGCAATTTCATCTTTCATTTGTCTACCAATTTTAGCATTAAAGTCTCCCATAACAATTTTAAAATGTTGTTTACTCTGATCACAAGCCTTTTGTACATCCATATAAAAATCTTCTACTACTTCATCACTATGAGAACTTGTTGGGGCATAAACCTGAATTATCTGCATTTGGTATCTGCTATTAAGTTGTATAACTAATCTTGCCACTCTGTCCGATACACCATCAATCTCCACAATATTGTTCTTCCACTTTTTATTTATAATGAATCCTATTCCACTTGTATTTCCAATATGTGTGACTTTATAATAGAGTATATGTCCACTTTTTAAATCAATTGTTTCTTCTCCTTTTCTTCTAACTTCACAAAGTCCAATAATGTCCCATTTAATATAAGACAGTACTTCTTCTAATTCTTGCAATCTTCCTTCACTTGAAAGTGATCTGCAGTTGTAAGTACCTAAATAAAACGTCATCATCAAATGGAAGCCTGGGTCCACAATCAGGGGATTCTTAGCACCCTCCGCCTTCGGCTACCAACCGCTGCCTTGGTTGGTGACTTTACAGCCTCCTGTGAATAAGGGCCATGCTTTATTTTTATCTGTCATAATTGTATATATGTATGGGAAAAATATTTATCATTTACACAAACATTCATTCTGTTTTATCAGGCACTGAGAAGAAAGACCATGGTGTTTCTTAATCTTAAACTCAGAGGTAAAAAGCCAATAAACTCACCACGCAGGCTAATGCGTGTTGGTGAGCAGCCCATCCATGTTCGTATACTATATGAATAATCACATAGTAATAACAGCTGCAACGACAAGAACGTATGGAGTGGACATTAGGAATTTCCTTTCAGTTAATAGCAAACTCCTTTGTGCAGCCACTGAGAATATACAAATTAATGAAAGTATTAAGAATTTTTAAAAAACCATCTATGCAATAATTTATATCATTTTTAGAATATAATAAATTCCAATTAACCTTAGAAAACTTTTTACAAAACAACATAATTACCTTTTCCATAATTCTTTCTCGAAATATTAGAAAAATTAACTTTTGAGTGAAAAATGTTAATATAAAACTCGATAGGTGGATGATGGGCCTCAATAAGAAAATTAACAGAGACAATTTGAAAATTACTAGTTACTGTTGAATAACATTAATAAATTGGTTATACTGCTTAAATTTCCCAAATTTACAAAACCGTAACATTCTAGAAGTTTTAGAAGATAAAAAAGAAAAGTGTGTAGCAATTATACACTGATATAAATGTGGAATATTTAGAACACCAGTAATAATAACATTACCATGGCCAATCGGAGAATCTTCCAGTGATGTCAAAAAATAATTAAAGTCCAACAGTGACAAAGTAGGTCTGAGGTAAACATTATCTAAACTAAATTTAAAATTGTGATTAAAACTATTTTCACACTATGTAGATTCACAAAAAGAAGTAAAATAAAGGTGGTTGTAAAAAAAAGCATATTTATGAAGAGCAATAAGGGTACCATTACTTCCAGAAATGTTTTCCATAGATCTGACACACTAAATCTATCATAAATAAAATAACAATCAGGACGTTGTTTATTTAACCAAGTTTCTATAAACAATTTAAGATCAAACTGTTCTGTTTCAAGAAATTGTTTAATTTAACCATATTTAGTTCTCCTACCTCTGATATTCATATAAAAACTAGAAAGGTCTACCATGTTTTTCACAAAGATAATGAAAACAATTCAAATAAGAATAAAGAGAGCGAGAGAAAAAGAAAGAAATAAAACTAAAAACTAAAATAAATTCAATAAAAATCTTAAATACTTAACAAATTGGCCAAAGATCCATAACAAAAAATGAAAACACTGCAAGACCATAAAATAGGTTATATTATTTCATTATGTTTATGTTTAGAAATAGAAATACAAAAGCTTAGAATTATTCATATTAACTTTATGACAAACAATATTAGTTTGTAAATTATTTTCAAGAAATAATTTGATATCATTTGAATTGGGATTTACTGATATATTAGAAAGAAAATATCTATTGTAAGTTATGTTGCTATTAAAATAAAAGTCAGAAAAGAATACAATAAAATTAGATTTATTCAATCCATCATATATATATATATATATATATATATATATATATATATATATATATATATATATATATATATATATATATATATATATATATATATATATATATATATATATATAAGATCACATCTAAAACTTCCAAAAGCTAAAATGTTTCCATCATTACTTTCTTAACTTTAAATAGCTTTAGATTTAAAATTAAAAAAAGGAATAGACGTCAGAAAAGCGATACATTTTGCAAAACTGGAAATGTGATTCTGCAAACACACAATCCCATTATCTCAAGTAAAGTTAGGTGTTCAATAACACAAAATATTTATGATAGGAGAACTCTACAACAAAGTAAAAAAACTGAAAAAGAGAAATAAATGTACCCCTGTATAACAAGCACTATCTAGTCTTTGATGAAATAACAACTTACCCTAACAAAGCAGCAAGAAATATTTTTGACTGGAACTGCTTAATTGTTATTCACAGTTGATCATCATATATGAAGGTGATTCCTATCGACTACCGTTTGTGGAGCTCATAGCTAGTCTGAGAACGATACCAGCCATATATATATATATATATATATATATATATATATATATATATATATATATATATATATATGGTAAAACGAAGATTTGCACGGGTTAAATATATAAAATACATATTTTGTGGGTTCATCCATGTTAAAAACTTTTATTATTAATATACTGACGTTTCGACTTGGTCACACAAGCCATCCACAGAGTTATAAAAGGTAGAAAGACGGTTGTAGAGGCGCTACAATCACTGATTTGAATAAAATGTTAAAATTCCATCAATAGCAAAACATGTTAAATTTAGGAATGTTTCTTAAAAAAATATTTCCAAATAGGAGGAAGTTTGCTTGTATCATCTCGCTTATTGATACAATCTGGCCTTTTAAGTATCTCAATGGCTTCTCTAATTTTGCATTGGTAGAGATTATCACATCTGGATATGATCCTGATACTAGAAAAATCAATTTTATGACCTGAATCTATAGTATGGAGTGAGAGTGCTGATGATGATGAGTGTTGTTTAACTGCATTAGCATGCTCATCTCTCCTAACACTGATGCGACGATTACTCATACCTATGTAAGAAGCTTTACAATTTTTACATGAGATTTGATAGACACCATGAGATTCAAGAGGGATTGAATCTTTAGGCTTGGTTATTATATTGCTGATCTTTTGATGAGCAGAAAATGCTGCATCTATATTATAGCATTTTAATATATGTCCGATACTGTCTGTAGTTCCTTTTACATATGGAACACAAATCCTAATAGCTGATTTATCATCTTTTTGTTTCCTATTTTGTCTATTTTGGGCTTGAAATAAGCCTTTTTTTATAAATTTGTAATTATAACTATTTGCTAATAAAACACTATTAATATGATTTATTTCTTCTTTCAGATGTGTCTCATCTGAAAGGTTAATTGCTCTATTTAAAAGAGTTTTGGCTACAGAAACTATCTGAGTTGGGTGATGATGAGAATGGAAATGCAAATATCTGTCTGGGTGTGTATCCTTTCTGTAAATAGAAAAAGATAAACTATTTGGTGTTCTGGTGACTAGGACACCAAAAAAGGGAGTTTTCCATCAGACTCTGTCTCCATTGTAAATTTAATATGAGGATGCATATTATTTAAATGTAAGAAAAAATCATCTAATTTATGGCAACATGGAAAAAATAAATTAGATGATTTTTTCTTACATTTAAATAATATGCATCCTCATATTAAATTTACAATGGAGACAGGGTCTGATGAAAAACTCCCTTTTCTTGATGTTCTAGTCACCAGACACACCAAATAGTTTATCTTATTTACAGAAAGGATACACACAGAGACAGATATTTGCATTTCCATTCTCATCATCACCCAACTCAGATAGTTTCTGTAGCCAAAACTCTTTTAAATAGAGCAATTAACCTTTCAGATGAGACACATCTGAAAAAAGAAATAAATCATATTAATAGTGTTTTATTAGAAAATAGTTATAATTACAAATTTATAAAAAAAAAAAAAGCCTTATTTCAAGCCCAAAATAGATAAAATAGGAAACAAAAAGATGATAAATCAGCTATTAGGATTTGTGTTCCTTATGTAAAAGGAACTACAGACAGTATTGGACGTATATTAAAACGCTATAATATAGATACAGCATTTTCTGCTCATCAAAAGATCAGCAATATAATAACCAAGCCTAAGGATTCAATCCCTCTTGAATCTCATGGTGTGTATCAAATCTCATGTAAAAATTGTAAAGCTTCTTACATAGGTATGAGTAATCATCGCATCAGTGTTAGGAGAGATGAGCATGCTAATGCAGTTAAACAACACTCATCATCATCAGCACTCTCACTCTATACTATAGATTCAGGTCATAAAATTGATTTTTCTAGTACCAGGATCATATCCAGATGTGATAATGTCTACCAATGCAAAATCAGAGAAGCCTTTGAGATACTTAAAAGGCCAGATTGTATCAATAAGAGAGATGATACATGCTAACTTCCTCCTATTTAGAAAGATTTTTTTAAAAAAACATTTCTAAATTTAACATTTTTGCTATTGGTGGAATTTTAACATTTTATTCAAATCAGTGATTGTAGCTCCTCTACAACCGTCTTTCTACCTTTTATAACTCTGTGGATGGCTTGTGTGACCAAGTCGAAATGTCAGTATATTAATATTAAAAGTTTTTACCACGGATGAACCCGCAAAATATGTATTTTATATATATATATAATGTAATAGTATTTCAACTTTCCATTCATAAAAAAAAATATTGCCAATTTAATATTAGATGAGAAAATAATGAAATAAATAAATCTTGTAAAATTCTGCTTTGGTCATTAAAACTATAAGATAGTGTGTTTCTGTCAGCCTCCTATTATGTAAAATGCCTATTATCAGACATTATATATATATATATGATAAACAAAAATGCAAGTTAAAAAACTTGCTATATATTAACCTTTATATATATATATATATATATATATATATATAAAAGTTAATAAGTACTAAAGCAAAATTAAAAAGAGTAATATTTTCAAATCATTCTTAAACTATAAAAACTTTTAGAATTAAATGAAAGCTTATACCAAGAGTATTCACTTATAATACATTTTCCTTCTTATAATAAGTTGTTATTACCCGCCCCCCTTCCCAATATATAATCTTAACCTTACAATCACTATTCCAACATCTTTTTGCCACAATCAGATCCACAATTCAAGATGTAGATAAAGAATAATCTTGTTCTGAAATCTTACTTATCTGTTTGTACCAATTTACTTTTCACAATAGTTTTTTTTTTTTACATAAAATATAATTCATTCTTATCACCGAATTATAATTGTATGATCTCAGAGTTCATTTAAACATTCTTAATATTAAATTTCTCATTTTTTTATTTTATTTATATGTTGTTAGGTAAATGAATGGTATCCTAGCAAAAAGTATGAGGAGACATACCCTTATTCCAATGATAATGTCTATCATAATAAAAAAATATTTTAACTACAATAAAATACATAGAAATCTTAATTTAGAACAATATAATACTCTGCTAGCACAGCCTTCGAATACCAAGAGTGGATAAAGAATTTATGGTTACTCAGAATATTCTATTTTTTATTATAGATTTAGACAAATAATTTAAACATTTTAACTGATAGTAATCATATAATAATCTTAAATATAAAAATCAAGCGTTGGTGATCCAGAAGATAGCATAGTTGCCTTCCAAGCAGATGTTCCAGGTTTGCTTCCCAGTCAATGCTTTGACATATGAAAAAAAAGATATTAATAGTTTATTATAGAAATAGTTCTTCTTAAATAATTGCAATTAAATTATAGTGATCCGTAAAAAATGAGAAGAAAATAGCCACTAAAATAGAGAGAAACATTAACCTTCATTATTATCAAGAAATTATCAATTACTACTAATTGACAATTTCTGAGTTCTAAGCATGTTTTACTCATAAATCTGGGGGAAATTTTTTGATGTAAAAGAGGTCCTCCTTTACTTAAAATCCAAGTTCCTTTATGGATTTAAACCCTGAGAGTTATTTTATATGTTTGTGAAAATGTGAAAAAATACCATCTTTTTTGACATTCTGCAAATAACATTTTTAACTTCTCCAGAAAATTGTACATGCTAAATTAAACATTTCTCAGGAATGATGTTATAATAATTAATAGAAATGAGAAGATAATATTCATTAATATATAGAGAGAATCTTTACCCTTTGTTGTTACCAAGAAATTCTCAATTACTATTAAAAGACCCCCCTCAAAAAATCTATTATATGTTTATGAGTAAAACTTATTTAGCTTCAGGAATTATCAGTTACTATATATATATATATATATATATATATATATATATATATATATATATATGTGTGTGTGTGTGTGTGTGTGTGTGTGTTCACTAGATGGAGCTCTACTAATAGCCCACTATCAAGGTTTGTTTACATAAACACAGAGAGATAGAATTCAATATCTCTTTCAAATTGTCTCCAACCTTTAAACCATGGTTTCAAGCTAGTTGGCTCATGTCTGTAAAGGGTAGGAAGACCAGAAACTAGATCTAAACTCCAACTCTACTAAACAGCATTTATGAAACACGTTTCTATCAGTTTGAAAGCACAATTTTTTCAGATACATAAATATCTTCAAAAACAGTCAAACAAATTAGATAGCTATATGGGTCTGAATTCAGTTCAGTTTAACCATATAGTAAAAGCCTCTGCAATCTATATCATTAAAAAAACCTTCAAGATATAGCGGGTTATGAAATTTATAACTTGGTTTGTTTATCATAAATGCATCCTTGAAGGTTTTTGCAATGATATAGATTGCAGAGGCTTTTACTATATGGTGAAACTAAACTGAATTTAGACCCATATAGTTATCTAGTTTATTTGACTAAATTTGAAGATATTTATGTATCTGAAAATGTGTGCTTTCAAACTGATAGAAATGTGTTTCATAAATGCTGTTTAGTAGAGTTGGAGTTTAGATCTAGTTTCTGGTCTTCCTACCCTTTACTGACATGAGCCAGCTAGCTTGAAACCATGGTTTAAAGGATGGAGACAATTTGAAAGAGATATTGAATTCTTCCTCTCTCAGTGTTTATGTAAACAAAGCTTGATAGTGGCCATTGGTAAAGCTCCATCTAATAAACATAAAATGCAAGCTATAGCAGTTTACGAAATTTATAACTTGTTTTGCTTATATATATATATATATATAATACATATTTTGCGGGTTCATCCGTGTTAAAAACTTTAATATCAATATACATTTCAACTTTCACACAGATCCACAGAGTTATAAAAAAGTGAAAGACGGTTGTAGAGGCGCCTCTACAACCGTCTTTCTACTTTTTTATAACTCTGTGGATGGCTTGTGTGACCAAGTCGAAACGTCAGTATATTGATATTAAAAGTTTTTAACACGGATGAACCCGCAAAATATGTATTTTATATATTTAACCCGTGCAAATCTTCGTTTTAACATATATATATATATATATATATAATATTATAACTTGTTTTGCTTATAAATATATATATATCCAAATAAAATGTCTGTTAATTAAAAAACTATTATAATATTAAAAATAATAAATATAATGATAATTAACTAGTATATACAGTTCTTGCAATCTACAGAAGTACTATTAGTTAACCTGTCTCAAATGTCATTAAATTCAAAAACAAAAGTCATCATTTCAAATCCATTATATTTATTATTTTTACTGTTATTACAATAGTTTTTTAATTAATGGACATTTTACTTGTATTACATTTTTAATATAATGGATTTAAGTGATATTAAAAACAATGGGTCATTAGGAGTAGTGAAATCAATGTAAAAAGTTATTAAGCTTAAATGCAAACTGTTTTTTAAAAATTGTAAAGTTTTTTTAGGTATTTCCAAACTTTTGTAAATTAAAATGGAACAGTTGTATATATTTAGTACCAAAATATATGGATAAAGTGAAATCAATAATTTAAATGATTTAGTTAAGAAATATATAAAAAAAAGAAATTTTTGATATTTGATATATTTGAAAGCAATTGAACATTTAATAATTTTAAAGGAATGGTGTGCTTAGGACAAATGAAAAATTGTTTGTGAAAATGGATTTAAATTATTTAAACTTAAATTACATAATAAATTTATGGACAAAAAATAATAATAAGTTGTATCCAAAAACTTATAATGAAATAAATTTGTTAATTTGTCAAATAATAAAATATATTTGATTCAGAAATACATTTGAAGGTCATGAAATAAATATGTCAGCAGTACTTGGGGTGATTATAATTAGAACTAATTGCAGCTGTTTAAAATTTATTTGAAATGATTCCTCGTGATAATCATATTGGTGATAAAATTACCAAGAAAATTGTCATATATTTAATGTGATTCCATATAAAAAGCATGGGAATTGGCCATTTCATAATTTAATCAGAGGCTGAATAATGATATGAAAGAAGATAAAGGTCTACAGATGTGTTTAATAAATAAAAGCCAGTATATTAAGAAAATTAAAGTGCAAATGGATAAACTTGGTTTTTTTAATAAAAGAATATAATATGGATAAACTTGGTTTTTTTAATAAAAGAATATAATATGGATGATCAGAGAATAAAATTAATTAATAGTATTTTTAAAAAGCTAAAAATAAAGCCTTAAGTAATAATGTATACTATAAATTATATCCTTCCTGCACCATATGTCCTCATATTTTTGCAAATATAAAGGTATCTGAAGAAGATAATCATTTATGAATTATGATTGATTTTGGTGGTTTATTTATGTATCAGAAATCTAAATATATTGGTGAGCTGTTACAACATATTTAAAAATTTAGGCAAAATACAAATGCTTTATCTTTTGAATTTGCAGATAATATTAAAAATATAATGATTGATGAGAGTGATGTTATTGTCTCATTAAATGTGACATAAAGGTATGGTTCAATTGATAGAGTGGATTACATAAAAATAATTAAACATGCATTAAAAAGTAAAGATATTATAAATATGTGATAAAATTTATTATTGATTCTTTAATATTTTTGATAATAATATTGCTGCTTTTTTGTAGGTGGATATTGTAAAATGTCTAAATGTTGACCTATGAGTATCCCTGTTGTAATGAAAATTCACAATTAGGTTTTGTGTATGTATGAAAATAATATTTAAATTATGTGTTCTTTTAAAGGTATTAAAATATTTAAAAAGTGTGTGGATGATGTTATTGTTTGTGGAAATATCAACACTTTAAATTTGTTTGTAGAGGATTTAAATAATCTAAATATTTTAAAATGGATTATTGAAAAGAACCAGGACAAATGTATTAAGTATTTGGATTTAATTATTATAAGAGATACTAGAATGTTAAGTTATAAATTAATAATGGAATCATTTCAAAAAAAGGATATTAAAATTGTAAATCAAAAATATCATTTATGTAGAAGATGGTATGTTTTAGATCATTTTTTGTTTCATAATAAAAAAAAAATGTCATTACCAGTATGATAAATTAAAAAACATTGATATATTTGTCAAGGAATTGCTTGAGGTTGGTTATAAGATGAAACTGATTAACAATACTTTATGTCAATTTAAAAAGAATTATAATCATTTAAAGGAATTGAAGATTGATAGCATAAAATAGATATCTATTCCATATATTTCAACTGAACAAATGAAATTTTTTAAGGATATATATAAAGACGTGTTTAATGTTTCATTTTGTGTTACAAATAAAATGTTAATAATTTAGTGAATAATTCTAAAAATGTAATATCTGTCAAGCAGATAAGTAATGTTGTGTATGAAATTTTTTGTGGATAAATGTAATCATATATAGGTGAATTGAGGTGCAGTACTGAAAAAAGATTAAAAACAGCATGAATTGTTATACAAGTATGTGAAAAGTAAAAAAAAAAATAATGATTTAATGGCAGCTTCAGTTTTCTTGGATCATGGAAAGAAATGTAAATAAAAAATTAAGTTTGATATTGAAAGTATTAAGATCCTTGATGAAGAGAGCATTCATAATAAAAAAAAATTTAAGGAGACAATTTTAATAAACAGAAATAAAAAGAAGTTAGGTAATAGACAATCTGCTGACATTAAAATTCAGGATTCATGTTATTTGACTTGATGACAAGTGTTTTTTTTATTTTAATGAGAGTTGAGGAAGGCTAAGGAATTAACCAAAAGTACTTCTGCAGATTAAAAGACTATATAATATAGTTAATGACCATTATATATATATATATATATATATATAGTTAATGACCGGGTTATATATATATATATATATATATATATCCATAATCCGGGTTCATCCATGTTAAAAAATTTAAATATTGATATACTGACATTTTGACCTGATCACACAAATGATCCACTGGGTGATGAAAGGTAGAAAGATGTTTGCAGAGTTGCTACAATCACTGATTTGAGAAAACGTTAAAATTCCACCATTAGCGAAAATGTTAAAGTAAGAATGTTTTTTTAAAAAATATTTCCAAATAGAAGGAAATTTGCACATATCATCTCACTTATTGTACTATCTGGTCTATTAAGTATCTCAAAGGCTTCTCTAATTTTGCACTGGTAGAGATTATCACATCTGGATATGATCCTGGTTCTAGAAAAATCAATTTTATGACCCGAATCTATTGTATGGAGTGAGAGTGCTGATGATGATGAGTGTTGTTTAACTGCATTAGCATTCTCATCTCTCTTAACACTGATGCAACTATTACTCATATATATGTAAGAAGCTTTACAATTTTCACATGAGATTTGATAAGCACCATGAGATTCAAGAGGGATTGAATCCTTATGCTTGATTATTATATTGCTGATCTTTTGATGAGTAGAAAATGCTGTATCTATATTATAGCGTTTTAATATATGTCCAATACTGTCTGTAGTTCCTTTTACATATGGAACACAAATCTTAATAGCTGATTTATTATTTTTTGTTTTCTATTTGTCCATTTTGGGCTTGAAATAAGGCGTTTTTATAAATTTATAATTATAACTATTTTCTAATAAAACACTATTAATATGATTTATTTCTTTTTTCAGATATGACTTACCTGAAAGGTTAATTGCTCTATTTAAAAGTGTTTTGGCTACAGAAACTATCTGAGTTGAGTGATGAGAAGAGGACATGTAAATATCTGTCCATGTGTGTATTCTTCCTGTAAATAAAAAAAAAAAACTATTTGGTGTTCTGGTAACTAGAACATCAAGAAAAGGGAGGTTTCCATCAGCCTCTGTCTCCATTGTAAATTTAATATGAGAATGCATATTATTTAAATGTAAGAAAAAATCATCTAATTTATTTTTTCCATGTTGTCATATGACAAAAGTGTCATCTATGTATCTGAGCCAAATGAGAGGTTTTAAAGATGATGATTATAAAGCATGAGTTTCTATATTTTCCATGAATAAATCAGCTATTACTCCTGAGATAGGTGAGCCCATAGGAGTACCAAAACTTGTCTGTAAAACTGTCCATTGTACACACATTTGTGTTAAAAAGACAATATTTAATCAAAGCAATAATGTGGTCCAGTAAATTGCAACATTGTGAAATTATATTTAAAGCATCATCAATTGGAATGTTTGTAAACAAAGACATTTCATCAAAACTGACCAGAATGTCATTAGCATTAATTTTTACATTTTTTAAAACAGAAATAAAATGGAAAGAGTTTTTAATATATGATTTAATAGATGGGATTGACGGTTTACTGAAATCCAATAAATATCTAGCTAAAATATGAGTTGGTGATCCTATTGCACGTACTATTGGACGAGGGGGTTATCTGGTTTGTGAATTTTTGAAAGTCCATAAAATTATAAACACACATGATTTTTCACGAGGAATTATTTCATTTTTTATCTCTGTTTCAATAGGCAATTTATTAATAATGGCTTTTGTGGTTTTTTCAAATATGTAGTATGATCTCTTTTTGATAGTTTATAAATTTTATCATTAAGCAAATCTAAAATTTTATTATGGTAAATGTCATGATCCATGACAACAGTAGTTTATCAAATCTCATGTGAAAATTATAAAACTTCTTACAGAGGTATAAGTAATCATCACATCAGTGTTAGAAGACATGAGCATGCTAATGCAGTTAAATAACACTCATCATCATCAGCATTCTCACTCCATACTATAGATTCAGGTCATAAAATTGGTTTTTCTAGTACCAGGATCATATCCCGATGTAATAATCTCTACCAGTACAAAATTGGAGAAGTCATAGAGATACTTAAAAGGCCAGATTGTATCAATAAGCAAACTTCTTATTTGAAAATATTTTTTTAAAAAAAAAAAAAACATTCTTACTTTAACATTTTTGCTATTGGTGGAACATTAATGTTTTTTTACAAATCAGTGATTGCAGCGCCTCTATAACTGTCTTTCTACCTTTTTATCATCCAGTGGATGACTTGTGTGTTCAAGTCGAAATGTCGGTATATCAATATTTAAATTTTTTAACACAGATGAACCCACAAAATATGTTTATATATATATTGTGACCTTTTGATTAGTTCACCATAATAAATTACCATAATAAAATGTACTTAAACATCCAAAATTTTTAAATTTTAAAAATATAACTGGCACTAATAACTTGATAGATATTTTAATAGAAACTTTAAAAAAATATTATAAACATACTACTGTTTTATTCGTTTGTGATTGTTTTTTTTTTTAGGTCTATAAATATTTTTTATAATAATATATATTTTTAAATAATTATAATAATAAAAGATCGATAATTTTAATAGCTTAGTAAAATATTTTTATAAAGTTGACTAAATACATTATTTTATGTTAAAATTAAAAGGGTGAATTTAATTAGTTTTGAAATATTTTTTATGTTAAAAATTAAAATATTCAAAAATTGAGACAACTTTCACCTAATATGGGTGGGAATTTTGGATAAAAAGACAGACGATAGGAAAGTGAGGAGGGAAAGAAAAACAAATGAAGCCAGTAAGTAATTAAGTCGTCAGAAATTTTGATAAAATTCAGGCGATTATAAAGATAATTTTGTGCTATAACTGTAATTTAATTTATATTAGTACAAATCAAGCTAATGCGTGTTGGACAAATAATGATCATGAAATAAATAACTAATTTATTCGTTCTGTCACAAAGTCATAGTTTGGGAGATCAAATTACAATTCTAAAAAAAATGCTAATGCAGGAAAAGTTGCCAGTGAATCTTATTATTATGGTGAACAGTCAAATATAGAAGGATAACATTGATTCATTTCAAATGGTTAGAGGTTGGACAATCTTTCATGTAAGTGAAAACAGTTTCAGATATCTGTACTTCATTATATATTTAAAAAGATAATTTATCTTTATAATATAAAGAAAACTAAATTAAAGTCAGAATAAAAAAAATCTTTAAAGAATAACTTACAGAAATATGGAAGACAAATAATCGATATAATAATTAAATTGATTTACATTATTAAAACAGATTCTACAATATTTTTTAAGAAGATATACTTATAGTACTATAAATAGGAACGATTTTATTTAACTGACATATAAATGCTTATTTGGAATAGTTAATAATAAATGCAAAAATAACTCATAGGAGTTAAACTTGTCCCATAGAAAAGAAAATATATATATTATGAAACTTGATGTCAATAAACTGTAATATAAACATAGAAATAAAACAACGAACTTATTTATGTTAAATAGTTTTGATCTACACTTTAAAAACACTTGAATAGTTATATTTGACATAATCCAGTAATCTATTAATTCCAGTAAATTTATAATAATGGGATAGAACATCTCTGATTATTAAACCGTTTCAGAGAACATTTAAACTTTAAAAATAATAATAATAATAAAATCCTCATTTTATTGTAATTGCAATGGTTGTCAAACATTGAAGCGGCAATCTATTAGATATTTGACAAATGAGTTCAAAGTCCTGACATGAAAGAAAATCTGAATTATCAGTTTTACATACGTATAAATGATAAAAAAAAAAAACTAAATAATATTTTTTTATTCTTTGGATAGGAATTAGATAATTACTAACCTTATATTCTTTGTATTTGTTATGAAGTTAATCTTTATTATGTTAAAGAGTTCTTTTATATGTTAATGTTTCAAGTTATAATTTTAGATATATTCCAAATAAGAATGTTATAGATGCTAAGTAAACAGAAGAGTGAAAAGGGTAACATAATGTTCTAAGTTTTTATTATAAAATCATATCAAGGTAAGATTAATGTATGATATTTTTTAAAATGTAAGTTAATTAGTGTAAGGTAATGTTAAAGAACCTAGTAATATAATAATGAAAATAACTAAATGTATGATAATGAAGTGTGAAGAAAAGTAATAAAGATGGGTGGATAATAAACTATATGATACAATAAGTAAACTTGTGATCCCAAGTTAAAAATAGATAAATAAATATTGACTATTGTCAAATTATACTGACAATTTGTTTTGTAATATATCACCAGGAAATTAGAAAAATAATTAATGGAAAGATGCTGAGTTTTTGTATGATATATGCCTGTGATTCTTGTTACATTTAGATAGGTTGTCATTCCAGAAGATAGTCAGTGTGGTTAATTTTAATTTCCTGAAGAACTGATAAGAACATAATGAGGTTAATCTAAGTGATACTCATATTTGTAGTTGGATGTTATAATGTGAGGAATTTCCATAAGTTGAAGATGATCAAATCCACAAGAGCTTAATGTAAAAGCTTAGATATCAAGATAGTATCATGAGGAATAAATTATTACTTGCCATGAGAGCACACGTTATTTGGAAAGGTAAATAAAACCTCTATTGTAATATTTGTAGCATTTGAGTCCAGTAGACATCAATTTTTTATCTACAGAATGTTAATTATAAAGAAAATAAGGTAGGCATGGTATATAGGTGGATTTATAAAAAAGAGTATAATGGTTTATCTAAGTGTGGAAAATTGTTTAAATGGAAAATAAAAATGTAAATACAAAACAAAGGTTGCATTAAGTAATTAATCTTAAAGTGACACTATATTAAAATAAAAACAAATGGGATCAATAATAAAAACAAACAAAGAAAAAAATGAATGGAATGAGTAATGATCAAATGGTATTGTATCTTTGGTTTTATTATGGGTTAATTTCATAGATTTTTAAGTGATAAAAATAATCGCATTCTGACAATATGTGATGTGGTTGTTTTGCATACATAAGGATAATAATAATATGTATCTTAAATAAGAATTATACATAAAATATGGAACCTATAGTTAAAAATAATAATAATAATAATAATAATAATAATAATAATAATAATAATAATAATAATAATAATTATTATTATTATTATTATTATTATTATTATTATTATTATTATCATCATCATCATCCTTCTACTTCTCCTTCTTCTTCTTGGAAATTGAAAAATAAGAAAAATAGATTGTTATAAGTTTAAAATTTTATTGTTTAGTAGATAGGAGTCAGCAGTTCTCATTATTGTATATAATTGTACAAATGTTGAAGAAATTATGTGTTATATTTTGTTGTTATTATACATACTATTTAAAATTCTGATAATAATTATTGTTATTCATGTAAATAAACTAATATTGTAAATACAGTGGTTGAGTGAAGTCTTTGTTGCAATTGGAATTATTTTCACCATTTTGTCATATCAAAACACACAAATTATTGGGAATATTATATAGAACAAAACTGATAGATTTAATTGTTTATTAAATTCAATCAAAATTACTTGAATGAATACATTTAATAGCATTATAGTTTAATTTAAAAATAGTTATATCTTTATAATCACACGAAAATTTCTTATGAAAATATATTTGAGTTCATTTCAAATACCTTCAGAAGAGTATATGAATATCAGACATTGATATGAGAATATTTTAAACCATCTAATAAAGTTAACAGGGTATATAAAACCAAGAAAGTTGATTATTTGGCTAACTAATGTCTAAATGAAAGTTAGTTTGAATAATGATTATATTTTAAGATGATAATAAACGTAGTTCATTTTATAAGTAGTGGTTAGTTATAAGTTGTAGTTATCTTAATTGTTAGAAAATGTGATGATGATTTATAATTGGGAATTTATTATTTTTGTTAAAAAAGATATACTAATTTTAATGAAATGAGTTGAAGTATACTATAATGTTAGATGTGGTTATGATTAAGATAGTTGGATCTTAGTAAAATCCCTCTTATTAGAAAATTATCTTAAATAGTGAAATTATTATGTTCTCATATTGGAATAAATAAGAACCTTGAGATATGCAAAAGGTAGTAGTAGTTATTATAAAAGATAAAAGATTATCATAGATTTTATTAATTTGATGGGATTAATTTAAGCTGTCATGGAAAGATATTTTATGTTTTGTTTTTTTTTAATATTAAAACCAAAACCCACTCTCTTGTAACTGTCCTACCTTAGGAATTATTTGATAAATAATTATAATCTATCAAAGAGTTTCATGAAATAATATTTTACATGATTTATGATTTAATGTTAAAGCTAGGCGGTAGATAGATTTAAAGTGTATAGTAAGAAATGTGGAGATCCAGGGCAAACAGGTTGTAGTAGAAAGATAGGTTTTTGATGCTTAAGTGTCTAGCCATATTGTGGGATAATCTTAAAACAAGAAAGACAAATTAAAAAGTATAATAATTCAAATTTTATTTTATTTTAGTTGTATGAAATACACACATAGAAAAGAAAAGGTTACGATTTTTACCATCATTGATTTTATTGGAATGGTCATTTCAATAGGTGGAAGAGTAAGAATGTTGAAGCTTGTACATTAAAATTTAAAGAATTGCTATCTTAATACAAAATGACTACTTGGTTATATATCTGTACAGTAGATTATCATCTTGAGCAACTGATGAGTGCTGGTTCTGCACAAAATACATATATTGAGTATTATCTATTGTTTTTACATGCATGTGTTCATGTGTCTTGTTTGTTTGTGATAGAGTGGAGGCCAAATCCTTTACTGATATATATATATATATATATATATATATATAGCTATCTGGTTTTTAGTTTAAGACATACTCTAAAATTCACCTTCAACTAATAGAAATTTTTCATAAACTCAAGTTTTATTTAGATCTAGTTTCTTTATTCCTTCTTTCACACATACAAATAGCTTGAAATCATGATCTGAAAGTGGAATTATAGTTAGAGATAGTGAATACTAACTACTCTGACGTTTATGTAAACAAAACATACGCTTGATAGGTGTTTTTGGTAGGACGCCATCTGTGGACATAAATTCACGTTAGCAAGTTTTTTAACTTGCATTTTTGTTTATCATAAATGTACCTTTGAGGTCTTTCTTGCAATGATATAGATTGCAGAGGCTTCTACTATATGGTGATGCTGAACTGAGATCAGACCCATATAGCTATCTGGTTTCTATGCTGAGTTTGAAGACATTACGTTCTAAAAATTCACCTTGCAAGCTGAATAGAAATTGTTTCATAAACGCTCAGAGTTTGTATTTAGATCTAGTTTCTTTATTCCTGTCTTTCACTGACGATAGCAAATAGCTTGAAATCATGATCTGAAAGTGGAATTATAGTTAGAGATAGTGAATACTAACTACTCTGACGTTTATGTAAACGAAACATACGCTTGATAGGTGTTTTTGGTAGGACGCCATCTGTGGACATAAATACAAGCGTTAGCAAGTTTTTTAACTTGCATTTTTGTTTATCATAAATGTACCTATGAGGTCTTTCTTGCAATGATATAGATTGCAGAGGCTTCTACTATATGGTGATGCTGAACTGAGATCAGACCCATATAGCTATTTGGTTTGCTATGCTGAGTTTGAAGACATTACGTGTCTAAAAAATTCACGCTTGCAAGCTGAATAGAAATTGTTTCATAAACGCTCAGAGTTTGTATTTAGATCTAGTTTCTTTATTCCTGTCTTTCACTGACGATAGCAAATAGCTTGAAATCATGATGAAAGTGGAATTATAGTTAGAGATAGTGAATACTAACTACTCTGACGTTTATGTAAACGAAACATACGCTTGATAGGTGTTTTTGGTAGGACGCCATCTGTGGACATAAATACAAGCGTTAGCAAGTTTTTTAACTTGCATTTTTGTTTATCATATATATATATATATGTGTGTGTGTGTGTGTGTGTGGGCTGCAGAAAGGAGTTTGCTATTAACTGAAAGGAGACCCTTGATTCCTCTTGGAGGCCTTAAAGGAACTGAGCAGGGCAAATTCCTAATGTCCACTCCATACGTTCTTGTCGTTGCAGCTGTTATTACCATGTGATTATTCATATAGTATATGAACATGGATGGGCTGCTGACCAACACGCATTAGCCAGCGTGGTGAGTTTATTGGCTTTTAACCTCTGAATTTAAGATCAAGAAACACCATGGACTTTCTTCTCAGTGCCTGATAAGGCAGAATGAATGTTTGTGTAAATGATAAATATTTTTCAAATACATATATACAATTATGACAGACAAAAATAAAGCATGGCCCTTATTCCCAGGAGGCTGTAAAGTCACCAACCAAGGCAGCAGTTGGTGGCCGAAGGCAGAGGGTGCTAAAAATCCCCTGATCGTGGACCCAGGCTGCCATTTGATGATGACTATTTATTTAGGTACTTACAACTGCAGATCACTTTCAAGTGAAGGAAGATTGCAAGAATTAGAAGAAGAACTCTCTTATATTAAATGGGACATTATTGGACTTTGTGAAGTTAGAAGAAAAGGTGAAGAGACAATTGATTTAAAAAGTGGACATATACTCTATTATAAAGGCACAAATATTGGAAATACAAGTGGAGTAGGATTCATTATAAATAAAAAGTGGAAAAACAATATTGTGGAGATTGATGGTATATCAGACAGAGTGGCAAGATTAGTTATACAACTTAATAGCAGATATCAAATGCAGATAATTCAGGTTTATGCCCCAACAAGTTCTCAGAGTGATGAAGTAGTAGAAGATTTTTATATGGATGTACAAAAGGCTTTTGATCAGAGTAAACAACATTTTAAAATCGTTATGGGAGACTTTAATGCTAGAATTGGTAAACAAATGAAACATGAAAGTGCTGTAGGTAATTTTGGTTATGGTAATAGAAATGAGAGAGGACATAGACTTGTGGAGTTTGCAGAAAAAGAAAAACTTTATATTATGAATTCTTTTTTTGAGAAAAATGTTAAAAGGAAATGGACATGGAAGCTTCCAAATGAAGATACAGCAGAATTGGATTATATTTTGACTAATAGGAAATACATATTTCAAGATTGTAATGTTCTTAATAAATTTAACACAGGAAGTGATCATCGATTAGTAAGGTGTAAGATACGTGTTAATGTGAAACTAGAGAGACAAAAATTATTAAGAAAAACAATATTTACAGTTGATATTTCTAATCTTCAGAAACATTCTAATGAATTTAAATTAGAACTTAGAAATCGGTTTCAAGTATTAGTAGATTTTGAGCATAATTCAGATTTGAATGAAATTAATATGAAAATAACTGATACCCTTTTAAAAACTGCAACAAAGATAGCTGGTAGAAAAAAGCAGCAATTGACCAATAAAATTTCTACTGAGACTAGAGAATTTATGAAGAAAAGAAGGAATATGAAGATATACTAAAATGATGCATTAAAAAGAATTGAATATCTCGAAGTTTGTAAAATGGTGTGGAAAAGAGTTGAAAATGATATAAGAAAGTATAATTGTGAACTAGCAAGGAAAGCTGTAGAAGAAAATAAAAGTCTTAAGAATGTAAAACAACATTTTGGTATTGGTAGGAAATTTATATCTGCAATAAAAAAAAAAGATGGAATTGTTACTAAAAGGAGAGATGACATCATGAAATTGGTAGAAGATTTTTATCAAGAATTATATAGTAATAAAGAACAAGTACCTCCTATATCTATTACATCTTCTGAATTGCCCAGAATTTTAAATGAAGAAGTGAGACATGCAATTAAATGTATGAAGAAGGGAAAGGCTCCAGGTAATGATGGAATTATAATTGATATATTAAAAGAAGCAGGTGAAGATATAGAAAAAATTTTAGAAAAATTATATACCAAATGTCTAAATGATAATTACAGACCTATCAGCCTTTTATCAGTTTTATATAAAAATTTTACCAAGATAATTACAACTCATCTACAGAGAACATTGGATTTCCACCATCCAAGAGAACAAGCTGGATTTAAAAGTGGTTTTAGTACAGTAGATCATATCCAGGTGTTGAGAGAAGTTATAGAAAGGTCAAATGAATATGAGTTGTCATTATGTTTTGGATTTGTAGATTATGAAAAGGCATTTGATCCTATAAACATTTCTTCAGTGATTAAAGCATTGGATCATCAAGGTATAGATCCAGGATATTGTCATATTTTGAAGAATATTTATAAAAATGCAACAGCAACAATTAGATTACATAATGATACTGGGAAAGTCAACATTGAGAAAGGTGTAAGACAAGGTGACTCCATATCTCCAAAACTTTTTACAGCAGTGCTGCAAGAAATATTTTATGGATTAAAATGGGAAACTAAAGGAGTGAAAGTAAATGGAGATTATTTAAGTCATTTAGATTTCGCAGATAATGTATTTGTTTTTGCAAATAATGTTTCAGAGCTGCAGGATATGTTGCAGGAATTATCAGATGAAAGTAGGAAAGTAGGACTAAAGATAAATGTTAAAAAGACTAAAGTAATCTTTAATCAATTTGCTCATAATATGAAAATAAAGATTGATTATGATGAATTAGAAGAAGTTAACAGTTACAAATACCTTGGTCAGATTATTAATACAGATGGAAACATAATGGAAGAAATTAATCATATAATTAAACTTGGTTGGAGTGCTTTTGGTAGAAATAACTTGATACTAAAAGGAAATATGCCTATGTGTTTGAAAAGAAAGGTTTTTAACAAATGTGTTTTACCAGTTCTTACTTATGGATCTGAGACTTGAACACTTAATAGAAGAGCAATACAGAGACTTCAGACCACTCAAAGAAGTATGGAGAGATGTATGTTGGGAGTAACAAGAAGAGATCGAAAATGCAATGTATGGGTAAGAGAACAAATGGGTGTTACTGACCTCATTGAAAAAATTAAAAGATTGAAGTGGAGTTGGGCTGGACATATTGCTAGAAGAGATGATAATAGATGGACAATTTAAATTTTAAACTGGATTCCAAGAGATTGTAAAAGACCCAGAAAGAGACCACATGTGAGATGGATGGATGAAATAAGAAAGTGTGCAGGAGTGATGTGGAGAAGAGAAGCTGAAGATCGGAGATGGATTAATTTTGGAGAGACCTTCATCCTGCAGAGGATTGATAATGGTTGATAATGATGATGTGTGTGTGTGTCATATTATTATTACTATTTGTGGAATATTCTGTGAAAATCTTAGAATTAACATATATATATATATATATATTAAAATCAGTCATATATCGCATGACCTATATAGCTTGTATTACCAATATGTAATATATAAAGAGCTTGCTACTAGCTCTAAACAAGCTTTTTTTTATGATAAATGCTACAAGAGAAAATACATGAAGCCTTTATCTATGATTGTCCCCATGCCCAGTTTGGCTTCGAGCTATGCTCATCAGTGAGGAGCTAAGACCTAAGATTCAAAATATTAACTCAAGCCAAGCATTTATCTAATTCTTAAATATTAGGAAAAAGAACCAAATCTTCAGACACCTACATGTCTTCAAACTCAGCTCTTTAGCCAAAGAAACTATATGAGCCTGAACTAAATTCAGAGATCCCATATATCAATAGGCTTAGCAATTTAATATAGCCAAAGCCCTAATAGCAAAATTATAATAGTAAAAATCAGTCATATATCACATGACCTATATAGCTTGTATTACCAATATGTAATACATAAAGGGCCTGCTACTAGCTCTAAACAAGCTTTTTTTATGATAAATGCTACAAGAGAAAATACATAAAGCCTTTATCTATGATGGTCCCCATCCCCAGACCGGTTTTGAGCTATGGCTCTCATCTGTGAGGAGGTAGGACATAAGATTCAAAATATTAACTCAAGCCAAGCATTTATCTAATTTTTAAATATTAGGAAAAAGATCCAAATCTTCAGACACCTACATGTCTTCACAGTCAGCTCTTTAACCAAAGAAACTATGTGAGCCTGAACTAAATTCAGAGATCCCATATATTAATAGGCTTAGCAATTTAATATAACCAAAGCCCTAATAGCAAAATTATAATAGTAAAAATTAGTCATATATCACATGACGTATATAACTTGTATTACCAATATGTAATATATAAAGAGCCTGCTACTAGCTCTAAACAAACTTTTTTTTTCTGATAAATGCTACAAGAGAAAATACATGAAGCCTTTATCTATTCATAATAAAAAAAAGCTTGTTTAGAGCTAGTAGCAGGCTCTTTATATATTACATATTGGTAATACAAGCTATATAGGTCATGTGATATATGACTGATTTTTACTATTATAATTTTGCTATTAGGGCTTTGGCTATATTAAATTGCTAAGCCTACTAATATATGGGATCTCTGAATTTAGTTCTGGCTCACATAGTTTCTTTGGTTAAACAGCTGAGTTTAAAGACATGTAGGTGTCTGAAGATTTGGATCTTTTTCCTAATATTTAAGAATTAGATAAATGCTTGGCTTGAGTTCATATTTTGAATCTTATGTCCTAGCTCCTCACTGATGAGAGCCATAGCTTGAAACGGGGATGGGGACCATCATAGATAAAGGCTTCATGTATTTTCTCTTGTAGCATTTATCATAAAAAAGCTTGTTTAGAGCTAGTAGCAGGCTCTTTATATATATATATATTGAAACAGGAATGCTGTTCCTCATATAAATATTGAAAAGATCCCCCCCCCCCATTCAAAAATGTCTAGTGTGATTCGGTCTAATTGGAAATACAGTAAAGTTGTGATTCGTTAAAAATGAAAAATAAAATCATAATTTTGATTTTTAGTATTGATGGATTTAAATAGAATGTTATATCGTCTTATTTTATTTTATTTTTTTTATCTGTCTCAATTAAAAAAAAAAGAAAGAAATTAATTATCCAATCATTAAAAAGAAAGAAAAAGGATACTTGAGTTAAACTGAGGCAGTATTCAAATTAGACACGTCGTTGAAGAAAGAAGAAATTTTTTTTTCTCTCTATCGTCTTACACAGAGGGCTTTAACAAAACGTGAAAATAAAAATAAAAAGTTTTACTAGAGAAATTATAATGAAACTGGAATAAATTAAGAGCTTCACTCTCTCCATGCTGTGCCATGACTTTCCATTAATAAAATAACCTGCCTTCGTTTGAATAAAATGGACCGTAAAACTGGAAGGTAATTTTTATAAAATACTAAAACATAATAATCAAATATTACAAAGTGAATTTTTCGAACTAATTGCGTAGAATTTGTTCAATAAATATTAAGACATCTTTACTATATTTTTATGTTAGACCGAATTATAAATGCTTGACTGCTTATAAGGTTCTTACCTTGAATGAATTATTGTATAAACTATAAATGCCTCAATTATCAAATGATAAATACTCTATAAACCATAAATATTTAACTGCTTCTAAACTCATTGTAATGTAATAAAGTTTATGTGTAAGAATATGCTTCTACATTTGGCTAAAATATAAATGCCTCAGTTATCAAATGATAAATACTCTATAAACCATAAATATTTAACTGCTTCTGAACTTATTATAATGTAATAAAGTTTATGTGTAAGAATATGCTTCTACATTTGGCTAAAATATAAATGCTTCAATTATCAAATGATAAATACTCTATAAACCATAAATATTTAACTGCTTTTAAACTCATTGTAATGTAATAAAGTTTATGTGTAAGAATATGCTTCTACATTTGGCTAAAATATAAATGCCTCAGTTATCAAATGATAAATACTCTATAAACCATAAATATTTAACTGCTTCTGAACTTATTATAATGTAATGAAGTTTATGTGTGAGGATATGCTTCTACATTTGGCTAAAATATAAATGCCTCAATTATCAAATGATAAGATACTCTATAAATCATAAATACTTATCTGCTTCTAAATTTACTATAATGTCACAAAGATTATGTGTAAAAATATACTTCCATACTTGGCTAGAGTATGAATGTTTTAATTATCAAATGATAAGATAACGAAATGTTATATAAATCATAAATGTTTAATTACTACCAAATCTCTTCTCACCAAAGAATTAATGAACTATCATTGAATTAGGATATTCATAATTTTCTTCTCTCAAGTGAATTTAAAATGAACTATCAAATGAATTCGGAATGAATTATTGTTAAATCAGAATAATCCCAAGCTTTTTCCCATAAAAGAATTAATGAACTATCATTGAATTAGGATATTCATAATTTTCTTCTCTCAAGTGAATTGAAGATGAACTATTAAATGAATACGGAATGAATTATTGTTAAACCAGAATAATCCTAAGCTCTTCCCATAAAAGAATTAATGAACTATCATTGAATTAGGATATTCATAATTTTCTTCTCTCAAGTGAATTTAAAATGAACTATTAAATGAATTCGGAATGAATTATTACTAAACCAGAATGTTTACAAGTTTATTCTCATAGAGGAATTAATGAACTATTGTTGAAATTGCAAATTGATTGTTATCTAATAAATTTTTGTTACTCAAAATTAAATTGGTTGTCCATTTATCCCATTCTATTTTGTTTATCTACCACATCATTCACCAATTATAGCATTGATTCATGAGAATCTCATGTTCTCTGAGCTACGTCTGACATAACTTGACCTAGGCCAGTCAGGTTGTAGTGAGATGGAACTCTAATGGCGCTGTTTGGAAAACCAAACATATAAATGTTTAGATGTTCCCAGTCTCTATTGTACTACATCCTCTGATGAGCAGGAAATATTGTTGTAGGTGCCATTAACATCTGCACTAGGAATGTCAATTGATAATTCCTTCCTACAGCATGCTCATCAGAAAATTGTTACGACTGACATAATAAAACGGTTGTATGGCGGTCCGGTTACATTTGGCATCCAACTGTGAGGCTTTACCTGGATAAACTATGTATAGTTCTCCGGTTACATTTGTCTTTCAACTGTGAGGTTTTATTCAGCTAGCCTAACCATAGGCACTTATTACATTGCCACCTTACTGTGAAGTCCGATCTAGCTAGCCTACTAATAAGCATAAGCAGATCACGATTCTGTGATATGAACAGTGCATATGATGTAGTGATGTAAGTTGTTCAGGAAGGATAAAGAAATAAAAGTTTAAAAGAAAGGCAAAACAAAAGTGAATGGCATAACGAATGAAACAGGCATTTCAAAGAAGATGGAGTAGGATCATGGTGTGGATGGAGAGAGAGGCTTACTAAGTCAGAAAACAAAGGAAAAATGGTGAACATAGAAACTCAGGAAACAGAAAAGAAAGCCATGTTAAAGCAGCTATTCGATATGATCAAAGAACGAATAGAAGAAGATGAGAAACAAAGGAAAAAAAGAGGACAAACAAAGAGAAGAAGATATCAAATGGAGAGAAGAAGATAAAAAGAAAAGAGATAAACAAAGAGAAGAAGATAAAAAGAAAAGAGATAAACAAAGAGAAAAAGATAAAAAGAAAAGAGACAAACAAAGAGAAGAAGATATCAAACAGAGAGAAGAAGATAAAAAACAAATTATGGAAGCAGTGGAAAAACAGAATGAAAAGTTCAACCAGTTAATGAAAAAAATAACTCAGTCTAAAAAATTGGATGAGGAAGAGATTTTGGAATTTCCAACCAAAGATATTTTAAAGGAATCACAAATTGAATACCCTAATACTGATGAAGTAAAATTTGAGATTGTTAAAAAGGAAGAAATTGAAATTACAAAGAGTGATCTTGAAATTGTCAGTCTACCTTCAGGAAAACTTCTGATTTTGGAATATACCTCTAAAATTGAAAATAAAGAAACAGTATATACAGAAGCTGAGAATGAAATTGTATCAAATACAGTAAAAGAATTTCAAATGGATGAAAATGAATCTAATAAAGCAAAATTAAAATCTTCTGATCTTCAAGAAGATGAAAAACGTGAAAATGAACATAATCAAAATATAACAAAGGGACTGTCCAATATAGAAGAAAATGTTTCAGAAAAATTGTCTGATATATGCTATGAAATAGTAAAGGAGATAGAGAAAGAAACCATAAAATGGAAAGAAAAGTGTGTTAGTCCTCAGCCATATGTAAAAATTATAAACAAAAGCTTAATAAACTCAAATCAAAAATTGAGTACAGAAAAAAAATATATAAAGACAGTTATTAAAAATATAGTTGCTTATGCAGGAAAAGACACCAAAAGGGAATCTGAAAACTCAGGATTTATAAGTGTGAAAAAAATTAAGCAACAAGAAACTTTTATAAATACTAAAAGAATAATTATTATGGCAGAAGAACCATTTAAAAATAAACTTTTATGTAAAAATGAAATACCACCATGGAAGAGGAACAGGAGAAAATTCACAGATGGCAAAAATGAAATACCACCATGGAAGAGGAGTAGGAGAAAATTCACAGATGGTGTTCATGGTCCATATCGGATGCGTATAATCAGAAGATCAAACAGTGATGATAACCTGCAAAGAAGTGTGGGTACAACTACTGAACCGCAGAGAAAAGAACAAGAGGGAAGCCGCCACGATGATGTCTGGCCTAACAAACATCCAAAGACGGAACAAGAAACGGATCCCAAAAGACAATCCAGAAGTATGTTACCTCATAATACAAAAGAGAATTTTTGGAGAACTGACCATGATCCTCAGTTCCCCAAACCAGGTTGCAGTTATAATTCAGAATAAAATAGAGATAGCTGATGGGAAAAGTTTGTGAGTGTGATGTAGGGATGCATGAACTTATGTTTTTCATGTTGGGATGGTGGATGATTGAGCAGAGCTGCTTGGATGCATTGTGTTATGATGCTCCGAAGTATATGCTCGGCACTATCCAGACCTGGATGTTGTGCTCCAAGAGTAGTCCAGCAGTGCATATATATAGGTCTCATGGATAGGCCTTGGTCTCATGGATAGGCCAAATCATAGCCCCTAAGACTCACTGGAGCTGAGCAGGGTTGGCTGAATGCCAAATTGATTTTTTTTCTCTCTGGCTCCTATTCTTGGTTGGATGATGCTTCTAGGTACAGGAGAGGTAGTGCTTAATAATGAGGTATTTTCTCGTGACGTCATGAGGCGATGTGTGCTGGTAGTTTATGCTTGACCATCTATTTGTCCCGACATTGGAGGCTGTGGTTCATGTATTCACTTTTCCAGCTCATCTTACCCATTCATCAGCATATCTAAGACCAGTACTGAGAAATAATGTATATAGTATATGGAATGAAATCGTACTTCCAGGCGATTTCATCCCAAAAATTGGTGAGGGGTAATGAAACAGGAATGCTGTTCCTCATATAAATATTGAAAAGATCCCCCCCCCATTCAAAAATGTCTAGTGTGATTCGGTCTAATTGGAAATACAGTAAAGTTGTGATTCGTTAAAAATGAAAAATAAAATCATAATTTTGATTTTTAGTATTGATGGATTTAAATAGAATGTTATATCGTCTTATTTTATTTTATTTTTTTTATCTGTCTCAATTAAAAAAAAAAGAAAGAAATTAATTATCCAATCATTAAAAAGAAAGAAAAAGGATACTTGAGTTAAACTGAGGCAGTATTCAAATTAGACACGTCGTTGAAGAAAGAAGAAATTTTTTCTCTCTCTATCGTCTTACACAGAGGGCTTTAACAAAACGTGAAAATAAAAATAAAAAGTTTTACTAGAGAAATTATAATGAAACTGGAATAAATTAAGAGCTTCACTCTCTCCATGCTGTGCCATGACTTTCCATTAATAAAATAACCTGCCTTCGTTTGAATAAAATGGACCGTAAAATTGGAAGGTAATTTTTATAAAATACTAAAACATAATAATCAAATATTACAAAGTGAATTTTCGAACTAATTGCGTAGAATTTGTTCAATAAATATTAAGACATCTTTACTATATTTTTATGTTAGACCGAATTATAAATGCTTGACTGCTTATAAGGTTCTTACCTTGAATGAATTATTGTATAAACTATAAATGCCTCAATTATCAAATGATAAATACTCTATAAACCATAAATATTTAACTGCTTTTAAACTCATTGTAATGTAATAAAGTTTATGTGTAAGAATATGCTTCTACATTTGGCTAAAATATAAATGCCTCAGTTATCAAATGATAAATACTCTATAAACCATAAATATTTAACTGCTTCTGAACTTATTATAATGTAATAAAGTTTATGTGTAAGAATATGCTTCTACATTTGGCTAAAATATAAATGCTTCAATTATCAAATGATAAATACTCTATAAACCATAAATATTTAACTGCTTCTGAACTTATTATAATGTAATGAAGTTTATGTGTGAGGATATGCTTCTACATTTGGCTAAAATATAAATGCCTCAATTATCAAATGATAAGATACTCTATAAATCATAAATACTTATCTGCTTCTAAATTTACTATAATGTCACAAAGATTATGTGTAAAAATATACTTCCATACTTGGCTAGAGTATGAATGTTTTAATTATCAAATGATAAGATAACGAAATGTTATATAAATCATAAATGTTTAATTACTACCAAATATCTTCTCACCAAAGAATTAATGAACTATCATTGAATTAGGATATTCATAATTTTCTTCTCTCAAGTGAATTTAAAATGAACTATCAAATGAATTCGGAATGAATTATTGTTAAATCAGAATAATCCCAAGCTTTTTCCCATAAAAGAATTAATGAACTATCATTGAATTAGGATATTCATAATTTTCTTCTCTCAAGTGAATTCAAAATAAACTATTAAGTGAATTTGGAATGAATTATTGTTAAACCAGAATAATCCCAAGCTCTTCCCATAAAAGAATTAATGAACTATCATTGAATTAGGATATTCATAATTTTCTTCTCTCAAGTGAATTTAAAATGAACTATTAAATGAATTCGGAATGAATTATTACTAAACCAGAATGTTTACAAGTTTATTCTCATAGAGGAATTAATGAACTATTGTTGAAATTGCAAATTGATTGTTATCTAATAAATTTTTGTTACTCAAAATTAAATTGGTTGTCCATTTATCCCATTCTATTTTGTTTATCTACCACATCATTCACCAATTATAGCATTGATTCATGAGAATCTCATGTTCTCTGAGCTACATCTGACATAACTTGACCTAGGCCAGTCAGGTTGTAGTAAGACGGAACTCTAATGGCGCTGTTTGGAAAACCAAACATATAAATGTTTAGATGTTCCCAGTCTCTATTGTACTACATCCTCTGATGAGCAGGAAATATTGTTGTAGGTGCCATTAACATCTGCACTAGGAATGTCAATTGATAATTCCTTCCTACAGCATGCTCATCAGAAAATTGTTACGACTGACGTAATAAAACGGTTGTATGGCGGTCCGGTTACAATATATATATATATATATATATATATATATATATATATATATATATATATATACCAAGAGGATTAACATCAACACATTAGGCAAGACATTTTATAATCAAGAGAAAAGTTTGAGACTATAATAATAAATTGGGCAAGCCATTATGTATCTTACAAATAAAGTTGACAACAATATAAAGTTAAAATAATTGTCTATAACTAAGTTCAGTGTGTGAAATAACATATGTTACAATATGAAATATAGGAGACACATTATAATGAAATACCAAGTAACAAATTTAATAAATCAAGTGCAGGAAAAATCTCAAATCACTCTACCATAAGGAAAAGCATGTTGGTATTATAAACATATGTCACTGAGGTTATATTTAAATTTCTTACTTCTACAAAGATATAATACAACTACCATTGTTAGATCAATCTTCTAAATATCTTCAAAACATCTCACAGCATCTTCTAAGCATCTCATTGCTTTGATCAGATAAAATGTTATCAAATTCTTATTAAATTTAAATATTCTTTAAAATCTATGACACATAAGATCATTTATGAATGTAAAATTAGGTAGTGTTCTAACCTATTGTGCCAGCCACTTGACGGTGCTATTTGTAGCTAAATTGTTAGAAATATGCTGTTTTCGCAGCTGCAGCCAAGCAGTTAGCCTTCTTTCTATGATATATCATAGAGTCTGTTTACTCAGCTGCCGGCTTCCAATGTGTCTTTTTTCTAAAAAGCAAAGGAAAATGCCTTCATTGGTTGCCATGGTTGTTTGTGTTATACACTTTATCATAATGCTGGCTTGTCTATTTTTGGTACAGTATTATATGAGGGTGTGTTAACTACATCATGTCTAAATAATTTAATTTTTCATAGGTGACATCCTTTTTTTTATGTGAATTGCCATACTGGTACCTTTTAGCAGTTTTAACAGTGTCGTGACTGTTCCATGATAAAGCTTTAAGCCTCCTAAATTAGTTTTTAGGGTGGGGTAGCACAGTATTTTGATGTTCATGCTGTAAGTCTCATTTTAGCAAGTAAATTTTCCAAAACAAATAAGATGGCTATTTCAAATTATGAAAAGTTGAAGCAATGGCAATTGCCAGACATCAAAGTCAGTGCTTGAGTTTCATAAACATCTGTGCACTTTTATCTGTAAGTCACATTCTGGTTGTCAGAAGTGTTCACTTTGTAATGGCAGTTGGTTTGTGGGATTCCAAATGCCCTTCATCAAATGTTTGTGGTTGCTTCTTTACTGGATCCAAGACAAGATGACCATACAGCACCCTGTCAATGATCTTGATAAACTATTGTTTAAATTATTGCTTTAGGAGTAAATATGTTTGATGCAGATGTTTTATTATTATAGAAGTAATGTTAATTTGTCTCTTTTTAATTCTTGTCAATAAAATTTTAAAAAAGTAATGTAAATTTGTATTTCAACATAGTCAAAATAAACACGTCTTCCATGAATTATTGTCAAAAAAAGTCAACAAAGAAGTTGGACTTTTTCAGATTTTCTACTAAAAATAAAAAATAATGTAATATCAAACTAAATTTAATTTTTCTTATTAAATTAAATCAGCCTATCTCATTGTAATATGATATCATAAATTCTTCTAACTCTTAAGATTTATTTAATGTTGAATTAAATGCTAGTTAACAAAGTAAATACGACCTACACTCCTAAGCTAGTGTCTTAATATAACTATAGCAATTAAACATTATTACTAACTTATTAAAATACAACATGATCTCTTAAATTTAAAATAAGATAAAGAATAAACTAGGATTATACTTAGATACTAAGCATGTTTAAGGGATTTTGTAGTCATTCTATAAGAATAAATTCAATTAAACACCTTCTAACTATGTTCTAGTAAATTAAATCTTATCATAAAATAATAAATATGATCTCCAAATATAAAAATAATTTAAGATTTAAAATGAGCAAACTAAATTAATTAAAGTGATCCCAATTGGCAAAACAAATTGTAATTTTTTATTAAGAAAATACATCTTTCTTAGATGTTCTACAAATGCTTAAATAATTTAATAATATGACGCTTATTAATTAAAATGTCATGCACTACTTTAGCAAATACACTTAAAATTTTAATATTTTGTAAGCATTTTAATTATAATTAATACGTGAAATGATTTCTGTTTGATAAGTGGGATGATATTAAAAATGATGATAAATGATTGCTTAAATAATAACAACAAATACTTATTTACTAAAAATTAACAAAATATTTGAGTCCGTATAGATCTAAAGTTTTTACAATGTTGCTTCTACAAAATTTATCAGATGGATAAAAAATAAAATTTACATACTGTTTTCTTGTTGGATTAAGCAAAAATAATTAGTATATTAAGGATTCGAACTCAGACTTTTACACGACCTCAACTCTCCATGCCATCTCATATTGCTGACCCACCTGATCATACACATGTTGCAAAAATAATAATCACCAACATAAGTATTTCATGCTAAAACAGAAATCATCACTTGGTCCAGATTACTACATCCACACATATATACAATCAGTGCTCAGCTTTATATTAAGATAGCCAATCTTCATACTTTATTGGACAAGTTTCAAACTACTCCAACCCACAACTCTCCATCCATCCATTTCATTGAAAATCTGATGATGGAACATGAAAGCCCACATTAGTGACAAGGTTGTCATCCTACCAATGTTGAAGTTAATCATTCTGACCCCTCATGTACTGGAGAATAATCCATTTACATGCATATGTGAGGGATGGAAGGACCTTTAATACACTATATTTTAATACATAATTTAATACACTGTACAGGCTTATACACACCTGCACATATGTAATGTGATATATTGTGGATTCAAGCTCTGACTTTCATATGACTCTCAACTCTCCATGCCTTCTCATATTGCTGACCCACCTGATCACACACATGTTGAAAAGATAAATAATCACCAATATAAATATTTCATGCTAAACTAGCAACTATCATTTGGTCCAGATTAATATCTCCTCACATATATACAATCAATGCTCAGCTTTATATTAAGATAGCAAATCTTCACATTTTAATGGACAGCCTTCAACTATTCTAACCCACAACTCTTCAGTCATAAGCTTGAAACCAATTGGACTGGGGATAAGAATATTCCAGATAGAGATTGTAAATATGTTCTCTTACTGCACTTATTAATAAGAGCTTGTTTGATGTATTGGGATGCTGTCTTTATTGCATTTTTATAATACAAGCTTTTTATAAATCAATGTCATGTTATGTATGACTTTCTTAGTTGATTATTATAATTTTACCTTTCAGGCTTTGATAATGCTTAATTTGGTTCAATCTCATATAGCTATTGGAGTTATATAGTTGAAGTTAAAGACTTTTTACGTCTGAAAATTTCAGAGATTCTTCTCAATAGGAACATATTAAATAATTGTTGGGTTTTGAGTTGATATTTAAATCTAGTGTCTGAATATTTTAGCTCCTCACTGATGTGAGCCATAAGCTTGAGACCAATTCGTCTGGGGATAAGAATATTCCAGATAAAGATTTTAAATCTTTTTTCTTATCGCACTTATTAATAAGAGCTTGTTTGAGCTATTGATATGCTCTCTAAATTGCATTTTTGTAAATACAAGCTTTTTTATAAAATAATGACATGCTATATATGACTTGCTTTATATATATATATATATATATATATATATATATATATATATATATATATATATATATATATATATATATATATATATATATATATATATATATTAACCTAGTGTTATTGACACTTGGTTTACTTGGCATTATTTCTGCAGGAAAACAATGCTATTCTTTAAAGAAATAAAAAGATAAAATAACAATAGTAATAATTGATTAATAAAGTATGCTATTTACTCACTTTGGCATGTTTTGGGTGAATAACTAATAGATTTAGTAATGCAATATCATTTTTAAAAAGAACATGAATAATTTAATTATAATATTAATAATTAAAGCAAATTAAAATAGTATAAAAACAAATATCATAAACAGTAATTGATTTTGGATGGGTAGAGGGGAAGAAGAGATGAATGTCTTATCATAGAGAACAATAACTTCTGGTAATTCCATTTGTAGAAAATAAGTTATAAATTACTGATAACTATCATTAATTAAATGTATTTATTATTTTTTTTTATTGTCAAATCACTTTGTAATGTATTTAAATAATACTAAAACTATATGATTGTAATAGGTTTTTCCTTTCTGTTGTTTATGTTATAATCAAATGATTATTTTTCTGTAAGAGGTCGCTAAAGTAAAAAAAAAAAAAATATAGTCTGCTTTTAGTTTTTAAGGAAGGAACAGTGCTGAAATTTGGTAACTCAATTTTTTCATTTTATTTTGCAGAAATAAATGTAATCAAAGTAAAATTTTAATAATATAATGTGTGGCTAAAATTTTTTGATAAGATATCCTGATTTCCTGTGCCATCTACCAATATGTCATTATATTTTAGTTTAATGATAATTATTTATGGAGTTGCAAACTTCAGACTAAACATTTTTTTTGTGTGTGTAAAAATGAATTTATTCCCAAACCATTAACTTTGGTTGCACATTATTCCATTCTCATTTAGTTAAATTGTCTAAGTAATAAATCTTAGTTATATTATTGTGTTGTCATGGATGATGGAAGGACACAAAAAGCACCCTTGTCTTTTTATTATTCTGACTGAGATTCTGGAAAAAAGGGCTGTGTTATTCAAACTTATACATCATTATTGAATAGAATTATCATCTCTTTAAATAATATAGCAGTTGATATGAGAGATGAAGACACATTGAATTTAAGTAAAATAAATGTTTTCTATAGCCGACCAGAATGCCAGTCATATGCGACAACACAATACTGCCGAGCATTTCCTTACATGAAACAAAGAACCCTGAGATTAATATTATTATAATTATTCTTTAAATTAATAAGTGATCAATTATTATTGTTATTACAATCATGGCATGGCTTAAGAGAATTGAATGTACAATTGTATTATATGAAAAGTATTTTAGATCATATTGGAAATTTAATGGATATGTTGATTTATTTTGGGTTGCCTTAACAACAAACTGAAAAAGTAGTGCAAACTAAACTAATAAATAATTACAGAATAAACAGAGGAAATCTTATTAGGTTAGAAATGGCCGCCCAACTAAAGGGGCCATCGATGGCTATAGCTGGCCACGATGAATTTGGTAAACTTTTCTTGAAGTCAATATTAATATTGTTTGCACTTGAATGGATTAATTATTCATTGATGAAAAAAATATTTGCCAATAATGAATTGTTTTAGCCATAAGATATTATGTGAATATCTATTATATGATCTAATCTTTTGCCACTAAAAAAATAAATAATTAAGTTGTCAGTTTATGATGTTGTGGTCTGTAGGCAATTCCATAAAACACTGTAATGATTTTATCATTTATGATGATCTGTTTGTCTGGTTTTGTGATTGGCACTTATGCTATATTACATAATATCTAATGAGATTTCTATGGACCAAGAAGCATATGAAAAAAAAAAAAAGAGCATATTTAGTAGTTAATGTTGGAGCTTTAGGGATATTAAATGTCAGAGCATAGTTTTTGGTGTAGATTGTTTTGGTAGGAGAGGCATGGAGGCAGGATGTCTTGTCAATAATTTCTTATCAATAATTTTATTAATAGTAGTTCATTGCTAATATTTCAGTACTGTTAAATACTAAAAGAGTTAGAATTTTAATATGAGTGAAAACAAAGATAATCATAGTATTTCTGAGGATTTGGGAGGATCCCAAGAGTTACAATCCCCTGATACGCAGACTCCAGATTTTAGTGTAGAATTAAAAGAGGAAGGGGAAGATTTGGATATAGATAATCCAGAAGAAGCCACAGTAATAAAGGGAAGACATGAAAATGAGCCAGATCAATTAATGAGAAATACATTGGAGGAATTCTTGAAAAAATTAGAAAAATCAAATAGTGAATTAAAAAGTGAATTAAAAAATCAGATCCAAAACTCAAATAGTAAATTAGAACAATCAAATAGTGAATTAAAAAGTCAGATCCAAAACTCAAATAGTAAATTAGAATAATCAAATAGTGAATTAAAAAGTCAGATCCAAAACTCAAATAGTGAATTAAAAAGTCAGATACAAAATTTAGATATTAAATTAGACAATCAAGTACAGGAGATAAAGGACTTAAGGGAAGATTTGAGAAATCATGTAGAAGAATCAAAATTGGCCTCTGAAAAGCTGGAAATAAAAATAAGGAAAGAGATCGAAATAAATTCTGAAAGGGCAGAAAATATGATTGAGGCTATCCAGCAGGACTTTAAAAGTCAATATATTGTATTAAACAATGAAGTACAGGAAATAAGAAATTATCAAAAGGAAACAGTAGTATTTCAAAGAGAAATTCAGGATAGAGTTGAATCTATTAAGGGAGAATTAGACAGTGCTAGAAGTGAAGTTAGTAATTTGAAAGAGGAAGTTAAAAAATATAACTCTAGAACCTGACAATGTAGTGAAAGGATGTCAGAGCCAGATTACCAGATTAATAGCTAAACTAGAAACTCAAGAGTTAACCCAATGTGAGATTAATCAAAATCTAGAAAGTGAGCTAAGTCAAGTTATGGGAAGAGTAGAAAATTTTAATGATATAATAAAGAGTAATGCACAGCTATTACATAATAATCTCCAAGATGAAATAGGGGAATTAATGACTCAGTGTGAGAGTAAAGTCTATCAAAGGTTAGAAGATAAATTCGGGATAGATAAAGATGAAACTATTAACCAATTGGAACAACAGATTAAACACTTAAATGTAGGCCTAAAAGATAGTTCAAAGAGAATAGACTGTGAATGGCAGAACTATAAGTTAGAATTAGAGAGTCGAATGCAAGCTATAGACTATAATAGGGATAATTTTACAAAAAGTAAAAAAGTTGTTCAAAGTAAAGGTTTATCTGAAACTCAAGTAAAGGAAACAAATAATGGTCATAATAACCAAGTAATCTCTGAGTTACATACGGTAATTAGTCCAGTAGAATCAATGTATGATCCATTAAATGAGGCTAGAAGTAAAGTCATGCTAGAGCCAGAAAGTAATAGCTCCATGGCCTTAAAATTCTTAAAAATAAAATTTTTTAGAGGTGAATATCTGGAGAATCCACACGAGTATCTCCAGAATCTGGAGGAGTTATTCACCTTATGTCATTTATCTGAGATAGAAAAGATTGCTATTGCCGCTAACCATTTGTGTGCAGCATCTAAAGACTGGTGGCAATCATTATTTATTAAACCAGAAACATATGGAGACTTCAAATATCTTATGTTAGCCAGTTTTTGGGGGGAAGACCGCCAAGATAACCTGAGATATCAGATATCTCAGGAAAGATATCATGTAAATAAGGGTAGTTATACTCAGTTTTTCAGGAGTCAGGCCGTCAAATTGAAAACCTTGACAGCTTATCCTTTATCTGAGACACAAATTGTGTGAATAATTCGCCATAATCTGCCGAGTCATATAGAGCAGATCTTGATTGCTGCTGACCGACATACCATAGAAGAGGTAGTAGAAATTTTAGATTCGTTAGAGACCAGCGATAGGAATATTGATAATAGAATTAGGGTAAATAGAGACACCCATCCGATGGTGAGTCATATCAATTTCGCAGATAGGTCACATATGGGAAGGAGGAAGTTAGTTAGAGAAAAAGGATATTATAGGATGAATCCCTATGGTAGACAGAATAGCCACCTCAGTAGGCCAACAGTTAAGAGTAGAATTCTGAATGAGAATCAACCTTCTACTAGTGGTATCCCAACAATACCAAAGAAAAATATAAAAGGTAGTAAAAGTAGCGGGGCATTAAATTAAAAAGGACCTCGCAGGAACGTTCCTCACTTCGGGGCCCTATTTTTAAACATATGGGGAACAGCATGATGTGGATTATCAATAATATAGACCTTGACATTGATTGTTTGGAGCCTGGCAAAATGTCTGAGCCACCTATCTTGTACAACTGTCCCATGATAAAGATTATCATTTCAGGAATTGTTGTCAACACTTTAATTGATTCAGGCAGTCAAGCTTCCTTGTTGTCTGAAGAAACTTACTTGAAAATTGAGTCAGCTGACCAATCTATTCCAATTTTACCAACTAAGGTGATTAGGGTAATACTTGCTAATGGAAAGAAGACTAAGTTATCTAATAAACAGGTTTTTATTACATTAGAAATTAATTTGTGCAAATTTGAGCATGTCTTTTTAATCATGCCAGGTTTGATTCATGAAGCCATAATTGGTTCGGATTTCATGACTCTAAATAATTGTTATATTAATTACAGAGATGAAACTTTTGGATGTAAAGAGGAGATTTGCCCTCTTGTAGTCAATTGTAATAGTCAGATGAATCAATTAATGACCATACAGGAGACAACAGTTGATGTAAATATTAAAGTTAAGTTGGATGGTTCATGTATTATTGGCACAGAATACTATAAACCATTTTTCCAGTTGTTGTTCCAGTATCATTGTGTTTTCTCCAAAATACCTGGTATATTAAAAGGGTATGTCCATAGAATCAATTTGAAAGATAATGAGCCTTTCCAGCAGCGTACTTATCCTATTCCTTATCAATACCAGGCAGAGGTTCAACAGCAGATTAATAAGATGATTGACTGGCAAATAATTAAGCCCAGCCCTTCGTCTTATGTGAATCCATTAGTAGTAGTCAAAAAGAAAGATGGATCCATTAGAGTCTGTCTGGATGCACGTACACTTAACCAGCATACTGTCCCAGAGCATGACATACCATCACCTATTCAGGAATTATTGACGAAGTTCAAAGGGAAGAGCATATTCTCCACATTTTATTTAACCGCCAGCTATTGGCAAATCCCACTCCACAAAAATGATCAAAAGTATACTGCATTCCGTTACCAGGGCCAATCTTATATTTTTCAAAGGATGCCCTTTGGTTTAATTAATAGTGGGGCTGGCCTTATCAGATGCTTGAATATGGTCTTTTCAAAAGAACTGAAAAATTTGTTAGTTATATATGTCGATGATATTGTCATTGCTTCGGAAAATTTAAATGATCATTTACAGCATCTTAGCATGTTTCTTTGTGAGTGTTCAGATAACAATATAAAAGTCAACTTAGAAAAATGTATTTTAATTGCCCGAGAAATCTCTTTTCTTGGTCATTTGGTTAGTGCTGAAGGGGTCAAACCTCACCCAGACAAAATTGCCGCCATTCAAAGGTTTCCCGTCCCTAAAACCAGAAAGCACTTGAGATCATTTTTGGGACCATGTAATTACTATCACAGGTTTTATAAAAAAATTTCATATGATACTATGCACTTATCTGTTTTATTAAAAAAATGTGAAAAGTGGAGGTGGACCCAGGAACATACAAGGGAATTTCAAATTATTAAAGATAACTTTTTAAAAACAGTAATTTTAGCCTATCCAGATTTAAATAAAGAGTTCTATTTGCAAACCGACAGTAGTGGGTTCGGTTTAGGGGTGATTCTATACCAATTTAATGAGAATAAGGAACCTAGAGTCTTATATTTCTTAAGCCAACATTTAAGGGAAGCGGAACTTAACTATACCACCACAGAAAAAGAGGCATTAGCTGTTGTGTGGGGATTTCAAAAACTTAGACAGCTTTTGTTGGGATCAAAAATTATAGTATTAACTGATCATCATAGTTTAGAGTTTCTCAACAAGAGTTACCTTAATAATGAAAGATTAATCAGATGGAGCCTCTATCTCCAACAGTATCAGTATGAAATCATATATTGTTCAGGACAGGATAATGTCATTGCAGATATTCTTAGCCGCAATCCTGTTTCTGTTAATTATCAGAACCCCACTACCGAAAATATAATTATTTGTAATATGTCTAGAAGTTTGTTAGAGGAAGAAATAGTTAGAGATTATACAAATTTAGAATTACTGCAAGCACAGGATGCTAGGCTGGAGAGAATAGTTCACTTCTTATCAGATCCAGCTAAATTAGGTCAGAAAAGTAGATATGCTGATAGAATTAGAGAGGGGTATAAGTTTAAAGATAGAATTTTAATGAAGAAATTAAAAAGGGGAGATGAAAATTCTTGGAGAGTGATTATTCCTTTATGTTTAGTCAATAAACTCATAGATTATGTTCACACCCAATATGGACACTATGGAATTCAGAAAATTGAACCTATTATTAAGAAGCATTTTTATTTTCATAAGATGTCTGAATCCATTGCCCGTAGACTTAGGGAATGCGAGATTTGTTTAAAAACTAAGTTTCAAAATAAATCGTATGTGGGAACACTTCAACCCATACTGCCCAGTCAGCCCAATGAATTATTGGCACTGGACTTTTATGGACCACTTCCACCTTTCAACCATCAAAAATTTATTCTTGTGATGTATGACGTTTTTACCAAATATGTCTCTGCTTACCCAGTTCCAAAAACAGATGCTAAAAATGTTATTAAGTGCTTGGAAACTTATCAAATTCCATTAATAGGAAAACCAGCTTCAATACTTACCAACCACGCTACTGCATTCATTTCTGGTACATGGAAAAAGTGGGGTAAGAAGCAAAATATTCAACATATCATGTGCTCGATTAGAAATCCCCAATCCAATCCAAGTGAAAGAATCATGCGTGAGATAAGTAGGTTGTTCCGAGTATATATGGAACGGGATCACAAACAGTGGGTCAATAAGTTGCCACAGGTGTTTAATTATATAAATATAACTATTAATGAGTCTACTAGGATGTCTCCAATTCGGCTGCACTTTGGTAGACCTGAACCTTTACTAATCAAAACACCATTACCCGTAATAGTGGAAAATATTAATGTGGAACATGACCAAGCACTGGCCAGAATTAACCTTAAAAAGATGGGGGATAAACTCACTCGTTATTCCAAAACCAGTCCACATCCTTTTAAAGTCCATGATTTTGTTTTAATTAGAACTCCCCATGTGAGTAATCTCCGGAAACATATGTTTAGAAAATTCATGTATCTTTATGAAGGCCCCTATGAAATTGTGAAACAAGTGGGTGAGAATGCCTTTTTGGTCTCAACCCCTGATGGAACAAGAGGTACCTATAATGCCCGAAGCTTACTACCATATCCCAAGCAAAATTAAATCCTTTAAACTGTATTTATTGACATAAGAAAGAAGTAGGATATAAACTTAGTAATAACATAAGAAGTGTTAAAAATGAATATATTATTTTATTTTTTATTTATTATATAATGGTGGGAGAATTGTAACTTAGTGTTATTGACACTTGGTTTACTTGGCATTATTTCTGCAGGAAAACAATGCTATTCTTTAAAGAAATAAAAAGATAAAATAACAATAGTAATAATTGATTAATAAAGTATGCTATTCGCTCACTTTGGCATGTTTTGGGTGAATAACTAATAGATTTAGTAATGCAATATCATTTTTAAAAAGAACATGAATAATTTAATTAAGATATTAATAATTAAAGCAAATTAATATAGTATAAAAACAAATATCATAAACAGTAATTGATTTTGGATGGGTAGAGGGGAAGAAGAGATGAATGTCTTATCATAGAGAACAATAACTTCTGGTAATTCCATTTGTAGAAAATAAGTTATAAATTACTGATAATTATCATTAATTAAATGTATTTATTATTTTTTTTATTGTCAAATCACTTTGTAATCTATTTAAATAATACTAAAACTATATGATTGTAATAGGTTTTTCCTTTCTGTTGTTTATGTTATAATCAAATGATTATTTTTCTGTAAGAGGTCGCTAAAGTAAAAAATATATATATATAGTCTGCTTTTAGTTTTCAAGGAAGGAACAGTGCTGAAATTTGGTAACTCAATTTTTTCATTTTATTTTGCAGAAATAAATGTAATCAAAGTAAAATTTTAATAATATAATGTGTGGCTAAAATTTTTTGATAAGATATCCTGATTTCCTGTGCCATCTACCTATCTAAAGACCTTTTATACTTAAAAGTTTATTGTCTCGCGCTAAAGTTCAAAAATGACAGATGTAACTAAAAGAAGCATGAAAAATTATATTATATCTAAATTAAGGAAAAGAAACGATTTCCAAGAAAAGATTAATTATTTATTAACTTTATGTCATTTATTGATATTTTCTTGGTATAGAAAAAAAAAAATAATTGAAAGAAATATTTTGAAACCAAGGAAAATCAACTAGAAACATTTTCGCGCTCTTTCTCAATATTGTCTGCCTTTACACATAATGCAATTACATATGTTAAAAATGTTTTTATTCATCAAGAATTGTCTAAAAATAATAATAATCATCATAATATTAAACTATACATTTGTATATTTTTAAAAAAAAAAAAAAAATAAAGAAAAAAAAATGAAAGACTTTCTTGAAGTAAATGTAAGAAAAAAAAATTATATACGTGCATTCTTATGGAGAAGTTACCGTTAAAAAATTTATAATTCCTAAAGTATGAACAAAACCAAATATCTTAGTGACTTAATGATAAAAATAAATGATATGTTATATTACACATCAGTTGGAGTTAGTAAAACTTCCTATACATGTAAATCAGCTGCAGTTATTATCAGAATAATCTCTCGGAAAAATTGCGCATTTCCGTCCATAAGTAAGCTAGCTAATATGAATTGTACGTATCGTCAATAATAAAAAAGAAAAGAATTGTGTATGTTTATCATCTAGTCAACTGTTCATTATGTTAGAATATGTATATTTTATTTTCTTTGGATCCCAAAATTGTAGCAGTTTAATTCAAGTAAGAATTAATCTTCAATTATGCTATATGTTTCTTTACCTAATTTTTATAGAAGCACAAAATAAAAGAACACTTTTATTTAAAGGAAGTGATAAAAATGCGTTTATTGTTTTTAAACTTGCTTCGTGAAATACGACTGGATAAAGTTCTTCACCTGGACCAATTGTTCAACAGAAAAACATTTTCTAATGAGAGAGTATGCACTTGTTAATTAATGATTGTTTAAAACTAAGTTATAAATGATATGTATTTTTTTTTGTTATATCACATAGGTTAAAGTCTGTATGGTCAAGTGATATTTAATAGCCTTGTAATGACAAAGGTATGTTTTAATATAATTATTATAGGTTAAGTTGATATTTAACATGAAAGAAAAAAAATCTATAAAATATGTTTTAATTATTACATACAATTGTAGGTAGAAGTTTTGTATGTTAGATACGTAAAAGAAAAATATTTAGATATTTAAGGGGTAAAATAAATATGAAAAATTATCAGAAGTAACTAAAAAAAATGCTATAACAAAATATTTCTTGTTAAAGTTTTGAAGCGAATTTTATACTGTATTAATTGAGGAATTTATTCCTAATTATTCTTAAATAACACATCCACTTTATTTAGTTTAAGATAGTATGCTACCAACTATTTTGAATGTTCCTTTATTAAAATTAAAATTATTATACTTTTATTCTATGATGTCCATTGATTTCAGATGTTGATCAAAGTATACACGGTAACATAAGTTTATTATAATCAGTGTATTTACTTATCCTGCCCAGATATAGCATTGGTATATGCTTAATATTCGCATAGGTAATAATTATAATGTATTTATTTTGTGGGAGATGAAAAAATGATCTCCCCAAAAGCTTTGTTTTCCATGAGAGGAAGATTATAAATATAATGTTCTGGTATGTTTATAGCCCAAGTGATCGATTCTCATAGATAGGACGATCAAGAATTTATCTAGCATTTAGTATGCTTCATTCGTTTAAATCCCAGGAGAGGATTGTATTTGGTGTGTGTTCGTTGTATGCCCAAGTAAGAGGCAAGAAACCACCAAAATATTTTAACATAGTAGATTACTTTACAGACCTTCGTGGTTATTCCATATTCCTCATGTGAAAATAAAGATAGCTCCACCATGGAAGGTGTTGATTATTGTGCTTAATCTTGAAAGTTCGGGCAAGATAAAGGTTATATTGGAGGTGTTAGTTCCTCAAGATCCACTTTAGTATAAATAGTGCGTTAGTAACTAGGATCAATATCTGTATTGTGCTGCTAAATATTGCTAGTATTTGACAAGTAAATCAATGGAGAAAGTAATTAAATTTGCATAATTTAAAACGCTTATTTACTGAAGGAATATTCAAATGCAATATTTAATTCTGGTTAGTAATTAAATAATACTCATATTTAAAATTATACGTATGAATAAAATTTGTGTCATAACTTAAGTTAGCATTAAGTTAAATGTAAGATGGTAAGTGTAACTTCTGATAACTGGCCTATAATTAGAATAGGTTATCCCATTAAAGACCATAAATAAAGTAAATGTATTAGAAATAAATTTAATATTTTGCGTATTGCATATGATGGGATTAATCATTTAAAAAAAAAAAAAAAATAGTTAGTCAATAATTTTGAATAAAAGCTTCTACAAGGTTACCAAAATTTAATAAACAATGTATTGGTAATGAAATGTACTTTTAGTCAATCAATCCATATGATTGCATACAGGAGAAGTAGTAACCTCTAGTCCATAACCAAAAGAGTATACAGATTAATGTCAGTTATATTTTATATTTTTCTATTACTATGGGATTATTGAATAAATGTTCATATATTTTTTTGTGATAATAATAAATTATAGTCTTGTTAAAATTTGTTGTAGATTCATTTTTTTGTTTTTATATGCTAAATATAAGTGTTTGCACAATATTTGCAAAACCTTTTCTTGAGTCCGAAATCATTCCAAATTCTTAAAAACTTAATATACCAGATAAATAAAGTTGAGCAGATCGGAATATGTCATTATATTTTAGTTTAATGATAATTATTTATGGAGTTGCAAACTTCAGACTAAACATTTTTTTTTTGTGTGTAAAAATGAATTTATTCCCAAACCATTAACTTTGGTTGCACATTATTCCATTCTCATTTAGTTAAATTGTCTAAGTAATAAATCTTAGTTATATTATTGTGTTGTCATGGATGATGGAAGGACACAAAAAGCACCCTTGTCTTTTTATTATTCTGAC